>MU843453.1:27560-156508 GCA_030867255.1 Colletotrichum somersetense | reverse complement strand
CCCCCCCCCCCCCCCCCCCCCCTGATATCGTCGGCAACGCCTCAAGGGGGCTTAGACACACGTGACATGCAGCGCCACTCTCTCTGCTCCCCCACACCGGCCCGAGACCACCGGGGAAGTGCGTCGGGGTGAGTGGGTGGGCATGACGTCAGAAATAAACCAAATCCTTGGAGCCTCCCGGTCGGTTTTGCAATGGCAATTGAGTTCGAGTTCGAGTTAGAGGCTGCACAGATAGGGCGCCCTCACGGATCAAGTCAAACATTTTTTTGTTTCAAAAGTCCCATCAATTTCCTGAAGTGCGTGTATGTACATACTAAACAATACAATTACCAAAACCGGTCGTTTTGTAGGGACTCGCGTGATCCGGGTCCGCGTCCTATATGTAAAAAAGCAACCGTGTGCTTGATACGCTGTCATGATGCATATAACCACCCTAACGCAACGCTATGCTACTTCGTGACAGTCCATCTCCTTCTATTTTTTCACTTGCGACCTCGCGGCACCGTGTTATCTGCGAACCGGATACCTCTCCTTGTAGGCGGTACTCTCTCCCCGCCTTCGTCGTCCGAGTCATCTCCACCGTCGTTGGTGTTCATACCCAGAGCAGCCTCCCTACGGCGCCTTTCGGCAGGGGTCTCGCCTGAATCCACATTCTCGTCGCTCTGGTTTGACAGCACAGCCAACCTTCGCTGTCTCTCAATGGCCGTCTCGTCCTCGTCGCTGTCCTTCTCCTGTGATGCTCTCGAGCTAGACTGCGTCGGACCGGAATCCCCTTGTTGTGGGGTAGACGACCCGGATCTCTTCTCGGTGGAATCGTTTCTGATCTTGATGGTAGGGATGTTCGCTTGTCGTTCAGCCGGAGAGGGTACGTCTCCCTTGGCAATGGACTTGACACGCTGTGATGCCGTCGATTGGTCCACGACCTGTCGCCGCGTCTTTTCGTCAAGCTTCTGCACTTCCCGGATGAAGTCCTCCTTGGTCATCCTCTGGCCGACTCCACCGATAGTGAATCTGATATGCCGGTCATCGTCGCCTTGTTCATCAGCCGCGTTCTTTTTCGGCTTCTGAGCAGCACCGGCGGCAGCGGCGGCGCCGCCACCACCAAGGTAGCGCTGCCAGCCTGACTTGGCCGGTGCATTGGTAGCACCCTCAGCGCTGGATTCTCCTGCTGCCGCGTCTTCAATCACCGGCTTCTCAGATCCCCTCAGAAAACCGCCCATGCCGAGGTACTTGAGGCCCTGCTGTGTGCGTCCTCCGTGTTCCTTCCCAGACTTGGCCGACGGCAGCTCATATGTTTTGATAACTTCACCATCTACGTCTTCAACAATAATCTGAAGAAAGGGTTAGCCTGGTGAACAAAATTGCGAAGCTCAAACTTTTGCTTACAGTGTTGCCAAACTGGAAAGCCCGGGCGGGCTCGTGCCGCCTGTCAGTCTTGCTCTTTTCCTTGCGTTTTTCCACCTCGGAGCTGTAGACGTCCTCGACCTTGCGCTTGAACGAATCCAGGGTCCAGTTGAACTTTTCGCCCTGTCTTGACTTGGTGCCCGTCAGAGCATTCACGTCGGCTTCAACAGGTACCCGGTGTCGAGCTTCTTCTTCTGCAGCCGCATTTGCCTTGCTCTCGGATCGCTCGACGGTCAGCACATCACCATCCTGATTCTCGACCACCAGGTTATCCCCCTCCTCGTAGATTTGGACCTTGGACGGGGTTTGCGTTCGGCTAGAGCCTTCCTCGGGAGAGGGTGTGATCTCATCGTCGTCCTTTTCGGGGTCCCTTGAGCGGCCCCTGTCGGAATCGCTTCTGGGTGGCGTGATGCCCTGGCCATCAGGGGAGGTGGGTTCCTTTTCGTTGAGTAGGGGCTCGCGTCTAGTAGGGAAAATGGCAGACTGTGAGACGGGCCCGCCCGGGCCGATACCGTCGTCCCACTTGTTGTTCTTCTTGCGCCGGCTGCGCGAAGTCGACCGAGCGCGAGATTTCGAGCCGTCCTCGTCCTTTTGACGTCGCAGGAAAGCGCCCGGGTACCCAACGGGGGGCAAGGTGCCTGGTGGGAATTCTGGCATCTTCAACTCCTCACCATCTGTGTCGGACATGGTTCGGGCTTGCGATCGAGACTGCGACGAGATTCTGGGCAGGCGGTTCATCCAGGTGGGGCCGTCCTCAGGGGCGGTGGTGTAGGACATGGTGATGGTCAAGGTATTGATGCGCTTTCCAAGCGTGAAGACAGCCACCGACGAGCCGTGGACAATGATGGAAGAGATGACGAGGAAGGTAACGATTGGCCAGATGACGGCGACGAGGGTCCTGTGCTCGATGTGGTCGGGCGGGGTATCGGAAAGCGGTACGACCGTCTCCCATTGCAGCTCGGCGCGCGCCAATATGGCGACGAAAATGGCGCCGACCCCGATGGGACCAAAATGGCCGGCAAAGACAGCCTCGCGCCACGTCTTGATATCCGGTATGAAGGGCTTCAGTATGAGCATGGCGGGGATGCGGCGGAACAGGATGACGAATATGGCGATGACAACCAAGCGCCAGGGGGTGATGCCCTCGGCGATGTTGTTGTACTGCTCCCAGGGGATGATGGTTCCCAGAAAGACAAAGTAGGCCAGGTTGATTAACAGATCGATGACGTTGGAGACATGCGACTCTTCGGTCTTGGAGGCGAACCAACCGTCATTGGAGAAACCGACGCCGGCAGCGAAGCCGACAAGCAGGTCGTCCATACCGAGCAAACTACCAGCACCGGCACAAAAGAGGGCAAGGACGAAGTAGAAGACCAGGAAACTCTCTCGGTCAATCAGATCGCGCTCCTCTGCGTACTTGATACCGTGGCGCGCAATGTAACCAACGAGGAAACCGAAGACAGCGCCGAAGATGCACTCATAGAGAATCGTGTAGACAATCCAGTGGTAGGTGGTTTTCTTGGCGTCCATGTGCTCCTGGATGAGGTAGATTCCGAGGTAGACAAAGGGGAAAGCCATGCCGTCGTTGCAGCCAGACTCGGCCGACAACAGGTCTCGCAAGTGCTTGGGGACGCGCTTGGCGAACTTGCCCTTACCGACGACGGACGAGGCCAGGACGGGATCGGTGGCGGTCACACAGGCGGCGACGACCAAGCTCTCGAGCCAAGACAGCGGGTCAATCAGCCACCAGATGAACAGGCTCACAACGAGCCAGCCAATGGTCATGACGGGGATCAGCAGCAAGGTGACGGATCTCCAGTGCTTCTCCATGTAGAACTTGGGCAACTCGACACCGACGGCGAAGCATTGTACGACGAGGACGATGCGGGAGAACTCAATGGTGACAAGGTCAACGTTGCCCCAGCTTTTGGGGTCGATAAGGTTGGCGGCGTGAGGGCCGAATATGATGCCGCAGAGGGTCGCCACAGTAGCCTCGCCAATGTACATGCGCTCCTTGATGATGGAGGAGCAGAGCATGAAAAGGGTTGTGAAGCCGCCCAGGATGATGTACACCAAGTGCGGCTTCGTGATGGAGAGATGGTCCCACGCCATGGCGGCGGCGCGCTTGGGAGGGTAGGCAACTCTCGTCTATTATATGTGTGCTGCAGAGGCTGTCGGGAAGCGTGCTCGTTGGCGATGCGCCTCGTGGAATGCCGCGAGCTCGATCGCTCAGTCGGTGGCGGCAATGGTATCGCGGACTGGGCCTGGCGAAGGGCTCGAAACTCCCCAGTGAATGGATTGGGTCCCGATAGCGAGGGTTTCTCGATGCATTCAGGCCAAGAGGCGGTAGGACTGGAGGGTTCGGAATCGGAGCGACAATGAAATTCCCCAATGCTAACACGGGGAGAAAACGGTATACGAGGTCACAGGCGGGCGTGGCCTCTTCGCGCAGATTCGAAGTGCTGCGCGCCGAGTCGAGTCGAGGGGGGAAAGAAACCCGCGATTTCGTCTGAAGGGTTATCGCGACAATGAGGGGTTGGGCGGAACCTCAACAATGTCAAATCTAATCGGCAGACCAGCAGACTTTACAAGAAGCGGAAACGAGCGACAGAGAGCAGGACAAGCTTCGGGGTTCATGGAACCTAAGTACTGTATGGCGCAGCGGAACAGACAGCCAAGATATCGGCGTACTACTGATAGCAGAGGATGATCCATGCATGCAAGGGAAAGAAGAAAAAAAAGCCTGGCCCCGCCTAGGGCGAGTGGGTGGGGGGCCCCCTGCAGTGCGACTGGGATTCTGGTGGGACCGGGAAGGAAGGAGCCAAGGAAAGGAAAGAGGGAGGAGGAGGATGCACATGGTGTTGTTTTCTGCTCTTTCTCTTTCCCAGCGGTTCCCCGTGGTTCTTGCTCCTCCGTCACCGTCCGTCATAAATAGGTACCTACCTAGGTAGATATTCGTAAGTAGTCACCGTACGTACAGTACAATACACACATAGTACGCACCCGCTGCTGCTTCTGCTGCTGCTGCTGCTGCTTCGCTGTATGTACCACCTATTAGGTGGGTATGGAGGTACATACGATGTGCAATGAATGTACCGTCTCCCGCCCGCATGGAAGGAGGCGCAACGCTTGCTGACGTGATGGCCCGGGAGTACCCCGTTGCACAGCCTAATCGTACTAGTAAGGCAAGGTACCTAGGCAGTAATTAGCCTGTACTCCGTACTGTACGTATATAGGTAGTTGGGCCTTGTGTATCCTTGCGCCTGGCTTACTTAGCCTTGCCGCATACCAGTTTCTTTTTTCACCGTTCCCCTTTTAATGCACATGCTTTTACTTTTTCGTTTTCAGTCAAACTATGCCGATGCCGTTGTCTATTATTCCGCCATGACCATTGATGATTCGTTGCCGGCGCTTCGACCCACGTCAATTACGGGGAGGACGGATGCCACCATGGAATAAGGTTGCTGAGACGTTCCCTTGCCCATCTGCTCCGAAGTTGGGCTCATCTGGCATCTGGCATCTGGGCAAGGGTCGACGGGTGTTAACTTGTGCGCAGGTCCATTTGTCTGATTATGTCGTGTGTATCCGTACCCGTCCTTAGTAGTAGGAGTGCTACTACTGCTACTTGCAGTACAGGTAGGTAGGTGCGTATACCAGCACCCTGCGATCGAGCCAAGCCTCATTCTGTTAGGCTTTGTCCCAGCTCTTCGGGCACACGGCCTCGACCGCGATGGGGGATCAGGTTGTGTGGGACATGCGACGGCACACAGAGAGTCACGTTCCCAGACAACCAGACAACGAGGCAAAACAAAAGAAAAACGAAGGTTTGTTTGTCGTGTGGTTTGTACGCCCAATCCAATGATTCTTCCCTACCGGCATCTCACAGCCGAGGGGAACGCACCACGCAATTTCAATTGTCGCGCGGAGCCGTTCAAGGGAGCTGGCGGGATGGATGGATGCCCACACAACCAACCAAAACAGTGCTGTTTTTTATTATTATTATATATACAGAGCCCAATGCAATGCCGGGGGCTACCTATCGTATCGGGGCTTCTTGGGTTGGGAGCGTTGCTCGGTTGCGGACGGACGGTGAACACCCCATGTCTGCCAAGCGGCTCAAAACAAGGATGGCCCCGATGTGGTTGGCTTGCTTTGGTGACTGGGCTGGCCGCGTGGTGTCGTAATCCCCCGGCCTCTTGTGTCGGGTAGAGAAGAAAACGTCGCATACACCGGGCTTAGCTGACATGAGTTCAAAGCGTCACATCTCTTCGGTGTCGTGTCGACATCGCTGATTGATGATAAGCGTCACCGTCGCCCCCTCCCGTCCAATACACGACACGTGCGTAGTTGAACTTAACCCCCAGATTCCGGATCTGACCGACATGTTGGCTTGCCCAATTGGCACGAAATATCTGGACGACCTACCTACGTAAGGGTCTAATCTCTTGGTCAACCGTGCAGGAATGTCTTGTCGCGCCGTTGGCGAAAGCTTGACCGGCGCAGTTTCCCCCCCCTGGTGTGTTGGGGGATTGGTTGGTCTTCCAAGCATTGGCGACCCGGTTTTGGGGGAGCATTCGTGTGCCGTAGCGTCGCTGGCCAAGCCATTTCATGAGATCGCCAACTCCATTTCGCAGGCTCGGCGCCCAGTGTCGAGAGGAGGGGCGTCACCATCCACTTTTCTCGGCCTTGGATCCTGAGAGCAAAGGGCAAATTCGAGTCATGACTGTCGTGTCGACATGGCATCAGGCAGGGACTTGGGGAAGAAAAGCCTACGTATGATTGCATCGTGGTAATCGAACTACCAAGTAAGTACCTGGACGACATAACAAAAGAGACATATGTGCACAGTCAGTCAGTCAGTCACGTTGGGCTGTGGATGTTGGGTGAAATTTCTCGAAGAGTCGCAGTCGGTCGGTGGTGACATGTTTGTTTTGTTTTGTTGTGGAAGGATCCCGAAGTTCCTCCTCCACTTCCGCCATCTCCGCGAAGGAGAGGAGGCATAACCCGGTCAGGTATGAATAAGCAGTGAGGGGTACGTATTGTTTCAAGGTACGTAACTCTGGATTGCATACGAAGTAGGCACGAAGTACGTACGAAGTACGTACATGGACCGCTATCGCGACAGATACTTCCGCGGTACTTGTGCACGGTTTCCGCTACCACCACATGAATCCACCGTTTCGACTCCCATTCATCCATTTCTCCTTGATTTTCTTCATTCCTTTCTAGCCGTACTTTGGTTCTTTTACATATCATGTAGGTATCCGTAGTCGATGTATATCCATCTATCCTACAGAATACAAGCCTTGCGCTGCCAGCCCCGGCGCATGGTTCTTAATGCACTGCGGATACTCGGAGATGCTATACTACCTATACATACAATAGGTAGGTACACTAGAACCGGTTGCAATCAATCAACATGAAGACTGGCGCTTACCAGGATCCCTCAACAATTGATTGCGCCGCAGTAAATATCCGTAATCCGAGTGAAACGCCCGCCGCCGCCTTCTCCCACCTTTCGAGGGGAATGGCGCCGGGGCTGTCCTTGAGTGTCTTGCACACAATTGATTGTTGTTAGCCCTGCCTGGGGCTCTCTCCCTCTCCATATCTCTCCCACTTCATGTTCCAGACGAATCTCTTCGTTTCCCCACGGTCTTTCGTCTCGGTTCCAGTCTCTGCCACCGTCCGTGGGACCTCTCGTCCTTCGTCTAGTCTCTCTCTTGGCTTTCCACCCGTCTCACCTTTTTTTCACCTGTCTCAGCATGAGATGATTCTCTCTCTCTATCGCTCTCTCTCTATCGCTCTCTCCCTGTCCTTTTTTCCCTCAGACAGACACCAAGGACTTTCGAGGAGCACGTACCAACGACCTACACGACACCCTCCGCAAACTCCCGCCGCCCTCTCACACTCCGCCCCCGCTCCTTTTCCCCAACCCGTTCAGATACACTGCCGCTACGTCACCAAAAATCCCTCCGACTTGATTCGCCTGTGACAGAAGCGTGCCAAGAGTCTAACTCAACGACCGCTCACCCACCAGCTTGTCACGCTGCATATTCTGCCTAAGCGACCGCCGAACGACGTCCTCCACTCTGCCAATCTTTTCCCCCACGAGATCGCTTGTCCCGGTTTTCCACTACTAGTAACGTGCGTTTCGGGGCCGTCGCTCCGTCGCTGTGATGCCGCCATCTTTTGAACCAACTCTACCCCCCAGACAAACCCTCAGATTGCGGATACCGAAGGACGCTGCAACCGGCACGAATTGGCACACTAAACCACATACGAAGTAGTAAACCACCTAGTGCACCGAGTAGTCCACGAATACTCCGTACGTCAACCGGCCCCCTACGCGAGCTGTTGCTCCACTGCCTGTAGCGCTTCCGCGACCTTCCTGTTTGGTCGACCCAAGTACCGTGTCTGCAGCCAAGAGACGACGATGACAGCCGGAAGCTCAACAAAAGCTTGGTGCTGACGCACCTCGAGCCGAAGAAGGGCTTCTTAATTTTCCCAGCGTGCCGCAACAGGAGTCGTGGCCTCCTTGTACGCTTTGATGTTTGCCGTCGCCCTGCCACGCTAGTTGCTACGGTGTGTCACCATGACTAGTCCACCTCAAAGTGGGCATGTCTCGGCACATCGGCAATATCTGCCAGGCGTGGTGGCACCACGACAACCACAAGTCGCTGTCGTGTCGATGGCCGCGAACGCCTTCGCTGCATACCTAGAAAAGGCCAGAGGTTGACTGCTCCAACACGTCAGTGTCTCCATCGTTAGCTTATAACTGCTCGTGACTTCCCGAGTACCCCTGTACTAGGTGCCGTTCTGGAGTAAGCCGCCCGCTTCCGCCATCGCGGGTCCGAAAGTGGACTGCCACGTCGGCATATGCACACGCCGAGACCCGGACACCAACCGCCGTACTTGTATATGTGTGGACTCTCCTATTTCGGCAAGCCCTCACCCCCCATATCCCAGTCCACACTCTCCAGATTTTCTGCTCCATAGTCCCAGCTCTCGACCCGGATCGCCAGGCCGTCTCGAGCCACGATGGCTCGTCCATAGCGCCGATGGTTTAGTGGTAAAATTCTCCGTTGCCATCAAGCAGCGTCGGGGAGCCGGGGGTTCGATTCCCCCTCGGCGCACGTATACTTTTGGCCTTGCATCTAGGGTTTCTAGATATGCTTACTCTGCCAGAGAGGTTTTTACTCTTTATTTTCATTTTTATTTTGTTACACTATCTTCTCTGACAGCCGGTTCGCTTTTGCCTCCTGACTCGATGGTTTATTTGAAAGATTAAATGTAGAAGGGGGCCTCTGTTGGTGTGACGTGTCTGCCTACCTTCTCAGAGGTATGTTTGCATGTATACATAGACCTCACCTGTGCGACGTTAAGAGGGACTGCTTGTATAACCAAGTTTGCCATGATCCCATTGCAGTGACTGGCTCAGTTTCTACTGGAGTGATTGGCGTTGATGAGTTGGGATGAAAGCCATGGCCTCAGCCCACGAGAAACAAACCTACCTGGTGAATTAACTAACCTGTGGGAATGAATGAATCATCGCCGGTCAGTGCATATTGCATATTGAACACCATAGTTACATTACCTCTTGGTGAATCACAGGCAGAGCGGTCTCTTCGCCAAATCATTTGCCATGGTGTTGTGAGTACGCCAGTGATTCACTGCCACCCTCTGACCACCAAAATCACACATGAGTATATCAAAGAGGTATAATGTATCAAACGAAGCGAGGGAAAATTCTATAAAAACGGCTGGTCCCCCCCAGGCATAATAAATTTCTTCTTCAGAGAAAACCGCAGGGAGATCTAAACAGCATTACAGATATTATTCAAGCATCAAGACCCAGCCAAGAAAAGGCCTGCATGCAGAAACCATACATACCCATCCCAAGTGACAAAAATGAAAGGGGTCAATGTTACCAGCCACCGCAGCTACTTGGACGAGTACTTCTACGAGTGCTCCAACACCCAGGACAGCCAGTGTAGCGGATCAAGCCAGGATAGCCAGATCAGCATCAGCTCCGACGACACCGACGCCACCGTCGTCGGCACCGTAGACGCAGCTGTCGAGTACATCGTCTGGTCCGCCACGCGAGCGGCCTTTGACGCGTGGGCGACCGACGGCACGCGCCGCCGGTGCCGGTGGCGCTGCTGCCGTTGCCAGTACCTCAACCCGATGCCGCGGTCCCGGCTCATCGTGATGCACTGCCGCAACCCCGCCCCGTTCGGCAAATCGGTTGGGGGCACAGGAGGGGAAGGAGCAGGAGAAGGTGGTAGCTGCCCGAGGGACGAGTCCGGGGAGGCCCACATGGGGCCCGGGGCATGTTGTGTTATCCTCGTGCCGCGCGGAGCGGAGCCGGCAGCCGAGGAGCAGGTGGATTAGTCGGAGGTTTCGGAGATGATCTGGATCCGAAGAAGAGACTTTGTCGTGTCTCTAGGTTAGTTTAGCCCATAATACGGCTTAGTTGATATTTATTTAGTTAGTTTTCTAGTGGGAAAGGAATGCAAGGAAAAGAAACACTGGCGCGGACTTCCATGCACATCTTCGCGATGGAAAGCATGTTGAATACGAATCGGAAACCAATTCATAGATCACTGAATTCTGAAACCATCAAAGTATGAAGAGAATTATCGGCATAATCTGTCCCTAAAGAAACGAACCGGTGGCTTATGTCCATCTGTGGTCAGACACCTACATCGATCAGAGCAGAACAGACAGCACTAGATGGTACTGGAGATAGGTTGGCGGCCGATACTTTATCAAAAACTTGGATGTTCAACCCTCTAGCCAAACGCTCCTACAAACGGCTTCTACAGCCAGCAAGGTAGCGAGGTCTTCAGTGACTCCTGCCTAGGTAGATAAAAAGCACACCATTTCCAATCCCAAACTGAAAAGTCCCCGCTGGCCCATCACTTTTTCATCTCTCACCAAACCATGCCGACACTACCTTCCCAGCGATGGATGTTTTGGCCAACATGGACAGCTTCGAATTTTTACAGCAACGAATCGTTCCCCTATGGGGCCTTTTCAAAAATCTTTTCGCACGCACCATCATCTCACTCATACGCATCATCATCTTACTCGTCCGCATCGTCATCCCACTCGCACGCATCGTCGGCTCACACTTTCCCACACACACCGTTCTCGCCCTCGTCCGATGGATACTGGCCACGTCACGAATCCCGAAACTCCTGGGATCGAACCCGACAACCAGGACTGCACATCGAGCGTCTTGTGTAGCATCTGTCTCGCGGAGCTTCTCTTGTTCGGCATTCTGGCCATCGTGTGCCTACGTTTCGCCATTTTCGTTACAAGGTTGCCTACCTTTCGACGCACTCCTGAGGACTATGCTCTCATCTACTTTGTAGGCGTGGGATGTCCTGTTCTTTGGCTGGCCATGCTGTGGTGGTCCTGTGTCGGTCTCATGGACTTGGGACGCTGAAGCAAAAGTGGGCAGCTCCAGCGAAAGTTACCCGAGCAGAGGGCGACTGGCTGCCAGCGGCGTATTGGGACGCCGGTGACGTATTCCTGAGGTTTTCTACAATAGTATGCATATCGGAGCAGAGCGACTGGAGTGGAGGCGAAACTGGAACAGAAGGAACGAGGCTCCGTAATGATTAAATTGCGTGGGACTTGGAGATGTCTGGAGGCAGCAACGGTGGCCATCCTGCCGGACCTGGGAAATGAAATGGACTGTCATGTCAGGCGTCAGCAGGCAGTGAAAGATCTGTCTGGGAAGGCGGGCCATGTGTCCTCGACAGTCTGCTACACTTTCCGTGTATCTGTTTTCTCCAAGTATTGCGTCCTGTATCCCAGGAAGGTGTCGGGACTGATTCTTGCCTTGCCTGTCTTCGGACCTTCTCCCACCCGCTTGATCATACCTTACCAGCTTTATTTCAACGACCTGTCCCGTCTTGCGACTTCCCCTATCAAGTGCTCGTAGGAGAGAATGGGGTAAGAGCATGAGGAAACCGACCTTCCACCACGAGAGCACATGATGACTTGACGAGACCTTAAACCCCCCCCACGTCTTCTGCTCCCCTCCTCATCCTCTTCTTCTTCTCCTCATGTCATCTGGCATCACCAGCGGTATGTATTCCTTACTCCGGTTAGCGCTAACCATTTTTATTAGGTCCCTCCTCGAGTGGATCGCCTCCATGATCGTGGGGATGGTTGACCAATTTGCCCTTCAACAGGGTCAAAGAATCTTTGAAGTGCAGGTGCGGGACTCGGGGTTCCGAGACCGACCTCGCTTTCGATTCTGGTCATACCTCCTGGGTCTCGCCGTCCATCATGTATTCAGCATACTGATTGACACCCTGCTCGACGCCCTCTGGCTAGAGCCCACGATGATTTAATTTCTTGTTCTCCCCTTTCCTCGCTGTTCCCGCGAATTTTTGAAACATTTTCATTTGAGCAGCTGGTATTACACTTCCTCCAGTTTGTTCGTGCTGGATCCCGGGGGCTCTTGGGGCTGTCCCAACTTGGGGCAGCCCGTCAACATCTTTTGTACGTGTTCCCCTGCATCTTTCTATTCATGACCATTCTGGCTAACCTTTCGTTCACCATAACCTCCAACCCCGACCTTTCTCTCCTGAATTGTCAACCAGGATGTTGTGCCGGCTCATGTCATCGTGGTAGATGACTGACGGTTCGATTTCGGGGCCTCCGGGAGGGAAAAAGTTTGGTATCTGAACACGAAGCTTTGCAATGATTTCCAGGACGCACTTAAGTTCATTCGGATCGTCATCTCCGTCCTCAGCGTCTTCATCGTCGGAAGAATCTCCCCTTTCGTCATCCTTTCCACTCTCGTCTTCCTCGACCGCTGTACCGGGCTCAGATTTTGCTCTCTTGCGGTCATTTTCGTCCTCTCCAACGCCAGCCTCGTCGGATTTCAGCACACGGCTCAGGCACCTCCTGCAATCGGACTCGGCGAGATCAAGCCGCACAGACAGCCACTCTCTGCTGGTTGCGAAAGGCCCACGAGATATCATTGGATCGACATCGACGCCGATGAAAGACGACGACATCATTCTCTGGACGGTAAAGCCAGGAACTACGGGCGCCACAACGTCCGCGGGTTTGGAGCATTGACTCAAGCAGCTGCCGGTATCAGGGCACTCTTAGCCAGGAGGCCCGTCTGCTGCTATAAACGAATCTTTTGTCTCGGTGCTCGCCTCCGCTACCTCAAGCTCGGGAAGATGAGGGCTTGGAAGTATGTTGCCAATGCCATAGAAGCGGTGGGCGAAAGTGTCGGAGCAAAACGATGCGATCTGTTGTACCGGCTGCTCCTTTGCCTGAAATGAAATCTCCTTCCAGACATCGACCCACGGCTTGCCTGGGACTTTGCTCATGATGATCCATTCGAAGCCAACGGGGTTGCCGCGACCCGCGTCGAATCCCAAGATTTCAGGGACTGGCAGGCTTGTGTTCTGACGAACCCATTGCATCGTCGCAACCTCGCTCAAGGACTTCCATTTGGGTTCGACTGGCAGGGTTACCCGAGCAACCACTTCGTTCTCAGCAAACTTGACGACGTAGGCCTAGCCTTAGAGGGCTACTAATATAAAAGATAACTCTATTCTATAGTAATAATACATAAGGGTATTACAGAGGCCCTCTGCTTACGTATCTTATAATAAGCACTAAATAGCGTTAGGTAAAGTTATATAGAACTTATAAAGAGATGAGAGAAAAAAGACGAGGTCTAGGTGTTAGGAGTGTAAGGTTACAATTTATAACGCTGATAAGTACTAGTACCTCTATTACACTTAAAATATATAGATAAATGAAGTATCTTTAGATTGGAGCCATTAGTTAGTTAAAGAAACTCTTGGCTGCCCCTGATTGGCTGAACCCCCTTCCGTGAATATATCTGTAGCCCAACAGCACTCAATAGGATAATACTTTTTGGTCGGCTCGCCAGTCAAACTTAGTTCTGGTATCAGACAGAGTAAGCGCACGCACGTGCGCGCACACGTCGCATCAACAGCAGCGGGCTTAGGCAGATTTCGAGGCCGCCCACCAGTAACTCATAAGTGACGAACTTGTATTCCTCAGCGGTTTGCCAGCCAACAGCAAGCAGTTCATCTACTAACTGCCCCGCCCCCCTTGTTCAGGCTACTAGCTCATTCCAAGTCTAGCAGCAGCAGCAGCAGTGGGTAGGTGTATCATTCGCAGCTTTAGTCGTTATTAGGAAACAACTAAGTTTTTACTGTAATCTACTGTCGTCAGCAAAAGTAGATACAACTTTGCCCTGAAAACCCGCGTTTTTTGCATGAGTCTCTCTGACAGGTATTGGTTTTAAAACAAACCACCGGGCCCACTGCGTGGCTGTGGCATTAGATACGGCCAAATACCCGTACTCCACTAACAACTTACTGTACCCCATCCTATATACGAGCCACCCCCACACCTAAGCCACTATCACCACTTATTTCCTCGGTCTTGCTGCCCACACCTATATGCAACTTCCGGCCTCACCGGATACTTCGGATGCCCGTTATTAGGTATATGTAGCTGTGCTTTTTCTTCTATTCTTTATCATCTCAGCGACGGTACTTTGAGGTTCTCGTGCACCTTCAGCAGCATAGATCTAGCCGGTAAATGTCTCGACGCACGTGTGGGTCATAACCCCACACACACTGCCGGTACCTGTTAGGGAGTTTTACTTACCCATAACACGTACGGAGTATCCGTACTCTGTAGCACACTACTACTACTACTACTACTACTACTACTACTACTACTACTACTACTACTACTACTACTACTACTACTACTACTACTACTACTACTACTACTACTACTACTACTACTACTACATAGCACTACTAATACCTACGCATCCAGGACGGTAGGGAAATTTTCAGGGTTCCCTGTCAGCGAACACGGATAATATGGGTACTTTTATCAGTGTTGCGCGGTTAACTCAGCCATTGCTGGGTGTTGGCGAGATCGTGATGAAGTGGCGGCGGAGGTGAAGATCGGAAGCCGGCAACAACAAGATTGAATGTTAATGCTAACTATTTTCGCGAATAAAAAAAAAATTGTCCCAGCCACAGGAGCGCTGCTAAGTCCCGGATTCCGCCGTCCTCTGATGCCATCCATCCCTGTGATGCCTCGCCCGGGAAAGCCTGCTACAGCTTTGGCGGTCACGCCGTCATGTGTGGGCCCTCTACAGAGTGGTCTGTGTCATGTGCATTGACGAACCGGGTCCTTTGATTTAAGCCTGCAAAATAGTGTTGCCAAACTTGATGTCTTGCTCGGCCCACGCCGTGAGGCGCGCCGCAAGTTCCTCAGCCGCTGTCAGCTTTGCAAGCGCCGAGTGCGCGGAGATAGTACACGTGAGCCTCGGTGTCGAGTCCAGTTGTGCCGGCGTTGCAATGGGTGTTACTGTCGCCCTCGCAGACCTTGATCTCGTCGAGGCTGTAGTTAATTGTGGTGGCATTGCCGGTGGACAGCCAATACTCAGGGCTTGTATGACGGTAGCCAAATAGGAGAGGGGGTTGGCGGGGGATGGGATCATCAACGTGAGTAAGGCGGTACTCGGCGCCAGACTGGGCGGTAACGAAGCTAGCAAAGGCCTCATTGCCGACGCGAGGGGAGCCAAAGGTGTAGATATCAAGCGGGTAGCCGTCAAGACGGAGGTAGGCGCCAGCAATAGTAACAACAGCGGCGCCAAGGGAGTGGCCAACCGCGACGACGGTATAGCTAGGGTTGGCAGTCTTGGTTGCGTTGACAGCATCCAAGATTTCCCCCTTGACCTCGTTCCAGGCAGTAAAGAAGCCAGTGTGGACTTTGCAGTCTTCAACCAAGTCGCAGTCCTCAAAGACAAAAACGAAATCGGTGATCCAGTTACGAATATTAATGGAGCCAAGGATGACTACCATAATTAACTGTCTCACGGGGTCTGAGGCGACGAAGCCCTTGATGCCGGTGGTATGGCCGCTGAGTCTGTATTAGCTCCATGCTAGGAATCGGTAGCTAAACATAAGGTACTCACGAGAAGGTGCTGACGATCTTTGCGCCGTTGGCTTGGACATCGGGACAGGCGTTTGCGCTACAGGTGATGGAGGCACCGGGCTCGCTGTTGCAAGAGGTTGCTGCTACCACCTGGGCGTAGTACTCGAAGTTGGCTAGATCAACCGCAGTCACGGCCACGGCTAATTTTCAAAGTCAGCTGTTGCTCCTAGGACTCTGAGCGGTGCTCTTACCTCTCTCGTTGAGTGCAGCTACTGGGACTCTGGCATCCCGAAGCGGAGTCGCCAAGACTGCGGCAGACAGCAGAGCAAGAAGAAACAGCTTGGCCAGCATGATGACGGGCGGGTGGACTAAGCCAAGACCGGAACGCGAGGGCTCGTTCGTGAGGCACAAGAAACAGAGGCATAGTCAGTCCAACCATCGCGGCGCGGCCACGACATAGTAAATACATGGCCGAGGCGGGGACGGAGTAATGGAGTAAGTGCAGTGGGCCAGCGCCGACTCGTGGTCCTTGACGAATTGCAGGATCCCACTTTGACTCCAGTCCCCTTGGAGCTTTCCTGGGGGATATTAGGGTCTGGCAGTAGCCCAGAGTGCCGACTGGAGGTGGGCTCGCTGGGATAAGATGGGATAAGACTCTGACCCCCAAGACCTTGTCTCTTCCAGCCGTTTATCCGATATCCCGGAGCCATCTCGCAGCGCCCCTGGAACGGGCAGCCCTATCTGCCAGGGCGTGGCCATAGTCAACCCAGACGCGTGGCGGGATAAACAGTACTCCAATATCCAATACGAAAGAGGAACAATGTGTCTTGCATCGGACTTTCTATGCTGATGCTGCGCAGAATCGATATTGATCGATCAACCCTGATGTTTTCGTCGTGGTGCTTGGCCGTGCGGCATGGTCAGAGCTCAGGACAAGGGTCATCCGTGAGAGTCTGGGCTGTGGCGAACCACCTAGTTCGTACAGATAGGCGCCACGTGAGCTAAGCCCCTTTGTCGCGGGCCTTGTTCCTCATTAAAGTTGTCTAATACTATGGAACAACAGCAAGAACGATAATTTTGAAAACCTGAGTCAAAACAGAATCGTAACACGGTCTAACCGGTCTATTAGAGAGCCGTATATGCTTTTTGTGATGCCGAAAGCGGTCTTGCGTCTGTGTACTTAAGAAGTAAAGTAGTTGTTTTTTCTAGAAAGTGATTTATAAGATAATTCTTAGCTAGAAATACTTCATAGGTTGCTGAACGCTTAGTAAGCCACGTCTTATAGATACAGTACCCTACCCTATACATAAGCCACCCTACTCTAGTATACCGTTACAGAACGCGTTAAGAAACGGCATCCTTGTATAACTATTAGTTAGATTCTCTTATAAGTCTACTTTTTATGCTTTAACTTTCTTGACGCGATTCCTGCCCTGGTACTGGCTGACATTATACACAGGCTCCTGTCTATACTGCCCTACTTGTCACAGGACAAAGTGGCCAGATGCCAGACTGCCCGGCCAGCCCGATGGATCCACCGGATCCACCGGTCGGCCGGCCTGATAGTCGGCCCCGCAGGCACTCCACCTGGCGCTGCCAGCTGTAGCTCTAGCTTAGAGGAATCAACCGATCCATCACCTATTTTGACCGTGTCACATATAGTATATATTAGGTATTTGTAAGGAGATCGCCGATTGAGGCACCTTACAAGGCCATGTGTGGTGCAGCTCTGGCATGTAGTGCCAGAACTGGCGGATCTTTTAGCAGTTGTCAGAATGGTCTATTGTCTGGGGTTAGCACACCACCTAACCCTATTACAGTATTAAGGTCTAAAACCTTATATAAAACCTATAAAATAGTAAGTACTGTAGTAATAAATATACTATGGTACCAGGCCGAAGTTTTATGCCCCCTGTCAAGTATCTTACTCTAACAGTCACCCCCCAACTTATTTCAGTATCGGGCATTACAGTACTGTTTACTAGCCTAGCCAGCTGGGCTGTGTGGCGATATTACATAACAGGGGGCATTTAACTTACCCCTGCCACCCTGTATTTATATATAAGGATAGTACTTTGAGAGAAAAAACTATTCTCTTAAAGATTTGCTTTAGAAGTAAAAAAACTATATAAATAACCTAACTGTTTAATAACCTAGTTTTAATAACATAGTAGGAAAGGAACTACTAGAAACCTTTAGGAAATTGTAAGGATATTATCATATTACTAATAGGTCGGCAAGCGTACGCCTTATAAGGTCCTATGTGGTGTAATTCAGGCACGTAGTGCCTGAATTAGCAGATCTTTTAGCAGTTGCTAGAATAGTCTATTGTCAGGCGTTAGCTCACTACCTAATCCCATTATAATTATTCTGGCACTACGTGGGTCTTCTGGCTGTAGGGGCAGGGGCTGGGTTTGACTCCCGCCTGCCGACCGACGCTTCTTAGTGTGTAGGCTTCCTTGTTCTGAAGTTTCCTTGCAAAATCTGGGATCAACTTCTCCAAATTGATTACGCGATGGCAATCCTATTCGTTCGAAACAGTCTGCATTTCTCGACAGGCTTGCAGAAAGCCGAAAACGTTGCAACGAACGGAGCGATTCACCAGAAACAAGGGTCAATATTCGGCCCGGGGCAGCACCTGCTTGGGAATTTGAAAACAACCAGTACTTCGCTTCCAAGATCAAGGACTTGGTCCGATTTGAGAACCATCTTTCCAGGTTGATCAAAGATTGCGGAATGGATGTGATGCACTCCCACATTGCGATCGCTTTCATTCTCAACAAAGACTTCAGAGATGGCCTGAGAAACAATTTGATTATTTCATAAGAAATTTGGCGACTCAACTCAATCAAGCAGGTTCTTAAAAACTCAATTATCAGATAAGTCTCACTAAAATACCACTCATCCGGGGGCTCGACTCTGCCAAGCGATTGCGGTGGCAGCAGCAACACTCTAACGTCATCTTGGAAGAGGAAGGGAGATGAAGAGTACCGCTCAACTGAAATACCAGGTTACGACTGCACCAGTCTGAAGTCAAAAGGCAGTCCGACTGGTCACATTATCAGCTTGGAAGGGCAAGACGTTGATTATGCTGTGCTGATAGCAGCATGGACAGTGATACGGTGTGCTCTTTGGAGAAGGTCTCGGGACTCTTGGGCCCTCATTGACTTTGTCAACGATCTGGACCGAAATGTGTTTGTGCTGTAAACGATTCTATACATTAATGTTGGCGGTAGACTATTGTATTGTAAACCGCTAGTAGACCTCTAGTGGCCACTTTTTAGGCATTAAAGTAGCAGAGATAAAAGGAAGGACAGGCTTCTATAGGGATCGGTAAGTCCTTCTAGACCTAATACCTCTAGTGCGTACAAAGGGAACCGCTTCTCCAAAGTTATCTTAGCTGCGATCTGACATCTGCTTCATTGCATTTCTGATAGTAGTATTTCACAGCTGGTGCCCGTCATATGCGTGATCGTTGATCAGGATTGAATACTGAAGACACAACCTCCCGTTCTGGGGCCTGGCAGCGTAAAGCTTCACGAGCGGCGCCCCTAGGCGAAGCGGTTCCGGACGTGGGCCGGAGGATGACGAAGGACCGTCGGCCCGTCGTATCGTCAGAGACAAGCGCCCGCGCCAAAGGACCAGATTGCGTCGCGGCGTCAAGAAACCATCGGCTGGGAGAGGCGGTCGAGAGATATGGGCATCTGCCCAAGAGGCCCACGACGAGGCGAGCCTGGCTTGCCCAAGGACTCTCTCTCTCTCTCTCTCTCTCTCTTTCTCGGAAACTCGGTGGGCAAAGGAAAAGCCAGGGGTTCTTTGCCGGCCAAGTCCGCACCTGACGCGGCCCGAGCCTCACTCCTGCGAGCACGACAACGATCAGCTTTGTTCCCCCTCCCAGCCCGAGAGGGGCCCCGGCTCATGTTTTCGATGATTAAGGCGATCAACGGCATAGAATAAGAGTGCAGGAAGTTGTCCGGCATGTGGGAAGCGCAAAATGGTGAACATATTAGGGGTGAAGCCTCATGATTGAGGGTGAGCTCAAGAGGTTCCCGACGTCGATATCCACAAGAAAAGGCGGGAGAACCTTTTTTTCTCTCTTTCTTTTCCCCTCCCTCCCCCTCCCCGTTCCTGTCGCGTTCGCCCCTTCCCCATACCCGTCGCGTTCGGACCCCTCACCCGCCGAGGGAGCTTGAAACGCCTTTTGAGATTCCATACATTACCCGCACGCATAAGCGGTCCGGCGGCTCATTCTCCCAAGGAACGATGTCCAATCACCGCCCGCGGCCGCATGCCCCTTCTGGAAACAAACGGCTGGCCTGCATCGGCGTTCACATGGAACATGGCAGACGAAGCTTTTCGCGGCTTCGCTTCGCTTGTTTTTAATGCTATTGCCCCCTCGTCTTCCCCCATACAAGCTGATTGGGCAGGGGACCTGCCGCTTTTTTGCCATCATCGACACGGATGATCAACGTCCGTTCCCCAGACCGCGCAGGCGTGGATCCGGGAACTGCAAGAACAATGTGGGAGGAAACGCAAACTATGCTTTGTGAAAGCCCGTTTGCGGTGTCGAGACGCCGAATACCAATTCGGCCCTCTTTCGCCACTCCGGCTCGGTCCGGCGCCGCCGGCCGGCCGACCAACGGCATCCAGTACCCCCTCCGGGATTCACCATCTCCCAAATTCATTCTCAAAAAAAGCACCACAAACAATCCCCTCCCGTCAACCACACCTGACCGATCCCCTCCTCCCCTTTTGAAGACGACGATAATGCCATAAACTTCCCGCATTTGCGACGGGTTATCCCCCCCCCCCCCCCTTTCGGCAAAGGGGATCCCCGGACCCATGGTTCCCCAACCTCTCCGGCCTCGTGCGTCTATGCCCGTCCCTCCTCCTTTGCCCTCCTCCTCCCATCCCGTCTCTCTCAAACTGGGAGACCCCCTTCCGTCAGCCTTAGAAGTATTGACTTGTTCGCCTCCACCCGCATAAACCGTCCCCTCCCCACCGGCGGGCGGCGTGAGAAGCGACTGGTCCATCAACCGGCCGTTGACCCCTGCCGCCACCATGGAAACAATGGAACAATGGAGCCCGTTTGGTTCATGCGTTTGGGGCGAGGGATGTAGAGGAGTTGGTCTCGGTACCGCGGCGCCCTGGAACCGGGGATCTCCCCCGCGGGCGGGGAATATCCTTGCGTCTCCGGGGGCCCAGCGTTAAGGGAACTCGTGGGAGAGAGCTCGGAAACTTCGGTACGGCCCCCTCTTGGTCAAAAGCGTTTGTTCACCGAATTTGACGAAAGTCGGGCTGGCTCGTCGCACATGGACCCGATTCTTGGGCATCGTGACAATGGTGATTACTCTTGATTCAGCGTTCCCGTCTCCAGTTACTCGGCTGTCTATGTATGCTCAAGCCATACGCATGCTATGTGGTATCATGTGTTTACAGGTTTCCTGTCCTAACCAAGGTAGTTTGGTGCAATGTGGAATGTCATAATCCACGCAAAGAAAAAAAAAAACCGCCGCGTTGGCGCTCGTTTCCCGGCCACGCCACCGCCAACCGCCGCCCCTCGCAGGCGTCCCATTACCAATCCAGCGCCTTTTTGCAATGCTCCCACAGTCATGAAACTCGCGACAAATGAAATTTCGTAGTCTTACACATTACTTATTCTTACGACGCTGTCGTAGCTCCGTCTTCTGCTTCTTGTATAGTTGCTGCCGCAGGCGAATGTTTCAATGAATACTCAGAAGAATCTCAAGATGATGAGAGCCATGGCTGGCAAGCTCCACGCGAGGCCTCCAACCGTTCTCCTTTCTGCCCCGTTCATAAGCAAAGCATCGAGGGGATTAACCGGAGGCTTTTTAGAAGTAGCTTGGGGTGCTGATTCAGTCCGGGTCGTAGTTGCAGAGGTGGCAATACTTGTGGCCGGAGGCGGCGGCGGCGGCGGCGGCGGCCCTGGCGGTGCGGGAGTGTTTGCCGGCGGTGCTGCTGTAGTCGGTGCAGGTGGCGGAGGGGGAGGCTGAGCTGGTGTTGGTATTGATGTTGTGGTTGGGGGCGGCGGAGGTCGGACGACCGAAGTGGAAGATGCCAGTGGCGGTGGCGGCGGTGGCGGCGGTGGCGGCGGCGGTGATGATGGCGGCGGCAGGACGGTGGTAGTCGGAGGCAGTACTACCGTCGTAGTGCTGGGCCTACCGGGTTGCACTGGCGATGACGTTGGTTGATTTGTAACACCACAGAGAAAGGTGACGAGATTTCCTGCCAGTGCTTGTCCAAGTACCGTGTTGAACTGCACCTGGACAGACTCGCAAGTTTGCTGGAGGGTGCTTTGCTTCTTTGCCAACCCACGGGTACACTGAACCGAGCATATCCTCCTGCTGTCAAAGTCGGTCGTGTCGCATCCGCTGATGGGAATGTTGTAGGCCAACAGGCAGCCGAGGGGCACAGAAAGGTCAGCGATGAGCTGGAAATTGGACAGACTAAGCGATGAGTCTCCGACGGTAATGATGGCGGCGGTAGCGGCCGTGGCGGATGCCAAGAAGACGAGCTGGGCTAGGTGCCCTCGAGGGGAATGGAATATTAAGTTTCTCATGCCTGAGGGCTATTGGTCGACTTTGGTCGACTTTGTTCGTTTTCAGGCGCAGCCCCCTTTGGAAGTAGTTGGTGAAAGTTTTTCTTTAAATCGTCCAGCGGGTAATCGGGTGGGAAGATGTCGTCGTCGATTGTTGGTGATTGGTGTTTGGCGGCAAAGGTCGGATCGTCGAGAGGGCGGCGACGAAGCGGCCAAGAATATGGTGGATGAGCAAAGCCAATGAACCAGGATTTGGCCGGGAGGCGCTTGGCTTTTGGGAGAGGGAATGACAGCGACAGGGCGACAGTCAAGGCTGAGGGCCTGAAGGGCCGAAACGTATGGCGTGTCAGAGGGTGCCGGGGATGACGGCACGATCGGCTGAAGAACCACGTCAATGCGGGTCGCAGGGCCGACAGGGTCTAGAGCTAGATGAACCAGACGGCCGGCTCTGGTGAGATCATTCAACGGGGTTTCTTAATGGCGGTTGTCCAGAAAGGCGTAAGAAAAACGGCCACATATGGCGATTGACCGAAGAGTGAGGGCGAAGACGTTGTCAGGCGATGGACTCGGTCTATGGTGTGAGTCGGTTGGTGGTGTTGCAGAGAGATATGGCGACACTGCACTGCCCGATGCGGAACATGGGCGGGTAATACGATAATAAGGACAATCCGAGCTTCCTTGGCCAGCAATGAACAGGAGGACGGGCAAGGTAATGGTGATGATGATGGTGCACCGTGGGAAGGGAAGAAACGGGAAAGTTGGAGAAGCAAAAGTGACGGGCCCGTATTGAGGACAACAACGGTAGCGGTGCAGATCGATCGTGATGTTGCCGCAAGGGACGATTTGGTTGGACGAGCAGAGGAGGAGCTGTTGCAACGGACGAGGCCAGTGTCAGGCAGAGGCAGAGGCAGGTTAGATGAAGACGACGAAGAAGGGGTTAGGTGTTGGGAAAAAAGGTTTGGAAATTGTCTTGGCGCCGTTGAAGGATCCGACGCACACCGGACGGGTGGTGTTTGTCCGAGAAGCAAGGAGAGCTCTGAGGCAGCGTATGTAGTTGAAGAAAAACAAGTAATGGTGCCGAGATAGCTCGATTTGGCAGGCAATATCCGTCGGGAAAGGGATTACCTATACGCAGTGTAGTAGGCGTCGACGATGCGAGGGGGTAGAGTATCAGGGAGACGGGCGGGTGGGCGGTTGCGTGATGGTGTCGACGCGGGACCGGTTGGCAGCAGGGGATGCGATGTGATGCCCGGCGACCGACCGGAGAAGCAAGCAGAAAAAGGGCTGGAGGGGGTGACAGGAGGTATTGTCAAACGGAAAATGGGTGATCTTTTCCTTTGATTCGGGGGAGCTGCGAGGATCTCCAAGGCTTGTGAAACAGAGTTGCTGTCACCCGCGGGTCAATGACACCCAAACACGCTGCTGTGGCCGGTTGACATGGGGGGAGCTGGTGTGGAGTGGACGGTGGACTGGACCAGACCACACTGGAGAAGAGAGATATGTACGAAGGGTTAAGGAGAAGTAGGAGAGATGGGAATTAAGAAGTAGAAGAAGAGGTGACGAGAGAGAGAGAGAGAGAGAGAGAGAGAGAGAGATAGAGAGAGAAAAAAGCATGAGAAAAGGATGGGATGAGGAAAAGGAGGCAGGTAGGCAGGCAGGCAAGCAGTCGACGACTTGTTCCTTCTTGCCGCCTCCTGCTTGCCTGCCTGCCTCCTTGGTGTAAGACGTCTACGAATAGTTGGGGCAAGATGCCATGCCATGCCATGCCATCCATCCATCCATCCATCCGTCCATGCATGCCTGCCAGATCCAGATCGTCCTTTCCGTCTCAGCCAACGGTATCCGTAAGTGCCCGTACAGACAGATACCACTGACCGAACCGACCGCACCGCCGTCCGCGATTCGCTAATGGACTCCCGCCAGAAGCATCACATCACGCCCATGCATCCTGACGGCCAATCCATTCATTCATTCATTCATTCATTCATTCATCGATCAATCAACTAATCGGAAATCGCACATAGCAGCCAAGCCCCCCTTGCGCTGCAGCCACAGCCGCAGCCGCAGCCGCAGTCCCTGACAAGCAATCGAGCAAGCAACTCGCCGTGGCGACAGCTGACAGGCATCTCGCGCGCTCCCCGGACGTGCACCAACCAACCAGAGGTATCTTAGATAGGTAGGTATACTTCGTACATACCTACCTACCTCTCCAGGTACAGTACGTACCTGGGGAGAGACGCGGGATTGGTTGGTCCCTGGCCTCTCCCAGCTCCGTGCTTGACTCTGTGAAGGGGACGAAAAAAAAAAAAGCATGGCAAACAGGAAAAAGGAGCGCAGAGACCAGCGAACGAACAAGGCGACACGAGCGAACCGACAGGACGGAGAGGGGAGAGAAAAGAGAGGAGAGAGAGAAGGACGGACCAAGGATGAACTGAACTGAACTGAACACGGGCATAGGTACATACACACATACATACATAGCTACGGCAACAACCGAAACAGTTACTACTAGGGCCGTTTGAGGTGACGATGCAGGCTGCCCCCTGTGGGTCTGTGACTGGGTTGAACTGTACGCCAGAAGCTAGACGCTGGACGCACGCTGCAAGGGGAAGCTACGAGCTGCGAGCTGCGCCCCTACCTGCCCTCCGGGGGGGGGGGGGGGGGGGCGGTAAGGTACCTTCCCAGGCAGGTATGAATACTACCTACACTACTGCGAGTACTGACTGCACTTGCACTTGGCAGCCGCCAGCAGCTTCCTCAACCTATGTACCTGCCTACCTACCTACCTAGGTAGCAACAGCACAGCCGCCGCTGCTGCCTCTTCAGAATTCACACTCTCAATTGGTGGCAACAGTCATGTATGTACTAGGTATACATCGTATGTCTACTAGCTACCGAGTGTAGGTATTTGGTCTGGACAATCATCTCCCATCGTGTATCAGAAAGGCTCTAATTACCCGTTCCTTCCCAGCTCAACCGTTCATCCCGTCTTGTCTTGTCTCGTCTTCAACCCCCCCCGCACCAGAGCGGGCAGTCCACGACTCGTCAAAATTCGAGGACCCAACGCCACGTTTCGACCCCTCCCTGCTCACTCACTTGCTCTCACTCCTCAATCCCTACCAACTTCCAGTCGGCTCACTCGGGGGCGACTTACTCGCTCTCCCGCCAGATCCCGTTAGACCAATACGGCCATCGCCGAGAATGTCGTGTCTATACCATCTATGTAGGGCTCCTCCCCCCCCTTTTTAAATGACCATGGTGCTGGCCCGCAGTCTTAGCCCTCTTCCCGCCCGGCACCCATCGCCAAACCCACGGAATGTGACCATGGACCGAGACCGTCTTGCATCCATTCGACTCTGTGGCTCGGCACTCTCGGGCCGACAGCGCTGCCGGTACGCCGGGTGACTCCGCGTCATGACCGCTCCCGGCCTTCGCATACCCCCCCTCCCCCCCCCCCCCCCCCGCTCCGTCCTGCTGCTCCTGCCGTACCCCGGACCCCTCGCAGCCGGGGGACACGGAGCACAGCCTCGCGCCGGCTGACGTACCGCGTCCGAGAACCCTTTCCGAGGTTCCCCCATGCGAGTTGTAACACAAACCATCCTGCAAGCGCCAGGGGCATTTGCGTCCCCCCCCCCCAGCCTAGGTAGACGTCCTCGTAGCTTGAGACGATTCGCATGCGGCGAGGAACCCCCTCCCGTTACTGAAGCTGCAAGTGCACATAAAAAGACGAAGAAGAGGAGAGGCTTGATTGATATTTCATGTGCCAAAATCAATGAGTGTACTAGCCTAGCGATGGCGGGCCGCTTTAAACCGCAAATCGTACCTGGTATCGCCAAATCCAAATGCTCAAGCCCTTGCGAAAAAGAAGAAAAGAAAAGACAAACCCTGGACGCCATTCGTGCAAGTAAATCGCCGATTCTACTGCTCTCACGCCGCCCCTGCCTTGACGTGCCCGTTGGCGGGCTTCTCCTCCCCCTCGCCCTGGCCCGCGCCTTCGTCCGTCGCCGTCGCCGCCGCGTCGCCGTGTGGGTACAGCGGCTTGCTGGGGTCGTAGCCGACCGACTTGACAATCCCCAGACCCTTGGTCCTGCCTTCCCGGAACAGCAGCCGGTCGCCCGGCGCGAGGTACTCTGGTCGCTGCACGAACCGGAACGCCACCGTCGCCCTGTCGCCCGTCCGGATGTACGGCCGGTCGACGTCGATGATGGCGCACGTCTGCGAGACTGGCCCGACGTGCAGCATGGCCTGGTACTTGGTCTTGATGGTGGTCGCATGGGACAGGATCAGGACTAGCATCAGACAAGTGTTAGCTTTCCGGGGTTGCTTGCTTGTTGCTTGCTATGGGCGATTCAATCTGCCTTGTCGCGGCATGAACTCACCTTCCGCAATGAACTCCCTGTGCACCTTGGGCGCCGGCTGCCCCTCGAGCTTGGGCAGGACCACCATGCCCTTCCTGACGTCCTTGCGACGGACCTTCTTGAGCGCGAACGACGCCGACTGGCCCGCCGACGCGGCCGGCACCCCGAGCCGCTTGCGCTCGATGGAGCGGATACTGGTCGCCGTGAACTGCCCCAGCGAGTCGGGGCCTATAAGGACGTTGTCCCCCGCGTGCACGACGCCCGACTTGACGATGCCCGAGACCACCGTTCCGACGAACGGGACCGAGAAGGTGTCGTTGACGTGGAACTCGAAGGGGGCGTCCGAGTCGTAACGGCCGTGGTGCGGCAGGATGTTGAGGAACGTGCGCACCAGGTCGAGGTTCTCGCCCGTGACGTTGGACACCTGAAACACGGGGCATATCCTCTGGCTGACGAACTGCGTCGCCGTGTTGATGCACTCCTCGCGGTCCTTGATGAAGATGGGGATCTTGCGCGCCCCGGGGCTCTTGAGGATCTTTGTGATCTGGCTCACCGTCTGCTCGAGGATCTGCGGCGGACAGATGTCCACCTTTGTGATGACCACCATGACCGGCACGTTGAGCGCCAGCGCGATGCCCAGGTGCTCCTTGCTCATGCCGATCAGCCCGTTGTTCGCCGCCACCATCAGCAGGCAGTAGTTAGGGCTGCTGGAGAGCAGCCCGAACACGGTCGTCCGCAGATACTTTTCGTGGCCCGCCAGGTCGGTGAACGTGATGACTTTGGCGCTGCGCTTCCCAATCTCTTCCCACGAGAGTTTCCCTGCGTTCCGCGTTAGCACGGCTTGCTATTGTTCTGGAAAAAAAGAAAAAAAAAAGATGAAGAAGGTGTGGTCTTCCGGTTGTTACTACTTACGCCCGGGGGTCTCGGAGGTGACGACTTCTCCAACAGTGTCGAAACCCAGAATCTCCATGCCCACGGAGCTGGTCCTGCCCGTCTCGATCTCATGCTTATGGCGGAAGAGGTTCACCCGCGCTCGTCCTCTGCCGTCGTCGAGGTCGCCCTTGACCAGAACACCCAGAAGAGAGCTCTTGCCCGCGTCGACTGTGACGAAGCGTTAGTCCGACTGATGCAAAGGGGGGGGGGGGTGCTTTCGCGACTGGCTTTGGAAAAGGCACCAGGAGGGGGCGGACGCACCGTTGCCCACTACAGCTATCCGCGTTTCAATGACGTCTTCTACCGTTGCCGGAGCCTGGCGGATCATGATCTTGCCGCTGCAGTGGCTGTCCTTGCCGGTCTTGGCGCTAGGGGCCTCGACATCGCCGCCGACGTTTTTTGTGATCAGCGTCTGGCAGTCGGCCCGTATCCTCTTGGCCGCGTCCCTCAGTCTTGCGTAAGCCGTGTTCCACTGCTCGAGGGAGAGACCCATGGGCTCGCCGCTGTTCTCGAAGCCGAGCTCGAAGACGGTCTCACCGTGGCCCTCGAGTAGCCTGTCCTGGATCACCCCCTCCAGCTGCCGAAGTGCCTTCTCGTCGTTGTCGGTCGCCAGCAGCAGGTCCTTCAACCGCACGCCCGGGGTGGCCTCGGCCAGGTCGAGGTTGTCGAAGAGCTCGTCGAGTTCGGCATGCTGGTGCTCGACGACGGTCACCTTGGTGGTGTCGGCCGGCTTGTAGCTCGGGTATCGGAGCGCCTGCTGTTTCTCGACGTACTCGGCGAAGTCGCTGAGGGCCTAGGGACATTGTGCGTCAGCGGGTGCCGTACGAAGATTGACTACTGATCCGTATGGCAGATGGGGGATCTCATACAGCCTCGCCCTTGCGCTTTTCATGCGGTAACGACTTTATGTTCTTGCTCGTCATGGTGGGGTGTTGGGAGCCTTCAGGTGCGTATCCTGATAATCATTGATGCGCGTTTGGGGGGTGGGTGGCGAAAGACGAACCGGCTATAAACGTGTACTGTACAGGCGAAAAGGGTGCAGTAGGAGAATACAGTTTCGCATACGACGATTTATAGACGGGGGGCAACAAAAAGAATAAGAAAAAATAAACAAAAGAAAAAACCTTTGGTTCAAAGGCTGGCGTCGCGACGGTTGGGAAGAAAAGAGTCATCGATTGACTCGAGCGGCGAAGTCAAGTCATAGTGCAGACAGAGTACGGATACGGATACCTACCTGCCGCCAGTCATCAGTGACAGTCGAGGCCACATTCGCTCCGCACACGGACCACGAGGGTGACAGAATGTACCGCCGCTTTATTGAACCCTGCAAGACAGGCGCAGGAGAGGATGTTGGAGAATTGCATCATGCTGGCTCATGATCAATAGTGAGTAAACAGATCTCGGCCAAGTCCTTCGCTAACAGAAACTGGTGTCTTTTATTTTGTCTCCAATTCTTCACAGCTATGTATTTTCTGAACTGCAGTGGTCAAAACATGGTGATACAGCATGAATACCACCTCTTACCTACCCATCATTGCTGGTGCTCATCTAAAGCAGCAATGCAGCCCCCGTTATGAGCAATTCGGTGGAGCCTATCGATAAGAGCTTTTGCACGGACCAAGTAAGTAGCGCAGCCGTAGCATCAAGCGGGGAGGAGCCCCGGATTCTTCTTCTTCTGCCTTGATTAACCGTAACCCAACTGTCAGGCGTTCGTTGCCAGGCCAAGGCTCCGCCACACACATGGTTTGGCTTGCAGTTGCCCGGTGGTTAAAGGGAGTGAGTGGACAAAACGGAAGTGGCGCAGAGGCTGCTGAGTAACTCAGCCCGTCAGTTGTTCGGGTCCATTGGCCGAAGTGTAGCTGGCTCAACCACGTTTCTTTCGCCGTCGACGACCCTGAATGATGGTGGGCAGCTGGACGGGGGTCTTGAGTGTTCTGTCACGTTCGAGTTGCCCGTTCGGCGGCATGTTGAGTCCCGGCAGCAGAGCCGGTAGACGTGTTTGAGCTTGAATGTGCTCCATTGCTAGAAATTTCTATTCGAACGGCAAACAACGACTAGCTCGAGCAACCCCTAATCCATGATGGGCGCGCGCCCAAGTTGTTCCCGAAACCGTCGTTCCCAGGAGGCCAGCGCTCCGTAGTCTAGCACCCTCCACGGCCGCTCCGATAAGGCATTCGATGCGCTTCACGTCGCGAGCATCCAGCGAGGCCTAGTGATGCGGATATATGGTAGTCCAGACTGCGTCAACATCCATCACCATGTGACAGGGTTCGCATATTCCTCGGTTCCGGCAGGAACCGTGAATCTTGCTTGGACCGCGACCGACTACCGCATTCTATTCGCGGATGTCCAAAGCTGGTCTCACTTCGGGGTTGGTTGGTGATGCGAGCAGGTGCGTCGTCTCGCATCGGTTATGAAGATGTGTGCGGGGAGATGAGCACCACGCTGTCGCCTGCGAGACTGTTAGATCCATAGAAGTTGAATTTACTCGAGAAAGACCATACCTCGGACGAACAGCATTTCAGACTTCCTGCTGATCGTCTGCAAAGTTGCATTAGCGTGCGGTGGCAAGCTGGACACGCCGAGGTCCCTCTCACCTTCACATCCTCGTCCTCCTCATCCTCATCCACCACGTAAATCGTCTCCTCCACTTCCCCTAGCACCAGGTTGCAATGGCTGTCGTATGCCTGTGGAGAAAAGTCAGAACATGCCATCTGCCCAACTTGTCACTGTGCATTGGCACTCACGTGAAGTCGGCCCTTGAGTTCCCGGTCGCCTCTGAGCTTGACGAACACAACCTCATCGAGGAGGAGCTTGACGAGGTCCAGGGGCTCCTGAACATGGCTGGTGTCTTCGCCGACGTCCGCCATGGTGAGGTGATGTGAGTTTCGAATTTGTGACTAGGTGAGGAGCAGGGGGCGTGTGAGTGTAGGTGCGGTATGGGGAGGCGCGCGTTTCTCGATGAAGACACAGCAGCTTGGCTGGGATGGCCGAGAGCAGCGGTGGGGCCCAGAATTGTGCATTTTGCGTCGCCGGCTTTCTCGCCCTGTCATTGGTCCCGGGCTCTCGGAGCCGGCGTGACAGATGTTCCGACCATCAGCCCACCGACGGTACGTATCTTTCCACGGCACACCGGAAAGTGGACCGGAATGGGTCTTGCCCCGGGTTCAGCGTGGAGCCTCCCGCACTGTCCAGGATGGCACGGTTGGGAGGAAGGGAGCAGGGCCCCCCAAGGCAGGCACCTGCAGGGCCTTTATTAAACGCCAGAGTGAGGGGAAGGAGGCCGGAGGAGGCGGCAGGAAGAAGTTGGGTTGGGGAAGCAGCTGTCTTGGCCGCTGCCGTTGGGAGGCGCCGTTGAGTTAGTTGTGTGGTACGTGTTACGTGGTATTACTACCTGAGGTGCCTCACCTACCTATGTCTATGTACCTCCTACCTTTGTGCCTCCTCTCAATTGAGGAAGAGGAAGACATCGCCGCGTTTCCTGTTTACCCTCCTGGCGCACACTTTCTTCCCTGCTCTCTGCAGCTCTGCTTCCTCCCTCTTTGATTGAGATGAACCCAGCATCTTGCTTTCTTCCATCATGATACCCGCTGTGGAGGCCAGTGGCCTTCGACGGCTACTTTTTCTTCGGATTCGGGCGTTTCCTCGCGGCACTCCCTCAAGGGTCTTGTCTGCTCGAATGCGGAGATTGCCTCGACAACATCGCGCCTTGTCCACGACGGCATCTGCAAGACCATCCATCTCTCCAATAAAGCCGAGTTCCTTGACGAGAACGCTGTCCCAATCTCGACCCCGAAGCTCCGAGGCCCCCGATGCGTCTGCGAACAAGAGATATGCCGAGTCGCCTGACACCCTACTGGCACACGTGCTCAATGCGGTGCAGTCGCAGAATACAAACAACATTCTTAGGGGTGTTGTGGCCCTCGCACGCCACCAACATCAGATCCAGGTTGCCGACGCGTTGCACAGTCTTCCGCCCACTGCCTTTTCGGCCATCGTACGGTCCCTGGACCCTTCCCGGGTCGGTCCCAGAAGCGATGCAACCCATGGTCTGCGCATCCCGAGTGGTCTCGGACAGTTCAGCTCTGTCGCGTCCGTGGCGGATCAATATGGCGTTCGCAAGATCTACACGCACACCTTTCATGCTTTGCGCTCTCTGTTTGACCTCCGTTCCTACCATGGCAGCAGCCCGTCGCGAGCCGACTACGTGGTGCTCTTGAGATGCGCCGGGGCTGCTTCTGATTTCGAGGCCGCCAAGACCATCTGGCACGGGGCAATGAAAGGGGACCCCGTCGCCAATCCCAGGGACGGTTCGGTCGTTACCGAATACTTCAAGACGCGATTCCTCACGGACCCGACCTACGCCCAGAACGACCTCGCACGATTCCGGCTGCGCCCGCGCGACACCGCCGGGAACAGGAAGAGATTTGATGAAACTCGGTTGCTTTGGCCTCTCGAGAAGCTACGATTGAGTATCTCGGCGCACAAGCGCGGCAGTTTCGGGCGCGCTCGTTGGTTGCCTACACACGACATGCACCGTCTTGTGAGCTTGCCCGCGCCTGTCAGGCGACTTCAAGGCTACTCCGAGAGAGAAAGGAAAGTGGTGGACGAGGAGTTTTACTGCGCGTACTTGTTGGCAAGCGCACGTGCAGGTTCTTTCCGGGATATGATCGGACTTCTTTGGCGGACGTGGAAGATCAGGATTACAGATTTGCGGGATCATCGAGCAGCGGAAATCACCGGCGACATCCCGAGGAGAAACTTGAACCCGTTGCTCCAGCCAACAGAGCGCCTGATTGACGGCATTGTGCAATCGTTTGGGTGTACAGGCCACGTCATTCTCGCCAAGAAGCTGGTCATGTACATCTCTCGGCGGTGGCACATCCCCATACCACAAAGCGCCTGGTCCGCGCTGCTGGAGTGGACGTATATCCTCTCTTCCAAGCCCGCCAGCCAGGAGTGGAAGATAATGGGCGACCCCAACAGAATTATTCGCGCAGATGAGGTGCTCTCCCTGTGGGAAACCATGAAGAGTGAGCCCTTTCTGGTGAACGTCGGCCTTCACGAAACAGACATCTATGTCAAATCGTTGATCAGTGCCGGAAGGCCGGATGAGGCCTGGGAGGCCATCAAGCAGGGCTGTGCCGAGTACGACGTGCTATGCCAAGAAGTCGAGCAAGCTCTGTTTGAATCCCTCTATCCCTCGCCCCCGCAAGACTCGATTGCTCGGCATCGACGACTGAAGGCCAGGCAGCACATGACTTGGTACACAATCCAAAACTGGTGTCAACAGTGGCTCCGCCAGACAAGCAAAAGCCTGCGGCACCGGGCGCACCTTGCGCCGCAGATCATCCCCCAGTTCGTGGGCGACTTTTACCGCTTCCTGCCTGATCCCATCACTTACACGACCAACGGGGGGACCGTGAGGATCGCGAACACGGAGACGAACCAAAAGACCACGTGGGTGAGGCGCATCGTCCCGAGCGCGCCGACGCAGCGCCTCGCCCCGGACCCGAGCCGTCCCAAGTACGTCAAGCCAGCGGGCGCGAGCGATCCGGATGACTTGGTCCCCGTGCTGACCCAGGCGGGCGACCCGGTGTACGAGAGTATGCCCATCACCATTCGGAAACTCACAAAGAGGATGGTCCGCCAACGGCGGCAGGCGAGGTTCGGGCAGGACGAGGGGTTTCTACGCTCCGGCAGGGCGACGGTGGACAGCGATTCAGAGCTGGACGAGGCGGTCGTGGACAGCTTGGACGCCGAAGGGGGGCCTGGAGGCGCTCGCAAACTAGACAGGAAGGTCGTCCTCAGGGCCCTGACTTGGTAGTTTGGGGCGGTATCGGCAGTTGTGTCAGATAAAAGAAGGGGGGGCGGCATTGTGCCTGTAGATACACATGAGAGGAGAGATGCTCAAATGACGGCGGCAACGGCGTGCCCAGCAATGGCCATCATCAACCTGATAAAAGAGCTGCCGCTGCAAAGTTTGAACTGGGGGCGCTGAGCTGAGTGGCTGAAGTGCGTAGTCTGTTGTTCTACGGGATGTACGTACGTGAATGCTCATTCTATATGAGTGGCTTTCTCGATAGTGTATGTATGTATATATGCATTTTGTTTTCCCTTCTTTCTTTCTTTTCTTTATATATTTCTGTCGGTCGTCGGCCGGGCGCGCGCGGGGGTCAGGCCTTGGGCTCCTCGGCGCCGTGCTCGCCGACGACGCTCTCGAGGCGTAGGTCGTTGAGCACCATGTACCTGCTCAGGGTGATCCAGCCGTAGCGGAACCAGACCATCTGGCTCTTGTGGGCGGTGGTCATGGCGCTCCACGCCGTCGCCCAGCCGCCGCCGGCGCCCAAGTCGCTGAGGAACACCAGCGCGGTGGGGTGGTAATCGTCCTCGTCGTCGTCGTCCTCGTCGCTACTGTCCTCCTCCTCCTCGGTCTTTTTGGGCTTCTTGGGAGGTTTGGGGGGGTTGCTGCCGGGGGTGGTGGCCCAGGAGAAGAGGGTGGGCAGGGCGTCGAGGAAGCTGCTGTACTTGCGCGCGACGGAGACGGAGGTCAGGGTGTAGAGGTCGACGGGGGAGGGCCAGCGCGGGTCGGAGGAGAGGGCGGAGACGAAGGCGCGGGCGCCGTGGTACAGCGAGACGTGGTTCGGGTGGGAGGAGACGCCGGCGGCGTCGAAGGTGACGAGGACGTCGATGTTGGCGCGGGGCTCCTCGCCGGCGGCGCGCTGGCGGGCGAGCTGCGGGGCGAAGGCGCGGCCGAGGAGGGAGGCGATCTTTGCCTCGTCCCAGGTCTTTGTCATGGAGTCTTGAAAGTCTCTGGGAGGGGGGGGAGAAAAGAGAGGGAACGGGTCAGCAGGAGCTGGCTTCCCCCGGTAGGAAGAATAGGGGAGAAAGGGGTTTAACTCACGGGCTCTCAATGACAAAGACGTCTTGTTCTTGTTGCAGGCCGAGCTTCATGCCGCTCTTGACCAGCTCCTTCTTGCGGGTCTCACCCAGACCATCGGCGTCGCCTACACACACACACACGGGTTTCCCCATCTCGTCAGCCATTTGCGCGCAACATTGCGCCCCCCTATAGAGGCGGCAGAAACCCCCCCGGTGGTCGGTTTTTCCCCCTTACCTGAGCTCAGACATAAGATCTTGACGTGGTTCCCGGTGTCGGGCTTAGTGAGGGCCAGGACGGTGGGGGCGAAGAACATGGCCTCGTCGTCCGGGTGGGCGATCAGGAGGCAGATGCGCTTGTTCTCGAGGGTCGGCAGGCGCGGCGTGAGCAGCGGCACCAGGTACATGTACAATGCGGGGGCGACGGCCGCCAGCAGGGCGCCGAGGAACAAGATCCAGCCCATTGTTGTCTGCCTGTTTTTTTGTGGTTCACGCGAGACTATATTCTCTCGGGGGTTCGACGGTGAGGGAATGACTCTTTTCGGTTCCTCCCCAAGGTGGGGGGTTTCGTCGTCGAAGGGGGGATTATCGTACGAATAGATGCGGTGTGACGTGCAGTGAGAGAGAGAATGAGAGAGAGCGCGGAAGACTGAGATGCCACCTTGCGATTATTTGGAGGGCGGGGGAGAGAGAGAGAGAGAGAGAGAAAGACCCTGGCCTAATCTCGGGCGACTTTCTCTTAGCGACGACGGCCACGGACTAAGCGTACGAAGTACTGTGTGTGTGTGTGTGTGGGTGGGTGGTGGACGATAGGAAATTGGATTGTGTGTCTCGCAGCAACCCCGGACGATCATCATCCAGGGACCATCGGGACCATCGCCGTGTTACTGCGGCGCAGTGTAGTGTAGTGTATTGTAGGTAGGTAGGTACGCATAGGTAGGTACGATACGCCAGTCGGTGTGCGTCGCAGCCCGTAATTCCCCTTCCCGAAGATGCAGGCGGTGGCCGGTCGCGGAACGGTGTAGACCCCCGCTGGGGCGGGGCGAGCGACGGCGTGTGATTGGCTGCATGGAGCCTGTGTTATGCGACGAAACAGGGGTCTCTTGGGTCACTGGACAGCCGGCGTGCAGGGGGAGAAGCTCTAATTCTCTTCAGGGCCCCGCCCGCCCCGGAGCTGAGCTGAGCTGAGCTAAGCTGAGCTGCTTAGCTTAGCGGGCGGGGGGGAACAACCCGGGAAAAAGAACAGACAGAGAAAGAGTAACGGTGCCACGTTAAAAAGTGTTGAAGCTTGTGTGTCTTTGTCAGCCAACGGCACGCGACTAGACGACTAGACGACGACGACGACGACGACGACGCACCTGCAGTGAACATGGCGAAAAAGGGCAGGGAAAAGAGGATCAAGGATCCCAGCGACATCCCTCTGGCCCAGCCAGATCGGTCTGGTCCCAGCGAAGCTACCCTGCTCCAGCTCGCCCAGGAGAGAGGTCTCTTCAAGCAGGCCGACCAGGATCCGAGGAACAAGAAGGTGCCCAAGGGCGCCGTCCGGATCGACAAGCCCGGCAAGAAGGATAGTAGCGATAACGAAGACGACGACGACGACGACGACGACGACGGCGGCGACGATGACGACGAAGCCAAGCTGTCCCCTGCCATGGAACGCATCATGGACACTCTGCTGTGGACGGTGAGCCTCGCCATGGTCCACGGCACCCTCGACGTGCTGGTCCAGAACCAGTACGCCAAGGAGATCGAGTATCCCGCCGTCATCGGCCGTACGCTGGCCGCCTTCCTAGGTGAGTTCCCTCCCACTCGACCGAGTAAGAGTAGTAGTAGTAGTGGCTGATCTCGTTTTTTGTTGCCCCCAGTCCTCTCCTTCCTCTTCTACAACCTCCACGCGCACCCTACCAGCCCGAACCTCGTCCCGGGGCTCCCGCATCGCTTCCAGCACCCCGTCCGGCAGACCGTCTTCTTCGTGGCCGGCACCTGGGCCGGTTGCCACCTGATATACATCACCAACAAGTTCAGCTACCTGCACGTCCTGAAGCAGGCCCCGACACTGGGCTGCGTGTGGATCTGGTCCGTCCTCGAGCTCGACCTGGCCGTCGCCGTCGCCAGCCTGGCCGCGGCCGGGGCGTACCTGGTGCAAGGAGGGTACGCCATCAAATGAGCAGCCGCGACTCCGTCACTTGGCCACTGGTCGCTGCTCGGCAATCTGGCTCCCCAGACGAACAACGCTCCCCTCGGTCTTGGTGCCCATGCACGTTACCCTTGACTCAAGATCTCGAATTGGTCTGCGAAAAAGACACGAAAAGAAAAGAAAAAAAAGAGCATAAGCAACGGCCGTCAACCCCAATGAGAGGAATTACTCCCCCCCCCTCACGAAGAAATCATGCCCATCCGCGTCAACTGCACTCTTGCCCGTCAGGGCTTCCCTCTGCCGAATCAGCTTCAGTGTCTTGGAACGGACCGGCAGCCAAAGGCCATGGTGAGGTTGACCGTGAGGCTCCAGCTCTTGGGCACACGAGGGTCCGCGTGATGACGCTGCGTTTCTGGGAATGCTGTCGGACAACACAGGCCGTTTTCTTTGTTGAGCCTCAAGTCACCAGGGCTGAAAGACGGACACAAGGACGCAAGGCGTGGGCCCGAATGCCGTGCCCCCTGTCACTCCCGCCGCCATAATCCTAGCGCTGTTCTTGGCGTCCGATGGCGGGGCCGCGATTCTCACGTTCTCCCCTCAGGCCACGTGATCTTGAACTGGGCAACGCCTCATTGACCATGTTCAACTCACTCAGCCGTCGTCTTTTCGATGGGGGTCGTCAGTCATCAAGACGATCTGGCTCCCTGCGAGAGGCAGGCGCTCATTGCCAACGCGGAAGGATATGTACGTCTGGCACCGTGCACACCCGGCCACCCTTAGCATAGGATAAGTGATTTGGGCATTGATCAAGAGCATCAGACACGGGGTCGTTTTGTAGACTGGCGATGCTATCAATATAAAGCCCGTCGTCATGGAATGGGCCATTTTATTCGTTTGAGGTTTCTGGCCACCCATTTTGCATCTTGTAATGACCCAAGAAGCCGAGCATTTTGCTATGCGGCATTGGCTCGGCTGCTGCTTGGGTTCGCTCTCTGTCCCAGCTATCGGAGACACCCAGTTGGCTTGGACGAGCATATCGCCAGGGGGGGGTAAAGTTGACAGCAGCTGCTGCACGTGTAGCTCCTTCCTATATAATTTGTGCGCCATACCGGAAGAAAGAAAACAGCGGGGGAAGAAAAAAAAACCCTCTCGTATTGGCTGACATTCCATCTTGGTCGCCTCGTCATCCAGAGTCCAGCCGTAACTTATAATCTTATTCTTCCCCAGAGCCAGCAGCTCCTGTCAAACCGAAAGAACCGTATCGAATCACAGGTTTCATTTCACTCTGCTCCTTCCTGTTGTGTGTGAAAAGACTCCATCAGGCTTCTCAGAAGTTGTACCGGCTCAGGCCCGGCTCCTCTGCGACGCGGGCACACAAGCAAACAGGCAGACCGACTGCTCAGAAACAGATTCTTCCCGACCTCTTGTTTCTCTCAACCTCTCTACCTCTATTCTCTTTCCATCTTCCCTTTCTCATCGCTTTTTCCGTCTCCCAAATCCTCCCTCCTTCCCTCAACTCTACTAATCCCTCACACAAATCGCCTTCATCACCAACCAAGATCAACAACCCTCATCTCGGACTCACCACATTCCAAGGTGGCTTCACTCTTCTCATTCCACAAACCCTCATTGTTTACTAACCCATCCAGTGCTCACCATGTCGTCCAACGGCTTCACTCCCTACACCGTCCCGTACTCGGGAGTCGTGGGCACAGCCAACTTCGTCCCAGGCGCCGCCGCCCACCCCCCCGCGCCCCAGGACAAGCGCGGCCAGGGAGGCTTCCGCCTGCCCGCGGTTGCTGGCGAGCCCGTCGCCGCCGGCACCGCTCGCGGCAAGGGCGATTCGATGGCCGCGGCTAGTGTTGCGGCAGGCCACCCCTTCCAGGACGCGGTCTCTGCCCGATTCGCGTCGGCCGGGGCCTCTGCCGCCAGTGGTGGCATCGCCATCGTTCCAGGTGGCCTCGGTGTTGGAGGCTTTCCGTCCTCTTCCGAGGTGTGCGCTGTCAGTGGTCTTGGTCAGATGAGCGGCCAGAAGAAGGAGCAGCCCAAGGGCGTCGTTAGCTTGGTAAGTTCATCACCCCTCTCCATGAAACAATACTCCCATCCCCCGACAGGCTTTGTGTGCATTTTCGTTTGTTGGAAAGCTTGTGGAACAACGTTGCTTTGCTTTGTTTCCCCCTAAATCTGATAAGTGCGCAAGTCATGAGTTGTGAACCATGAGTTCATGACATGCAAGCAATCTTCTCACTGGCTCCTTCCTCTGCCCTTTCAACAATAAACCCTATATCCTCCTCTTCATTACTTAAACAAAACCTCCTCCTCTCCAGGTTCTCACACTTTTGTCTTCTCTAGAACAACAAGGGCCGCTTGGGCTTTGGCACCGACGGCCAGTATGACGACGATGGCATGCCTCCGTCGCCTACCCTGATGACGATGAGTGCCCAGCGTCACTCTGACCGGGCTCTGCCTGTGATCGCGCGGGAGCTCAAGGCTGTCAAGGAAGAGAACCAGCGCCTCCGTGACGCCAACCTCCGCCTGCAGGCCAAGGCGGCCAGCAACGACATCTCGGCCCAGCTCGTCGCAAGCCTGCAGTCCACCAACGAACAGCTCAAGACCCAGGCGGAGAGCCTTTACAAGCAGATGGCCGACATCCAGCAGCAGGCCCAGCGTTTCCTCCGCCACCGCAACCGCCTCCGGATCCGGCTCAGGAACACCGAGGACAGCCTGATGGAGCTGATGGATCTGATCGTCCGCCTGGAGAACATCATCAGCAGGATCGACCCCGACATCTTCGTCACGTTCCCCTATGATGTCCAGCGGCTGCTGACGTCCATCCACGAGGAATGGAAGTATCAGGAGTACTGCAAGTGCTTCAAGCCCGAGGAGCTGGAGGACGATGCATCCTCTGTCAGCACCATCATCGAGCCCCAGAACGCCGTTCGGGACGAAGTTCTCAGCCTTATTATCGGCTCTTCCTACGAGAAAGCCATCGCCTCCTCCGCTGTTCCGGGAAGAGCTTCTTATAATGGCCCCGCCAATGGCGCTTCCGAGACCGATGGTGTTGCTGCCACTGCCTCCAAGAGCGACTCTCCCGACCCTGCCAGTGACATCGCCGATGACATCTCCAACGCCGAACTCCTCAGACAGTTGTTCCAGGACCTCACTATCGGCGGTCTCGGTACCAAGGACTCTGGACAGCAGACTTCCCATCGCACGCGGTCTTCCGAGAATCTCCTCGACTTCTCCTCCCCTGGAACCCCGTCCAGCATCGGCACCCCCCGCACTATCTACTCCAGTTCTTCTGAGAACGGTCAAGGCACTCGCATCACTCGTGGCCTTCAGACCGCCAAGACTGCTGACGCTGCTCATGATGAACAGGGCACTGAGTCTGCCGAGACCGCTCAGGGCCTGATGGCCACTAACTCCTTCGATTCTCTCAGAATCCACCACAACATCCATAAGGACTAGAACGTGTGTTGCACTGCAGCAAGAGCCATCTATGCTCTGAACTTTGCATTTTACGGCATCAGATTAGGTAATAATTCAGAACATCCTATCCTCTTTGTTATTTCTGCTAACCTTGTGGGCACCAGACGGAATTCACCATTGCAACGCATGCTGTGCCGCAACTTCTGCCGCGCGATGCTTACAATACCTGCGCAATAGATCGTTAACCATGCAGAGCAAGATGTCGCCTTGTTCTTCGGCTTCTGCAGTACTTTGTTTGCCGTGCACTCTTCCGGCTCTGCTTGTTTTTCCAGTATGCGGCAGGCTTGGGGTGTTGGAAACCAGCTCTTGGGCCCCTCTAGACTTGAGTACGGATTGGTATCCATCGTCCCTTTTGCGTCGTCCAGCAACTCTTTGGTCACGACAGCGTTCGCAGTATTGGAAGAGCACATTCTACACAGCCCGAAGCTTTTCATTTTGTTTTCTTTCTTTGTAATCAGCTCAGGAAAAGATCCTGCCAACGTCTTTCTTCCAATTTTGAGACTGCGCTCTAATGGACATGCACGAACACGTGTGTCCGCGCACAAAGGTCTCTCGAAGCGGAACACAGCACGCAAAATGTTGCCCTTGCACTAATAGACAACCTAGTTTGTCGCCATCTGGCAGGGAATGGGTTTACATAACGGTCACTGGAACAAGCAATCACACAGGGCCGCAGAATGAAAGCAACGCAAGGGGAGGACGGCTTGATAAGTGGTTATCCAACGTGGCGAACGGCAAAACTGGACCATCAGCTAGCAAGTCGGTAGGCATGAATCGAGTACAGCTCCAGTGTAGCACTGCAATGCCTCGAATGTGAATGTATGATGTGACAATAGTGTCTCCAGATAGAGTCGAGGTTAGTGTTTGAACTCAGTGATTCAGTGGACGACGTTGAATTATTTAAAAGCTTTCGTCGTCGCAAAGCGAGGTTCTGTTGCTACAGCCAAGAAAGCAACCATTCGTACTTGCCGCCCCGTTGTCTCTGGAAGCAACCATATCCCTAAGCCATGTCGGAGAGACCTAGTCAGAGGCCCAGGGAGAGGCGACCATCATGGTCACAGTTGCAAGTCGTCAGGAAACCAAACAAGCCTAGGGATGACAGCCCCTGCAGCAGAAAGCGCCCCGCGGCGCACCCCGGAGAGAAGCGCACAACAGACCACCGCACCTGTGGCGGCGAGATTGGCGGTATCGAAGGGAGCATCATACGCTTCTTTGGGAAAGGAGTTGTGAGCCGGTCGTCAAAGAAGGGCGCGTCGCCAGAGAAGAAGAAGAAGAAGAAGAAGGAAAAGGAGAGAGGTAGGGACGGGGGACACAGGGATTGTCCCCGGCCTGCCGAATCTGGTTGCCGGGTTGTCGAGTCTGCGAGTCCGAAGACGGCGGCATCGAAGACGGACGTCCCTGGGACGGATGTTGCAAAGACGAGGGCCACGGATACGGACGCATCGACTACCGAAGCTGCAAAGACTGAAGCTCTCGACGCGGCTGCTGCAAGGCCGCAGACCGAAAAGACGACCGCCCCGACGAGCGAGCGACCCAAGACTCCCGTTCCAGACACCGACGTTTCCAACGCCCCCACCACCGATTCTCCTGCCCAGCCTAGAAAGAAAGCCCTCAAGGCCCCGGCGCGTCCAGGACCGAAGCAAGAGATTGCAAAACAACAGGACGAGACCGGCCCCGCCGCAACCCCCCCGGCTGGACCATCGCCCGCGTGCACGTGTGCGTGTGCATGCGCAAAGTCTGAAGAAGAGGGCAAAGGGACGCCAAAGGCAGGCGGGCGGGCAGGGGAGCAGCCGGAGGGGGAATCAGCGGCGGCAGCTCCTGTAAACGAGGCCTCGCCGGGTGGTGCCCGGCCCGGGGAGGATGAGAAGGGCAGAACGGCGGCCGAGCTGTGCTATTCTCAGGAGCCCGGCCCCGCGGGACGGGTCGATTCGAGTTGGCTGGGGACGTTCAGGGACCGCTTGATGGGCTAATAGTTCGTTGACGGCGGTGTGTAAGACCGGGGAGTGGATTGCCCGGGGGCACCGAGAGCCGATGGAGTTGAAAGCAGTTTGATCAGTCGAGAGGCTAGTGCGGGAAAGTAATGGTTTTTATATAATTTGGCTGCTTTGCTGCATGCGACTATCGATATCAGTTTACTTTCTTGAACCGTGAAAGATCCTCCATATGCCACGACTACGGTTCAAAGCACCTACTTTCCCGGACCACCTAGAGCAAACATCCCCCCCCCCCCCCCCCCCCCCAAGACATCTTCGTAATGCTCAATTTCTGAGAGGCTATCGTCGGCCTATATTTGATGAGAAAAGGGATACGAAGCGAGGCCAACGACCAGAAACATGTGCTGTGGCATCTAGGCCTCCTCCGGCCAGGCATAGAAATCATCACGCCGTGAAAGTGGGCCGCCTCGCCGCCGCCTCCGCAACCAAAATCCTAATCACGCAAAACCTCGCTCCACCTGACAACGCCAGAACAACCACCGTCTCGTTCGCCCCATACCATCCACCTTTCCCAATCCAAGCAAGAAGGCCGTAGGGGAAACAAGAAAAAGAAGAAAAAGAAGAAGAAGAAAAAAAAAAAAAGGGAAAGAAAACCCGCAAAAGCCATGGCGCCCGCACAGCAACCAAGCACGCAGAGCCCCCCCCCTCACGGCCTCGCCTACCCCCCCTCGCTCGAGAGCTACAACCTCCCGATGCGCGCCTGGCTCGCGGCCAACGAGAAGACGTGGGACGGCCTCGCGACGAGCGCCCTCGTGTTCGACCGCCGCGACCGCGACCGCGTCCTCCTGCTGCAGCGCGCCGCCCACGACAGCATGCCGCTGCGGTGGGAGGCGCCCGGCGGCGCCGTCGACGACGGCGACGCCAGCGTCCTCGCCGCCTGCGCGCGCGAGCTGCGAGAGGAGACGGGGCTCGAGGCCGTCCGCGTCGTGCGCGTCGTCAGCGAGGGCGCGGGGATCGAGCCCGGCAGCTTCCTGACGAACCGCACGGGCACGCGGGTGATGCGGCGGTTCGCCTTCGAGGTCGAGGTGGCCGCCGCGCGCGACGGGGACGGCGGGGACGGCGAGATGGTCGTGCGGACCGATCCCGAGGAGCACGCGGACCACGTCTGGGCCACGGAGGAGGAGGTGGCGAGGGAGAGGGTCGGGGAGAAGGACATACCGATCACGAACGCGCAGATGGCGAGCCTGATCCTCGACGGGTTCCGGCGGAGGCGGGAGGATGGGGTTTGTTAAATGGTGTGGCTACTTTGTCCAAATTTGCTGACGGGCCTCTCTCCAAACGGAACGTCCAACGAGGGAGGATACGGCGAGTTTTGATGGTCTTGGCCGGGTACAGCTACCCCCGGATAGGTGTCACCAGGAGGACCTGGCAAACGAGCCTCGACGCTTTCATGTGCCTCTTTTTCATCTTTTCGTTTTGTTTTCACAAAGTTCAATATGGATGGCGCCTCTGGTGATGAGACTTCCCGGGATCAGACATCGCGCGCGAGGACTGACAAGTAGAAATAGTGGCGAGACTAGGGAGAGACTCATACTCCTCCAAACGCCCGGGTGCGGTTTTGCTAATATGAGAGGGGTTGTGAATTGCGATTTTTACACTACTTCTACGTTTACTCCGACACACCCTCGAAGTGAGGCTCTCACCCAGGTCCCTTACTTGACAGCTCGCGCGGAGACTAGGGCCGACTCTTGATGCCAATAAAGAGCAGCAACGTGCATATCACGACATGCGGAACTCAGGGTGGGTTGTCATCAACAAGCTGCAGGATAGCAGATGAGTCTCATCGATAATTACCTCGCCTCGTCACAGCGTCCATTCACTCTGCGGAACAGAGCAGGGTCGAGCCTCACCGGCACCATCAATTCCCGCATCATCGCGGTCGAGCCCTGGCAGAAACACCGGGCTGCTCGGCGGGTGGTTTTGTCTGGATGAACAGCAAGTATTCGAGCAAGAGAAGTCATCAACTTGTTGGGACCATCTTTCACGACCGGGCGATCCGTCACTGAGCAGTTGAGATGCCACCGGCATGCGGTGCATGTAACCCAAGCCCGTCAGCTGACGCGGTGTCGTATCACACAAACCATCGGGGATTGGCATATGAAGGCTGACAGGTGATTCTTCATCATGGTTGGAGCAACTGAGACCAATAGCACCCAGCAATGCATGTGCAAATGGTGAGCCCAAGTCAGGCAAGGCCCTGATAAGCACGTTCTGTATCGGTTGAGTTCACAAAAACCATGTCATGGAGACAACGAGACGAGCATCCAGCAGGCAGGCACGAGAGTTATCCATCGCCGACGCAGCGGGAATGAGAGAGAGCCGGTTCCGTGAGGCCACGACGTTTCCAAAAAGGAGGTGCAACATGGACGCCCGATGGTGATTTCGATTTGTTGCTTTCGGAGAGGCTGCCGACGCCGACGCGATACCTAGGCAACAAACAGCTGCACGCGCTGGGCCGGGGGCTGTACCGCCGAGATCCGACGCCAGTCTGATCTAAGGCGCAGATTGCGCAACGCTGGTGATTCAGGCACCAAGTGCATGCATCTGCAAGGTGGAGGAAGAGGAGCTTGACGACCTTGGCAGACGCCCTGTCCGACTCAGGGGCCAGTTCGTCGGGGGGATCACTTGAGGGTCCGAGCAGCGGGTGCAAGGCGTACTGAGCTACTGCCATGTCATGCATCGTAATATCGTACCCGTAAGTGAACCATGGTAGATTCCGCGCAGGGCTCAAAGAAAGGCGCTGCCGACAACAACAACGATACGGTGTGTGTAGCCGAGCTAACCAGTTGAGCCACCCGCCGGGACCACGGCTCGGTGGCGGCGTGATGGGCCAAGGAGCTTCCGACGCGAAGTGATGGTGTGAGTAAGAGGTGGTAGGCCCGGCTATGCCGATACTCCGGGCGACGGGTTTAGACCTGGTCCTCTTCCAGACAAACCCACTTGAGGCATCACTCGGCCCGGACGGGTACCGTGGGGCAACTACACCATCTGCGGCTCTGGCGTCGCGCAGAACTGTAGGTATACTACAGGTGCGTAGGTTTTCCGCAGCAGCTAGCGAGGCCAGCCACATAACGATCGATGTATTGCATGAAGGACGGGATCGACGTGCGAAGCCCTGAAGACGAGCGGTAATGCCCGAGGCCGGGCGATATGGGCTGCCCATAGTGCTTGTTATTCGGGGCGAGCGAGCGGGTTAGTCTAGTCACTGCGTCTAGCGCCAGGTGCCAGTGGTTGGCGCGAAGTCTTCCTGGCGGGATATTTAGCTACCGGGAGATGGGTTTGGCGGTGGCTTAGAAGAAGCCGATTCGGCACCGCAGATGCGAGTGAACTGGGCCATGGAAGGATGGATGACAAGACAGGTGACGGTCGAGGCGAGCAAGAAGGACGGCGGCAAGGGGGTTTGAAGACACAACGCGGCTTCTGGCGTGGCCGGATTAGGGAAGCCGGCGATGGAAGGTGGCCGGGCGGCGAGTGGTAGCCGGAGGCAGAACCGGAGAAGCATGACCTGAGCAAATCTTGAGCACTAGGTGACGACGAAATGTGCAGACACGTGGGGAATGAGACAGACGTGACAGTCGTCTTGGGTGTATGTACTGCGTGCGAAGTACTGGGTGTATGTACACATGTTTTGTCGATCCCGTCGTGACCAGGTACCAGCGCAGAGTGTGTGTCGGTACGGGGCGGCGGCGGCGGCGAGTGCTCGCCTTGTGTTTTGCATGACATGGAACTTCCGTTTTATTCCCCGGGAGGGTCGTTGTCGTTATCACTGTCGTCGCTGACAAGGATCGTATGCGGTGAGCTGTATACCAAGGCACACTTTTTGGCCAAGTAGGTACCTATACGGGTAGAAGACATGGTAGTTAGCTCGTGAGGGACAGTAGACGATGCTACTCTACTCTGCTTGCCTTGCCAAGTCTCCTTGTCTCCCCCATGTGCGATATCGCCAGCGGGCTGTTGTTTTGATGCCGCGGTGATGGATCCGATGGCGCGAACACCGTCGACCCTTTTCAGATGGGGGTGTTCATGTCGAGCTTAACTGGATTGGGATGAGTGAATAATGCTTTGTCTCCAATTAGGACGCGGCATGCCACTTTTGTTCTGCAGTTGAAAAATGCTGGCAACATACAGACAGAGTGCATGCAGCAAGCAGCGTCGCAATGGAGACGCTTCTCTCCGCGGGGTCCGTTGCAGTGAGTAGTCATCATCGTCCATCACCATCGTCGCCGTAGTTGTCACGGTCATCCACGGTCAAGGCGAAAACGGCTGTTCCTTCCTGCCTTGACTGTACCTAGGTGTCTAGGTACCCAAGCAAGGTAGGTAGGTGCCCAAAGTATGCACCTACCTCCCTCATCGAAGGAGATGGACGATCGTGGACTGCATCATGTGGAAATGCGCGTTGCATCGTTCCTTCCTACATTGTACGTAGTGTAGGTACTACAGGTACTAGACCACCTAGTTGAGTCCTTCCCTGTCTTCGAGCCTGCGGCTTCCCCATCCAGACAAGCAGGCACACGATGCTATCGCGACTGCGGCGGAGGCAGGGCAGGGTAAGGCAAGGCAGGCAAGTGACAGGTGCGCACTTCCCTGGAGGTGCAGCAGGTTACGAATCCGCGACTCAAGATTGTCCCACATACAAGCTTCGATGACCTCAGCGGCGTTGATCCCCGATCATCTCAGGTGCGCTACACGTAAATTGCCGAGACGTCTCTTCAAGTACTTTCTCTCCAGATTTACCACCGTTATTCGATGGAAAGTACCTCAAGATACATACCGTAGCTACATGTGGAAGGCAGAGGCGGGGCTTCCCCCACCTTTTGCCAGTCGAATTTTCATCTCCCCGTCTTGACCCTGTCAATTCCGAGTGGGAATCACTGCATTACAGCCACACATTGCCAATTCCTCACTCAAATCGCTGTTGCAACACCCAGCCAGGCCACCCCCGATGCCGGCTCTCCTCCATCTCTTGACTCGACAAGCAAGAAAGATGACGAGCAAGGACGACGAAGCATGGGCAAGAGCATAGAGAACTCTCGAAGAAAACCCCGGGAAAACAAGGGAAAAAGAAAGAACAAAACGCTCGCGCTAACAACCACGAACCCGACCCTGGCGACCGACGACTTGGAATCCACCAGTCAACCAATGATCGCTTCTGGGCCACGAATACACTGCACACAAGGGTTGCGGTAGGTAGGTAGGTATTCCAATCACCGGCGGATCGGATCCACGGCTGTCTGGTCTGGTCTGGTTCTGCATCGGTTCGCACGCGGTCAGACCCTTTGCCCCGAACTTCGCTCAACGCTCTAGTATTATGCAGCAATGCAGTGACGCAACTTGCAACGCCTTGCTTTGCTTCCATCTTGTCTTCCCTACCGAGTACCCTACATAGTAGGTAACTAGCCTTGCCAAGTATTGCTTGTCTATGTACTAACCGACATACGACGCAGTATTGTGCAATGTATCTTACCCATACTGCGACTGCACTACTTGCCATCACCACCACTAGTTGCATGGGTACGTGGGAAACCCAACCCGATGGGGGAGTACGGCTTCACACACGCACCGGCTGCCTGCCCGTCTTCATCCCTCGACAGCCAACCGTCTGCATGCCGCATAATCGCGCTACTATTTCTTGCCGGCTTCCAGTCTACGCTAAAGCCTCGTTTCGTCTCTTGTTCCGCTGCTTGTTTGCTTGCTCGCTAGCCACGCGACCTCACTGCTCGTAGCGCTCCAGTACTCGTCTCGAGTCACTCGCCCTCGTTGACCAGGTCAGAGGCCAAGCTTTGCTTCACCTGGTGGTCGCCAGCTAGCTAGCAGCCTGTCGGACGCGTCCAACATAACCCGTGCGCGCCAATGTCCTCTTTCGTCATCACCATCTATCTTCCTTTCAAAGTGGTGCTGTGCTACATACACCGGCCCGCCCTGGTCGAAAACAAGCTTTCCGCAGTGTACTATTTCCGTCTCCGCCCTCCCTCTCACGCAGCTCTATGTGATACGGCAGCGGCGGCGGCGGCGGCAGTGGCGGCGGATGCAGGGACTTACTTCCGCTACCAACTAAAGACTTCATCGCAGACTTCATGATTGTGTACCCCGCGACGACAACAGAAACGGAGTCCGAGAACCAGCTTTGAGCAAGCTCGACTTCACCCCTCTAATCCTTCGGTCTCGGCCGAATAAAGAGAAGCACTTGGTACATACTACGCAGTAAATACTGGACGTCGCAGAGCAAGGCACGGTTGCTGGCTAGGATACCCACGCTGGGCACCTGGACCTTCCCACCGGCCAGCCCTGCCATATTCACCGCTTCACATACCCGCCCGCCGTCTGTGGCTTACCTTGCACAGCCGGCCTGGGGTTCGCCTTGTCCAGGGACGGCGACAATGTTTTGCTCCCTCCGATTAGAGTAGGTAGGTAGGTAGGTAGCCCACCGCGGAATATCCCCTTCTTCCAAGGCGCGGAACCAGTCACGAAGACCAATTGGACCACCGATGCTACGTGGTCCCCTGCCGCTGCCGCCGCCGTTCCCCGCCACTAGGTAGTCTCAATGCAACAGTTTCTAGGTTGACCTAGCGAGCCCGGATCTCGCGGTTTCGAGCACCAAGGTTGAGATGGCAGAAATTGCTTCTTAATGCGATGGAACAGAAGCTCAAGAGAGCCATGATATGATGCAAACGGGCGTGCGAGTGAAACATGGCCGTTTGGCGCCGCACGGCCAGTACTCGCTCGGTGCACCGGCGACCTACGGGCGTTCCGTACCGCCGCTGCTGTGTCTCATTTGGCCTCCGCGACGCACCTTGTTGGCTGGCTGCACGTTCCTCGATTTACCAAGTATCGAGTGATACATACCTTCAGCATTCCTACAGCACGAACCCCCCTCCCGCCCCCCTCTTGGTGCTCGCAAGACAAGACAACTCGAACATGGCCTTGTCTATGTACGGATACTGCGTAGGAGCAACAAGGTTGGGCGGAGAGTGTGGCTGGCTCATGACACCCTTTGACGGACCAATTAAAAAAGCCGCGGGGCTCTCACAAGACTACCAAGTCACGCAGGGTTCAAAGGAATTGGGCCTCGGTCTTGTTGCTTTTGTTGCAAAGTCTTGGGGAATCTGCAGCGACCACGCAGCAGAGAGACAATCGATTCGCCGACAGTCCCGGAGTGGCGTGGTTTGCAGTGCAACCAGTCTATGCTGTATCCCCCAAACCATAATACTACGTACAGTACATGGGACAGAGCAGTATACTCCGTACTCACTCAGTGTGTGCGGCTCGGGTTGAGTGAGGCTTGCTTGACTGCTGTTCAGTGTCGAAACCGCCAAGGACATTTGGGCCCGAACGACATGCCTTCGCCCCACGTCCGCGATGCCTTGCACGCACAATGGTGATGCATACAACTCAAACAATTGTCATTCTGTGACCAACAAAAGGCCCGGGACGGCATGCCGAAGCCCGGCAAGTCGAGAGACCGGCTCATCGCCTAACTCACTTGGTGCCGGTTCATGTTGATCTGCTCGGAAGAGGCACAACAGAGTTGCGACTACAGAGGCGCTAGGACGAAAAAGACGTTGGTACGGCACATGGACGCGCTGGCGGCCGCAGCATGACAGGTTGCCACGGCTGAAAAGCCTTGGGTTGCATCTTCTTCGTCTTCTTCCTTTTTGCCCTTTCCAGAAGACCATCAGTAATATTGGTGGTGTGGGGGAGGGCCATGTATTCGATTCGGATTGAAGTTATGCATCAATGGGCGCGTTCAACAATGGGCACAACAAAGAGCGGCATGTCCACACCATCGGGTCCAGATCGATATGTCAGGGCTCCAGAAAGACGGTTGGCCATCGGACTTGGTCATCGGGACAAAGGTGATTGGCAGCTCACCGATGCCCAACTTTAATATTCCTCGTGGTTGGGCCTTTGGACCGCGACTCATCGTGCCCGGGCATTGCTTGCTAGCAGTACTGGGCAGCATGTCGCGGCGAAGCAAGCCTGGTGCTGGTACCGCATCCAGGGACGGCCCCAGACGATGACGACGGAGATTCTTGGAAAGACTTGAAAGGGTGATTGATTGATAGCAATCATAGTTGGTATGTGCCGACTGCAGAGTGTTCGAGTTCTCCCTTGTTGATAACGACCACCAGCCACCACCACCACCACACACACGGCGGCCACGAATGCACTCGACCACACAACAAGACGCTAATCCATTGTCGGCCCTCGCAGACTTTGTTTTGTGTGGCTGCTGCTGCTTTTACTCATCTTCAAAGAACGGCTGCCGCTTTGGCACCCGCAGCGTTGGTCGATTCGCACAGCTTTGCAACTCAAATCTCAGATGTAAGTGCAGGGCACCAGATAACCGGAATCCGCCCCAGCCCAGTGAGAGACTGCGAGTCCACCCTCCCCCTATTGGCAGGCAGGGGGGGGGAAGAAGTTTCGGGCACTAGAAATTTTTAGACAAAAAAGAAGACCCCATACATCATAGGTTGATCATTAGTCCACACTAAGGTACGGATACAAGGCAGGGAGTCAGTCCCGTTCCCCCTTAGCATCCGGCGGGCGGCGGCCTGCTTCTATGTAACACAGCACAGCACAGCACGCTTGCTTCCAGCAATAAGCAACTCGTGCCAGAGCAGCGCAGAGCAGCGCAGAGCAGAGTGGCGGCGCGCGTGGACGGGCACTTGCAGAATGACACGAGCGAGCCGAGTCGCGCACACCACACGGCGACTACGGATCGATCATTCATGGCTGCTCGGCACGGCGAGCAATTCATGACGACTCTACTCTGTACACACAAGTCTCTGTACAGATCAGACACACGCTTGAAAGAAAGACCAAGAAACGGTGCGGCTGCCCAGACTTACTTGGCTGGACTGGACTGGTCTGGTCCAAGGGATTGATTGATTGATTGATTGACTGAGCTCACTCTGCACCATCGACTACGCAAGGTCATTTCTCGTCTTGTCCGCCAACGCCAACTCTCCACGGTTGCCGTCTCTTCCAGTCCACCCGGCTCCGGCTCGCTCTACCTTACTTGGCTTCGTCTCGAGTCGTGCCCTTTTATTTTTCCAGGGAACTGTCCTCCTTACATACATCTGCGAAGTCCGTCAATTGCAATCATCATCACAATCGCTGCAACTGTTTCATTCCCATCGTCCTGTTCCCAGTGTTCCTCCCGCACGAAGCAAGAAAAAAGGCTGGGAAAACGTAGCACTCACCCACTCACTCACTTACTACTACTACGACTACTACGACTACTACTACGTACGACTGAACCGCATACATTCGCACAAACGTTCCATTCCATCTCATCCCGCCTCGTCAGCCATCGTAAGCTATTCCTATTACCTTTACTCCATAACCGTTCGTCCATCCGTGGTCCGTATCTACATCTTCCCTGCCTTACGCTTTTTCACCTTGTCCAAATGGAGGGAGGGTTTTCTCTCATTCCTTCTTCCCCTCTCAAACGTCTCGTCTCATCTCGGCCCATAACATTATACACCCCCGTCGCCTCGTCTTTTCTTGCGAGAGCCTGTAAAGGAAAATCATCAGTCTTTTTCTTCTTCTTCCTTGTTCTGTCATATCCGTATCTACCGCCCCAAGACAAACACTCGCAAAACCCTCCCCGCTCAACCACCAACCAATCCTTGGAGAGAGCGGATGAGAGAGAGGGAGAGAGAGTACGAGAGAGTACACACAGGGCGTACACCGCACACGCCTCGCACGCATACACACAAACACACACCGCAACATCACCCACGGTCATCGCGTGTCGCAGAGTCTCTTTTTCTTGTACGTACGCACGCAGTATCACCTGCCTGTGGTAATCACTCTCCTCCCCCCGCGCTTTGCGCCCGTCATCATCCTTGCACGTTGCTCAGAGTCGGCTGTCGCAGCTGATGCTGCTTCCGTGGGGTGGTTGAATGCTGCCATGCTGGAAAAGAGACCTGTCTGTCTGTCTGGTCTAGACAGCCTGTGCGCCAAAGCCAATTCCCACTCGTTCCATTCGGCATCCAGAAAACATCTGGGCTGGTCCGGAAAATCCATACCGTCGCAACCGTCGTGGCCGTTGCGGCCGCCTCTTGCTCCCCCCCTGCCGTGGCTTGCCTTGCCCACTCAGTCGTTCGCTCGCTCACTCACTCACTCACCCGCTCATTAGTTCTTTCTCTCTCTCTCTCTCTCTCTCTCTCTCTCTCTCTCTCTCTCTCTCTCTTCCCTCTGTCAAACCCCAGGCACTATCACTGTCACCTGTACGTGAGTTTTGCTACCATTCCCCTCCGCACTCTCTCACTCTCGTTTGCTCGCCTTGCCATGTAGTCTATGCTGCATGCTGCCCTGCATTACCTGGTATGAGCCGTGGCCCTCTCGGTATCACACCGACCCTTCTCCTCTTCTTCGACTTCACCTTCACCTTCACCTTGTAACTCCCCACCGCTTGAACAAGGGGCGGTCAATTAGTGTACCGGGTCATCGACTCTAATCGCTGGATCGCCTCGCCTCGCCTTCGCTTGCTTGCCTCTCTCTCCCTTCTCTCCTCATCCTATCCTTTCCTACACCCCTCAATCGATGTCGACATCTTCCCTGTCGCCAACACCTCACTCGCCCATTTCACTTTTGGCTCGACTCGATTCTGACCCATCCATCCCATCATCTCCTCCACCCCTCCACTTCCCCCACCTGGCCAGAAACCAAGGAGACTCTTTCTCTCTCCCCTTTCAGAGCCCCAAGCAAGACTTCAGCAGGTCCTGTGGCGTGCGCGCGGGGCTCCCCATCCTTACTTCACTGAGGCAAGGCAGGCAGTCAGAAGGCAAAACGTGAGACATTCATTCAACACGGACGCATCCTGACTGGTCCGGACTCTGGGAGAGAGGTCCTGCGGTATCTATGCCGAGTTGCCTCTGGATTACTTTCCATTTCGATTGGTCCCACCCCCCTCCCTTCTGATGTCCTGCTCTCTCGTTCCTGGACACACGCACATACACAGACGAGTGAAGAGAGTAGTACTCTCACCCACACGAGAGTATCCCACACTCACACACTCACTCACTCACTCACTCACACACACACACACACACACGCACCTCATCCCGCACCCGCACCCGCATGTCGTACTGATCTTCCCGTTGTACCTAGCAACTAAACTTTTCTTCTCCGCCAAAACAACACCCAAAGTTCTTGCTTTTCCACCCACTAGGAGGTCCGAGAGTTGGATGTGATTAAGCCCCCCGGCTCTTGTCACTGACTGATCGCATGCACGCCTGACTCTCTCTGTCTCTCTGATCGAACGGTACGTCCTGCATTCCCTTCCAGTACCTGTTCCCTCGCTCCGAGCCCGCCTCCCGCCCGCCTAGCGTCTTCTTCATCTTGTTGTACCTCAACAAAGATGCATGTCCAATGCCCGCCCCATGCCAGTCTGGTCCGTCTGTCTGTCTCTCCGTCTTTTCCATGTGCGGCAAGTGCTCGCACCGCGCTGTGTCCCATCACCGCTGCATATTATCACGGTCAACCCTGCATCCCACCTCAAACCCCCATCATCCATCCCTAACTCCCGCCTCGATGCCTGACACTCCTGGACGACCCGACCTACACATCCACGTCGCCTCCTCCTATGGATACCCTCACTTGCTTTTTGCCAGCGCATAGAACTGTCTCATGCATCTCCCATCTTACCCGTCTGCCCAACACACACGCCCCCCCCCCCCCCCCCCCCCCCCCCCCCCCCCCCCCCCCCCCCCCCCCCCCCCCCCCCCCCCTCCAGACCGGTCTTCCATTGTTCCTGGCCGCCAAAAACTTCCCCAAACACCGCTCTTCTTCCCTTGCTTAGCCTCGACCTCTGTTTCTGTCCGCTATTTCTTATAATCGGCATACAGCCGCACATCTTGTCCCGGAGGAGAGAGTGATTCCGGATTCTGTCACTCGGCCACTTTCTACATGTTTCTTCCCGACAGCGGTGGTGTCTAACAATGCCGTCCACCATGACAGACTCGGAGCGATCTCGGCGTACGGAAAATTGGATTCCCACATCCACTCGCGGCGGCGTCTACTACTGCCCCAGATACCTCCTCGACCCTCCAGCTGCACAGCAAAACCGCCTGCCAACGCCGCCCATCCGCGCTCGTCAAGTGAGGCCGCGATCAATACACATCACCTCGTGGCCGTCCGGCTTCGTACCCCACGAATTAAGACCACAGCCCGAGCGCCCCGTCAAGAGGAGGAAACCATCTAAACCCGCTTCTTCGCCCGCCACGACGCCCCTGGGAAAGACGTCATTGAAGTTCAGCTTCAAGCAATTCTTCTCCCTCTCCCAGAAACAAGTCCCGAGCCGATCTGCTTCGAGCGCTTCCACCCCCTCGAGGCCGTCCCTCTCAAGACCACCCAGCAGGGCCACGAGCCTTCTCCACAGACTCTCCAGCTATCGTGAGGTAGACCTGGTCGTGCCCGAGGAAGACACAATGGCGCTACGATCCGCCGCCATGGCCGAAACCATGAGGCCGCCTCTGTTGTCCTCTTCCTACAGCACCCCCGGCCAACGCGGCAGCTTGATGTCGGTCCGGAGCGCCAAGAGCAACGTGACATCGATGGTGACGGAAATCCCCAAGCCCGTCGCGCACGGCAGCGGCGTCAGCTGCTCGATCCTCATGGCCGAGCCCAACGTCTTCTTGACTGGATTCGACCACGACGGCCACCGGCAACACTCGCAAGGCGGCACGGCGCTGCTGCGCGGCAAGCTGCAACTAAAGGTCACCAAGAACGTCAAGATCAAGGGTGTCAGCCTGAAGCTGGTTGGAAAGGCGCGGACGGAATGGCCCGAGGGCATCCCCCCGTTGAAGGTAGACCTGTACGAGGAGGAGTCGCTGCGGACGCAGGTCCTGACCTTTTTCAACGCCGTCAACGACGGATGGGAGTCCGAGTACGGCAACCAGTGCGTCTATACGCTGAAGAACAGCTCCACCAACTCTTCGTCGACGAACCTCGCCTCCGGCTCCCCCCGCAACTCAATCTCACCGTCGCTGCTGTCGGTGCCGCCCAGCTCCAACAACAGGCAAGGCCTGACTGCGAGGGAACTGAAACGCCTCTCGCTGCAGTCGAACCAGTCGCGCAGCTTCGGCAAGGGCGACAATCCCAGCGGCAACCAGGCAAAGGGCTACAAGGTCTTCTACCCCGGCGTGTACGAATACAACTTTGAGCTGCCCATCGACCACCACCAGCTCGAGACCACCAAGCTGCAATACGGCTCCGTCAAGTGGGAGCTGCAGGCGACCGTCGAGCGGGCCGGAGCCTTCAAGCCTAACTTGCACGGATCCAAGGAGGTGGCCATCGTGCGCGTGCCTGACCAGCTGTCGCTGGAGATGACGGAGCCCATCTCCATCAGCCGCCAGTGGGAGGACCAGCTGCACTACGACATCGTCATCTCTGGCAAATCGTTCCCCATTGGTACCAAGATCCCAATCGCCTTCAAGCTCACGCCGCTTGCCAAGGTCCAGGTCCACAAGCTCAAGGTTTTCGTCACCGAGTCGGTCGAGTACTGGACCAACGACCGCAGGGTCACGCGCAAGGACCCGGGTAGGAAGATTTTGTTGCTCGAGAAGACTGCGGGAAAGCCCCTGGATCCCGCCTACGCCTCGTCCGACGTCCGCGTGCTTAACGGCGGTGAGCTGACGCCGCGCCAGCGTCGCGAGGCCCGCGAGTCTGCGGCCATGCGTCGTGCTGCCGACGCTTCCCGTCGCGGTATGATGCCGGACCCTCTGCCCGAGCCGGTCGACAACATCCTGGGTGATTTGGACCTCGGCCTGGAGAGCTACTGGGGCTCGACCGAGATCGAGATGAACGTCCAGCTGCCCACCTGCGAGACCATGGCCAAGAGCAAAGAGCTGCGCATGCACCCCGACTGCAGTTGGAAAAACGTCAACGTGTACCACTGGATCAAGGTATGAACGGGACCGCCTCCCCTGCCCTTCGGCAGCTATGTTTCGTGATGCGTTTCCTCCCCCGACTGACATGAGCTTCCCAGATCGTCATGAGGATCTCTCGCCTCGACCCCGAAGATCCCACTGGCACCAAGCGCCGTCACTTCGAGATCAGCATCGACTCGCCGTTTACGGTCCTCAACTGCCGGGCCACGCAGGCCAACACCTCTCTGCCCGAGTACTCAGGCCCTGATATGTGCGTCAACCAGAGCCGCCAGACTTCATGCGGCTGCCCCGACGCCGTGACCATCTCCGGGCCTCCGGAGGGCTCGCCGAATAACTTGTCGACCGGCGCCCTCACCGTTGTCGACGGCTCCGATAGCCTTCCGGCACCGCCCCAGGCGGCACACCTCCCTTCCTCGCCGCAGCCCACCGCCAGCGGCCCTGGACGGGCCTCGCCGCCCAACTCCCAGACGAGCGTGGACCCGTACGCCGACACCCACCCGCGCCCGATCCACCTCCTCCGCGTGCCGTCGTACAACCCCCCGGCCTTCGACGCTGAGGTGCCGCCGCCGCCCGCCGGGAACGAGGAGGAGCAGCTGCGGCTGCAGACGCCGCCGCCGCAGTACGACGTCATCGTCGGCACCCCGAGCGTGGACGGTATGGCGGACTACTTTGCGCGCCTCGCGGACTACGGCTACGACGAGCCCGAGGAGGACTCGGACTATGACGAAGGGCCGGCCCGCATCTCGGAGCGCGGCGGGCGTGTCAACGTCGCGCACCCCCGCACGCCGGGCGGCGTCCGGCGCGCGCCCAGCCGGAGCATGGAGATCCAGCGGCCCCCCGTGGAGCTGAGAATGGAGTCACTGCCCTCGCTCCGGAGGACCGACGTGCCATCGCAAATTAACTGAACATATATATAACGCTATAATATTCAACGGAACCATGATCCACCAGACAAGGACAAACGACTAAACTGATGAGAAGGGAGGAATGAATGAATGGATGGGTGGAACGACGGGAGGGCGGCCTTTTTGCTTTTTTTATTTGCCCACGCATCATGACTACGGATCATTCGAGAGGGGGGGTTCATACACAATTCAAACATCTGGAGGAGAATGGATGGGGAGATAGGGAGGGAGGAAGGGAAATCGGGTCGGCGCATTTGACACCAAAACAAGGGAGTTATTCAAGCTTCGCTCGTCAAAAGATCCAGAGCAAAGCAGGATGGTCATTAGGGCGACATAAGAGGTGGATTCTTTTTGTGGATTCTTTTTTTCTTTTTCTTTTGTCGGATATACCTGGACTCCTTTTTACGTCCACCGCTTATTATTTTGCGTCAAACACTTGATTCCCCGGGCATAATGTAACGTAAAAAACTTTGTCGATAACGAAAAGATTTTTGACACAAGGCTGCTCTGTTTCCTGCGGCACTCATATTATGTTTTGCTTATATGGCGAGGATAGCTTTCCACGACGATCAACCACTTGCATCCAGCTCCGCCCCCCACCCTCCCCGGGGATGCTTCGAATGTAGGAGATAGCAAACGGTGGCTGGCTGTTCTAGCTGCTACTCCGGGGGTGGTGATGTCCAGCTGGTGGTGCCCCTGTCTCCGTTCGTCTGGGCCCGGCATAAGTTTGGAGAGGTTGCCCGGGGGGAGGTCAAGTCGGATGTCGTCATTGACGGGACGTGGTAGTCTACAGGCCAACCTCACAATACACAAAATGAAGAAGAGCCTGTTGCCGGGACTCTTGGGGCGGTAAAACAGATTCGGAACGAGGATGGGGAGGGGGGGCGTGAAGCAAAGTGATAGCAGGGTGCGTAGATTGGCCGGCGGCAAGCGAGACAAATGCTCGAAGCATCTTTGAATATTTGGCCACTCCGAGGAAGGGAGTGGCGGTCGGGTCACGTCCATATCCTACCTGCCGATCCGAGTACGGGTGGCGGCTGTTTCGTCCTTTCGTGCATTAGGGGAGGACGGACCACGGACGAGGACGCGCCGTCTGGATGGCGGGGTTGGGTTTGGGAAGGGGGGTGGGTTGGAGGAACCGGATGGTGAGGCTGGTGTTTGGTGGAAGCTTTGAGGATGGTGTGGCTCGATAAGGGGGTTTGTATGTGTCTACCCTTTTCCCTCTGCCTCTTTCTCCCTGCTTTTCTCTAATATCCCTCCCCTGATGTGGTGGTGAGGTTGAGTGGCGCTGAGACTTTGGGCAAAGAGTTCAACTCTGTAGCCCATTGGGGGAGGGTGAGAAGGTTGAAGCGGTGACAATGGCATTGACAGCACGAGCGCGTGGGCTGGACCCGGCCTTGTGTCTTTTTTTCTTGAGGAGGGTGTCCTATTTTGCTTTTATGTTTTCTGAGCTTATAGTACCCGGTGACTGGGTAAATAGAATGGTCTTACTTGGGACGAGGAAGTCTATGCGGAGGGGCTAGAAAACCTGGAATAAACGAGTTTTGGATAAAAACGAACAAGATCGCAATGGGTCGATGACGGTGGCGGCTGATCGACCGTGGGATGGTTTAGCAGCTCTCCGATATGCAGTAACTTATGCGGATCTCGCCACGACTCTTGGGTACTATGGTAACGCTGCAAATCCCAACTGCCGTACAAACATGTATGCATGCTCCGTTAGACAAAAGTACAAAAGCGTGTTCGGTCGAGGTCCGGTTGTGGTACGGCTTCGATGGGTAAAAAAAACCTCTCAGAGTTTCGAGAAAGGTCTTCCATCTGATGTTTCGAGCCACTCGCCGGCGTCGCAGGGGAATCCGTCGCTTACTCAGGTGTTCCATGCTGGGAGGGGCGAAGAGCGGCACGTGGACGGAAGGGACGGGCATATTCGAGAAGCACTGGGAAAGAATTACCAAGGTTTTTTTCTTTCTCGTGATGATTATATCGCGGAAAAAAGGCATATCGGCTTCGATCTGGGGTGGTCGACGCATGGATCGGCTCGCCGGGTCCCGGGACAGGGGGGGGGACGAAGATTCACGACGTCGAGTTCATGGAGGCGTCTGGATTCTGTGATGAGATCGGAGTGGCATGTACTTCTGGTTGTCACTTGCAACTACCTTGGAAGATGGAGTAAGGAACCTATTCATCTGATGTGTCGATCACGATCTTCTATGCTTGACCATAGACAACAATATACTTTAGCAACGCGAAGTTGTTATTGGGGGAAAAAGGCAATATCTCTTGCCACTTGCTTCCTACACGAACGACTCCTTGTTACCAAATATCCCCATGACGCGCACGACCCCTTGGCTTCGCCCTGTGAGTCCTGAGCAGTCGTGCAGCAGCCGCCTCCTGGACTCAGTAGTAGCGAGACTAGGCAAAACCACTCTTGTGCAGCATTCTGTGCGCAGGAGCTTCTGCAAAACTAGGGTTAATGGGTTAGAATCAAGGTGTTGAAACCAAGGGAGATGAGTCGCTTACTCTCTGCGAACAAGATGACGAGGGCGAATGCAACCGCCGTCATGAGGCACTCGACGATCCTCCTGTCTCTTGCTCCTTCACTTTCGCTGATTGGAGGTTGATCTTGGTAGATGCCCCGGGGATCTAAAGGAGGAGGATCCCATTGTGGTTGTGGTTCAGCCATGATGTTGGGCAGAGGTGGTGGGTTCGTGATTTCCGGCGGGTGGCCTCGGAAACCGAGACTCTCCTCTTGTTGCATCCACAGACGCTGAGATCCCAATAAACTCTCGCCGGGCAGTGTACCAAAGCAATCATTGATGCTGCTGGCCAAGATCCACGAGAGCTTTTCAAAACCTCCAGGGTTGCCGTACGGAAGGTGTTCAGCCGGAAAAGGATGTCCTTCGAGTGTCTGGAACGCATCGTATAAATCCACATTGATGTCCCATATGAGCCAAACAGCCTCTCTATAAGCACTGAGATCGGTCTCGTTGAAAATCACCTGCCACCTTGGGAGGTCTTAATAAATTCCTGGAGAAAGTCCCTGTGGTGGCGGGCCTCAAAAACGTCAACCATTGCCCGTGCAATACACAAGAATGCTACGGCTTCGGCAAGGCTCCGAGGAGCTCTACCGTTGATTAATAGTCTTAATGTCTTGATTCCGAGACTCCACAACGAGCGGTAACCAGACAGCTCGTGGCCAACCTCCCGGAAAGCACTGGTTGAAAGACTAGCCTTCTGCTTCATGGTCTTATGATGGACGGCAAGCCGGTTCCGAAGATAGAGCATGCCTTCCGAGAGATTGGCCGTACGTTGTGCAAAGGTCCGCTTGGTCATCCATACTGCTTTTGGAAGCTTCCGCAACATGTCTTCAGCATCACTGTGATCATCGGTCCTGAGTCCGAGGTGCATTTCCAGGTGCAATCCGAGGTGCAAGCACTTAATGGCCGTATTGGCATCGGCGCCACATTGAACCAAGTATATTGCGAGCGGGCGGTGCCCGGACTTGGCCGCAACACTGAGCGGCGACCCGCATCGGGTAATGCAGTTAACATCGACGCCGTGTGCCAGGAAAACCTCCACCACGCTCTGGAATCCGAAGCTTGACGCGGTCACCAGGGCCTCGCCTGCATCGGCACCCTGTTCAAGTAGAAACCTCAAGGTGGCCGTGTCGTTGGTTGTAGCTGCGTAAAGGAGGAGTGTATCGGGGCTGGATCCTCTTTTGAGATGGCGCCTCATCGTGACTGCATCCCTCTCTACTGCCGCGATTGTCAATGGTTCATCAAGGAGATCTTCCACAATCTCCGAGTCAAAAATGGGTTTCCCTTCGCCGGTCCACTTAGTGATAAGCCGCCACTGAAGGTCCGCGAGGCCCCGGAAATATGAAAGCAGGTCAATCTCGTAGGGCGCGTAGGGCTTGTAGGGCTCGTGTGGAAACAATCCGCTGTCGCCACAGGAGATGTCCTGGTTGGTCTCGGAGGTTGGGCGAATAAGGTTATTCAAGGCTTGAGTTATTAAGGCTTGAGTTATTAAGGCTTGAGCTATTTTTTTCCAATCCAGATTTCCTGAGCCGAAGGTGGGGTTTTCTCCTTCGCACGGGATCCGCATGGCCGGCCACGGCTGAGAGGCTGAGAGGGGCCGGTCCACGCAATGCTGGTCGGCACAGTAGTCTTCAAAGGCCTCTTCCAGGCCTTCGACGCTGGCTTCAAGGTTCTGGCGTGAGAAGGCTCCCAGGATGGCATTGTCGATGATTCCGCGCTCTTTCAACTGCTCGTACCCAAAACTTTTGAATATTTCTCCGTTGCAGAGAACCCCATCCACGAGCAGCTCGAACTCACGCAGCAGTGTGTTGTATCCAAGCCCTTGCCTGTTGACACGCCACTCAGACAGGCGACCCTGCAGAGCACCCTGGTGTTGAAGCAGAAGAAGCCCGTCAACAGACGGAGATATGCCCAAGTTGACTCCCAGTTCTCGAAGTGTGGTTTGGACCAGGGAGAGTAATGGCGTGCTGTTAAACGTAATGCACATGCTCTTATGTGTCTTTTCCACCAAGAACACGGCGGCTGATGCCACGTCTTGACGGCGGCAAAGACATTGAGAAGTGCAGCGTTTGTCCGAATATTGATTGATCCGCGATTGGTCGCCAAAGGAATCACCCTGATACTGGGCGCCGCTGATTTTAAATCGTTGGCCATGAGTCACACTGATCTCGGAAGATAATGATCTGAGGGGGTAGGCTTACTCTGAAAGGTCCTCCTTCAATCTGAACCACTTTTCATTTCCTTGATACGGACAATCCTCTTCATACTGTTCACTGCGGAAAGAGTCGTCGACAATGGGTGCAAGACCCGGCGTTTCCTCAGTCTCGGCGATCATGTCGTCAAGTTCAGGGCCTGCCGAGTCGTCCGCCTGCGCTTGTTTCTGCTCATCAAGTGTTTTCTGGTGGCTCACAAGCAAGGCGTCTGCAGTCACTTTCTTTCGCCGCAGGTACTTGTCGACTTTCCGTGACCTGGCTTGGCTCCTCCGAGCACTGCCGTCGCGCAACTGGCCCAGGAAATCTCTGACCCTTTCTTCAGTGTTGTATTTGTGGATTTTCCACTTCTTTAAGCGCCCTTTGCACATCTTCTCACTTTGGGTGTTGTGTCAGTACAGAGCGGTCACTGTTCAGCCAATAGGAAAGGGACCTGGTGGAATGCTTACTTGACATGGAAGCAATGCTTCTCGGAGAGCTGTCGCACAACTTTCTTCAGGCTATGTTTGTCTTCGATGTAGAGGCGTTGGATGTAAGGTTGCATCCGATCCCACTCAGACTTCGGGTACTCTTGAGCGCGCTGAGATCTTCCAAGAGGGGATATGACATTAGGTCCATCAGCAGGGGGCATATACATAGCATTGCCACCTGTATATGAAGATGCCATAGCTGGACGGATGGATGGCGGCCGACGGCCCAATATTGTGCAAAGTTTCTCGACGGAATTTGGAAGATACGTCCAAGGGGATAAAGACTGGAAGCAACTGACTGCGAATCATATTAAATACTGAGGCAATGACAAGCTTCAATACGGTAGCCTTGTTTGAGGCTTTGGCACCAATGACGCGAGGGGTAAACCTGTCCATGTCAGAGAACAAAAGTCGTATGCATGGGATTCCTATGTACGAACAAATCATATTGTCTGACACTGAAAAAGCCAAGACTTGAAGGCAGCGAAGATACTACCATTGGCACCTAACTGTAGCGGCTGTTGCCTGACAAAAGTCTCATGCATGACATTCGTCGAATCGAATCGTGCCAGGCAAGCCATGAAAGCATGGGGGCGTAACTAGCCCCCTGGTTTGCCTTGCGGCGAGCCAGACGCTAACCCTAATTAAGGCCTTAGATCTTCATGATTGGTCTTCTCAAAAACCATTTACTTGCCTTTTCCTCTTCTTCACCTCTTGTTTTATTCATTGCTGGTACTACCCATAGGAAATGATTTATCAGGCTAGCTGCCTCGATCTCAGAGTACAATATACCTCCTAGCATACGAGTATATCTATTACACTTCAACCCATTATTTATTGCATACTTTCTATATATGGTACAACATAGATTTTAAAAGCATGAATACCATCTTTCTTAATCAGGTCATAGCTAGAAAGGGGCGCAACTGTGAGCGTTGGAGGTATTATTCAAACTGGGCCTATCATAGGTACTAGGAAATCATATTCAATCATAAACGCATTAATTAGGCCTAAGTCTGATTGCCCATTTCGTTGTAGTAGTAAATCGTAGGAGTTAATAGTTTCCAACGTAGTTGACCCTACAGGCTGCGGTTGAGTTGTACCTTGTCCATATCGGTCAACCTGCATGCGGAGCTGAACCTGTATCACTACTCCCACCTAGTCTGGCATTGCCGTCCCTCGCTCGCTCGAATAGACTTTGGCGAGCCAATTAGTTTCCTTACCACTTCTCGCACCAAGAATCCGATCCAGTGGCGATTACAGAGGCGCAGGCTTCCCGCATCTGACAGTTGTCTACCTCTTTACCCCACCTGAGGCACCATGTAGTGAACGACGAATCTGACTGGGTCCCAAATTCCGACGGGGGGACGTTGAGGCTCGAAACCAGGTAGTCGCATGCTTGTTGCGTAATGGTGTCGTTGATTGTGTTGTCGGACATGGTGCAACGGCATTGGTTATACGTTGCGCACGCCTCAGTAACACCAGCCACAAAGGCGGCAATGAGGGCGTTGACAATAAGGGATTTCATGTTGTAACGAGCGCATTTTTTCTTCTTCTTCTTCTTTTTTCTTTCCGTTGATCAAGATTAAGAAATCGACGATGATGCGGGTTGCAGACGTAAGTGTAAAGAGCGTATAAAGTATCATTCGAAGTCTACGTGCAGTACCCCATTTCCTACAACGGGTGTGGTTTAGGCCTTATATCTGAGAATGCATTACCGTGATAGAGAGAAAAAAACCATCCCCAGCATCTCCGATGAAAATTATAGTTGATGAAGTGATAAGAGACCGGACGGGTGAGTCAGGGAATGATGTACAGCCCCGATAACTCAGCACTTGTTTCAGGATAAAGAGCATACATAGTAGACTAATAGATACTCGGCCCTGGTTATGAGAATGAACCAAGTGCATGCTTTCAGACCGAACTGACACAAGGGACTGGAAAGGGTACAGCAGTTTGCATCACAGCCAAGACTTGCAGTTAGAAGGATAATTACAGACAATACATCTTGACTTCACTCTAGCTTGGTTTACTCTAGTGTGTATATATGATAGTACCACTAGACTCTTAGCAACACATAAGAGAGAGCACTGTCTATTTACATGTTTTGACTAAGGGGAAAGCAAAACGACAAATTTAAGGGGAAGCCTTGGGATTAAAGATCACGGACCTTAGGTTAATGATCGAAAAGTACATTATGGTTAATAGAAGGCTAAAAAAAGTGCTGATCGAATTATTATCAAGACCTTTTATCTTAGTTTGAGTCCACATCATTTGAGTTCTGCATCCTCATGCTCGTCATCATACTCAGATATATTTCCACTTAGAATTGCTCTGAGATCTTCGGATGGGTCTCAATCATGGAAGTCGTCTCAGATGATACATATCTCCACTAGTAGAGAAGTGCTCATTCATCGGCGATGCTCAAAATGATGGGGAACCCCTGCGATCTAGTAAAGGCTGCATCTGCATATCGGGTGCCTTAAAGCTAATGACGAAGGATTGGATAGGGGATCATGCGTTGGGGGTGAGTTGCTACAACAGGGAATCTTTCCATCTGTTTAGAGCCATCTTGTGTTTTCAGAAAATAGAACGATAGTTTTGATATCACAGGGCGGTTGACTTAGAGCTAGGTCATCAATTATGCATAAGAGTGAAGTTATCGCGGGGTGTGCCTTGGTGAAAGGTATGATGTCCACCGTAGAAATGGATTCACGAGGGTGGTGACGTGATGGCCTGTATCACAGCCTACAATGCAGATTGGCAAAACTCAAATTCTTTTTAATTGGGATTATAGGCCTACACACAGCACCAAAGGGGACAGAGGGTCAGGTCGGCAATCAGCCTCGATCACGGTGGACGCGGGGAAGCGGCTCAAGGATGGGGACATGTTTAGGCTTGAGGAAATATTACAACTACGGACCTGCGTGACATGCAAAAACAAAAACAAAAATGGTATCATTGCTACCCGCACCCTTCTCCTGGACCGGCGTAATCACTGCGCGCACCCAATGAACCCACCGGTACAATCAGAATTGAAGACTGGATAGTACTGCACGTCACGTCCGGTACTGAATACGGACTGGCCGTCGCATCCGTTCCCGACATTGCTCGGCTGCAGAGAGCACTACAAAAGATATTCGTCAGTCTTTGCCGTCGACTCCTCTCGAGCAGAAAGTGAATGGGAAACCTACGCAGTACGAGTTCAACCCAAAGGCTTTGCAGGTCCCGCTGGGATCCGCGACGCCACCGTTACAACACTTCGGACCAATATCGGGTATCGTGGAAGGGCGCGGCACAGGTCCAAGCGTCTCCGTGACTGATGCCGTAGAGATTTGTACAAGAGGTGTCGTGGATGACGCCGCAGAAACCACAACTGGAACTAAGAGCAGAAGAAAGCAGCGCATTTTGGTTGCGGACTGGCTGGCCAGGTAAGCAGATAGGATAAATTGCCTGTACTAGTTGTTTTTGAATGGTAAACAGTATTTGTTGTTGCAGTAGTGGTGGCGATTGCTGCTGGATCCCTTGTAGACGGGCTGAAAATTGCTGGAATGCAAGGTGTTTGCTTTTACTTATAGGGCTGTAAGGATACATCCAAACAGTTAGTCACAAGGGGGCTCTTAAAAGAACCATATATTGCCTATACGTAGTTGCACTAGAAGCTAAATAGCACGGTCTCTTAATAGGCTAAATATAGAGCCATTTCATCTATTAGACAATCCACGTGTGTCAGTAGTGTTACACAAGCGATTTAATCATACTTAAGCCAGCAACAACAGCAACAACAACAACAATAACAACGCCCACTCTAGTCATAAGGTAGCATTAAGGGATAAGGCAGGCAGGGGCCCGCGTCAGATTAGCCCAGGCAAGGAATGCAGGTAATAGTTTTCCTGAAAATGTAGTCACAGCAACCAACTCTCTATGAACGTACCGATTTAGGTAGGCAAAGCAATCAAAAGTAACGACGCGTCCACTCCATCTAGATGATTCTAGTGAGGGCCGGATAACTAGGTAGGTCAATAATAACCAACATATAGCTAGTGTTAAACGTCTTTTTTTTTATACCGGTTTCCCTATTCTAGGCTGCTATTCCCTATTTAAACAACACCCTGTTAAAGCTATATAATCTAGCATTAGTAACACAGACTACAATAATAACAAGGACGACAAGAACCAGAGCATTTATTAAGAACATATAACCGATTTGCTTATTTAGCTTTTCTTGTACCTCAGTATCGGCGTTTCTTGCAGGAAAATTCCAACGGCGATGTCGGTAGCGAACGGTCTGGATGCAATCTTCGGCGCAAATACGGCGTTCATTTAATTCAACTCGTTGTGATGTTTTGACCATTGTCTCCATCTAAAGAAAAACCGGCAGCAGAAAACGAGGTAGGGCCATCCTGTTTCCCAGTAACCCACGTTTCGAGGGTGTGAGAGGCTTGGCCATTTTTGAACCCAAGGGTTCCACCGATAGTCATAGTGCTACTGATAGGGTCAAAAGTAATAACTTCAACCGAGAAGGTTCGACCGTCGGTGTTGTTTTCAATCAGGCTGCTGCAGTCAGACGATGCGTCCGAGTCGCCCTCCACTTTGCATGGTGCAGTGAGGCTGAAGGGCGGGATAGAAACGCCGTTATGTTCTGCGGCAGGGGCCGAGACTTGGAAGCTGCCAAAATTGGGACCGGCGCTCCAGTTGGTAATGGACCAAGCGTAGGGAGCAGCGATAGCAGCCGTGGCCGAAAGTGCGGCAGCAGAAAGGTAAGAGGAAAAGCGCATGGTGGCAGATGGGGTCGGATGGTTGTTTCTTAAATATTCGGAATCAACAAGTTCAACAAAAGCTTGAGGAAACTGGAGTTCGATGATCAATACGGTGCTGTGATCAAAGTAGGTGACGGATGGCACACAGTCTTATAAGATGGGCAGCAAGATGAATGTAGGCGAGCCGAGAGAGCCTGCCTATATATGCAGCTATGCAGGCCACAGCGACGCCGACGACGGTGGCCTGGTTGAAATATAGAAGGCAACACTTTAGAACTACTTAACATTACGTAGTATATCTTTGTTAGGCATCGCATGATAGGTTGCTATATGATGGGGTGTTCATCGCTGCACATTCATATAAATGAAATGACCGCCAAGCAGTCTGGAAACTCTATCCAAGGTGCACCATACTTTGTACGATGTATATGCATTACTACCCTCCAAAACCTTTTTGGTTGTGGCTATACGCAGATAATGTTACCAACACAGCAGGGGGGCAGTCTCAGAAAAGCGACTGAACAAGGATTACCGCAGCGAAACATGAACTTCAACGCTGGGCTGGCCGCTACGAGTCGTTTTTCCCTTGACACGACAGGCATCTTGGCGCCATCATCCCACCCAAAACCCCCCATCTTTTCATCGACAGAACTCTGACCCCGGTATTTTTTTTGGCGTCGGGGAGGCGTCGGGGAAGAGCCGGGACAGCAGGGCTGACTGAGGGTCTCTTGTTGGAAGGTCTCAAATTACTGCGGTAATCGCTGGCTAATTAATGTCGGGCATACCCAAGAGCACTAAGGAACTTCCAGCATACAGGTTTACAGACTGGACGGATGCATGCCTATTAACCTATGCCCATGTACACTGCCTTACACGGCCCGACGAGTTTCACTTCATAATATTAATCACTCTACCCCGTTGGAATTGAAGGGTTTGGCGCAAATGCGGCAGTAAAAGTGCGCTTTCTCATATTTAGCTAATTACGGAGTAGTGAGCCTCTCTCCATCAACGGAAAACGAGGTAGAGTCCTGGTCAGGGCTTTGCGGATCCCTAAGAAGCTGTCCTGCAATGACGCTATACGATGTTCCCCCAGTGGTAAACCCGAAGGTTCCACTGGCGGTTGCGGTGCCACCGTCAACAGACACAATACTAAGCTTAAATGTTCGGCCGTCGGTGTTGTTTTCAATCAGGCTGCTACAGTCAGCCGATGCGCCCACGCTGCCCTGCACCTTGCATGGTGCAGTGAGATTGAAGGCCGGGATAGGTATATCATCGAATTCTCCGGTAGGGCCCGAGATCTGAAAGCTGGCAAAGTCGGCACCAGCGCTGAAGTTGGTGATAGACCAATCATAAAATGAAATGGGAGCAGCGACAGCAGCCGTAGCTGAAAGTACGACGGCAAGAAGGTGGGTGGAAAAGCGCATGGTGGTAGATGCAGGAGGATGAAGAAGAAAAATGAAAAGTTCAGCAGCTTCAGAAAAGAACGCTTGATACTGGTCAATATGGTCAAGAAACGCCTTCAACACGTCGTTAAGATTTGTGATGGATATTAGTATTAATATAAGCTAGCCAACCAGGTGGATGCATCTGAGTCTGCAGGGCCTATCTGTCTTGCAGGATACGGCGACGCCGGCGAGAATATGGCTAGCATTTTAGAGCCCCTCAGTACGGATATTGTGTAGTGAATTCTTGTTATATGATTGGGCTTTTGCTGGAGGAACAGTTAAGCAGTCGCTATGTTTTAGAAAAGCACTCTCAGACAACGCCGGGCCGACCGATGCCGTTACAAAGGGGTTATACATAATCAACGGGGCACGCACGTGGCCTGAAACCTTTCTCTGCGCATAGCCACTATCCACTTGATGCGTAAAGACGGGGGTTGGAACTACTTCAGGTTGTAGAATGTCGACCTTATTCAAGGCATGACTAGCAAAAGTACAAACCCCTGTATAGATGTTTGTGGCCGTGTTCCAATCTTTCCGTATCATGTCTCTAGTGAGAGCCACGATGCATGTGGGTCGCAACACCATACTGACGCTGCGTTCTTCCCGTGGGTAAACCTAGGCAGGGCATACCGTAAGTGTCACCCACAAAGCAAGATGAGGGATATCATTGAAGTAGTTCGGCTCTGAACAGCCGGCCTCGTCCAGTATCGTGTTCACGAACAAGAACGAGATCTTGTTGGAAGGCCTTCGACGGATTACTGCGGTAATCGACGACTAGTCCATGTCAGGCATGCCCAAGGTCATCATGAATCTTTCAACCTGGTTTATAGACTCCACCGATGTCTGTCTATTGACGTATGTACACTAGGCTGCCTTACACTTCAAAATACCGCCCCCCCTGTTGAAGAAAGAGTGTACGCTTCGAGGGTATATAAGCCAAGACCGTCTGAACATCGTCTGAACTCCCGCCCCGCGCAGACCATATGCTTATCCAGAGTCAACCTTAATCCGACCGTATTGAAGGTGCGTCTGGGTTTACCAAGCCCCTTAGCTCCAGTCATAGATGCCAACATCTCTACCTATCCAGCGCTTGGCTTTGACACTATATCGATCAAGTCAGCGATGGGTACGCGGGTAGTGTGGCGTCGCATTTTGGCGTCAAACTCACCATTTGCCAGTATATGCCTTGCATCCTCAGTAATTCCTGATGGTTGCCCTTCTCTACAACCTTGCCCTCTCCCAAGACAAAGATGACATCGGCGTTCTGGACCGTTGCTAGCCTATGGGCGACACATATCATGGTCCGACCCTTGCTAGCACGCTCGAACGCAGCCTGGACCAGCTTTTCCGACTCTGAATCCAGTGATGACGTCGCCTCGTCAAGCAGGAGGATCTTGGGGTCGCGTACAAGAGCCCGTGCAATAGAGATGCGTTGCTTTTGACCTCCAGAAAGAGAGAAGCCTTTGGAGCCGATGTCGGTGTTGTATCCTTCCGGCAGTGACACAATAACTGCTTCAACGCCAAGGCAGATATTCTCACGAATGGTTCCCTGGAACATGCACGGTTCTTGGGCCACAAGAGACATGTTCTTACGATACTCAGCAGCATCAAGGCTATATATGCTCTTGCCGTTACAGGAAATATCCCCTTTGTCGAGGCTATAAAAGCGTTCCAGGAGGGATATGACAGAGGTCTTCCCAAATAGCCTATACTCAATGGTATGTTCCTTGCCTCCCCGGCCTTCTGTAGGTATTCACCGGCTGGATGTAGTTCTACCCACAAAGATTCTAAGCACGCATCGTGAAGCCGCCAACATTAGTAGTCGAAGACGCTTGAAAACTTCCCGGACTGTTTGTAACAGTGTGATAGTTGGTTCGGCATCTATGAATTGACAAGTTTCAAATTTGAACATGGAATACTGATGCCGTTACGTCATATGTGTGAACTCGCAACTCCTTGACCATCTAAACAGCAGTGTTCTGGTGAGATGATATGAAGAGTGAGCAGCAGTCTCGCCTCTTTTCGTGAACAGTGCGCCGACAGAAGTTGTGATATTTGGCCATTGCAAACATTGCCGTTATCGTTTAAGGTAGACTAACTCTGCATCATGTTTCCGTTGGATGCAAATTTCGTGTGGGCATTAAATGTGTGCTGCAAGCTGCCATTGGCCGAGTGTTTCCCGCTGCCGTTGAACGTCTGCCTTGCGTCTCCGTTTGATGGCTCAGGAGGCGGGCCCTGCGCGATGGAGCTAAGCATCTGTATTTTGGCGCAGAGACTAAGCAGCATGTTGTCGACCGTCGCCTCGTCGCAGAGTCTGCGGTTCGCCATGACAGCAACCCGCAGGTGGCGTCCGTCGGCGTCGGGTGTTCCGACGAGGTCAAGATCATGCGTGGACACCTCGTTGGACATGAATCTATCCATGGTGGGGTCCACCTCGCTGGCCTCGCGCCGTTGGACCTTTCGGGGGAGAGTGCTCAGCTGGAGACGCTCGTCGCCGTGGCTGCTTTGAGGATGCCGGTCGATGTTCAGGTAGGAAGTAGAGCAGCTGAAGTTTGCCACTGTCTTCGGCCACTCGGTACAGTTGTCCCTGATATCGTCCAGGCCTAGCGTATTAAAGGGTAAGCTGTCGACGTACTGCTGCTGCACCTTGCGGAGCATTGCCCTCAGGTCAGCGGCCGCGTCAAAGACGACCCGGACCGGCACGGTGTTGGAGCAGAAGCCGACGATGCCCTGACAGTTGGCCGGGAGGCACTCCCGCCCGGACACCACGTAGCCGAGGACGACGTCCTTGGTCCCGATTTGTTCGCCCAGCACATATGCGGACGCCGTGTTGAAGACCGTTGCCGACGTGATGCCGTCCGCGCTGGCCTGGATAGGCGTCTCGATGGTCTTCTCCGACAACCAGACGCCGTCCGAGATATCGTTGCCCTCGACGCGGTGATGGTAGCCTGTGCCGTCGGCGCCCCTCCAGAAGGTCATGGAGGAGCCCTGCAGAACTGATCGCCAGAATTTGTAACCTTCCTCACGGGTGCTCATCATGTACTGGACGAAGCCGGAGAAGCCGGGCTGCGACAGCAGACGCTCGCCGCTGTAGAAGGCGTGGAGGCCGCGCATGAGGTGCTCAAGGCTGATGCCGTCATAGAGGGCGTGGTTCATCCGCAGCGCCATGCGCACGGGGGAGCCTTGCTTCTTGAGGATGCCGATGCGATAGAACGCGTGCCCCAGGGGGAACGACTCGCAGGTTTCAAAGTCCCCAAGGGCGCGGGTCGCGCTGGTGAGGTCTCCATTGACATGGATGATCTCGGTGGGCGCCTTTAGATGGTCTAGCACTACCTGGTAAAACTTACCGGAAACCGGCAGAAACACAGACCGGAAGACGTCAAAGGACCGGACCATGGCGGGGGAGCACTCAGCGACCCTGTTGAGGTCCGCGTTGACGGGGAAGTCGATAATGAAGAGTGCCGGGTTGCGCGGCTTACCCGTTATGGAGTCTTTGATGAAGGTCCTCTGAGACCACGTCACGGGGTAGGAGTCCAGGATCTTGCCGTAAGAAGGATCCAACTGGGGAGCAAGCTCTCGCTGGACGAAGGCCTCTGGGTCTTTCTGAGAAAGGAGTTGAAAAGGCTCGCTGTCGGTCGCCTTCGATGTGCCGTTGTTGGCGCCGTCGAGCGTGGTCTGCATCATCTTGCTGGCGAGGGCGGCAGGAGACGGCATGTCAAAGATGTCCTTGACGGTTACCCTGACGTCCAGCCGCCGGCTGATGAGCGTCGCGAGCTTCGTTGCCGTGAGCGACTGTCCGCCGAGGTTGAAGAAGCTGTCGGTGATGCCGGTCTCAACGCCGAGCACGTCGTCAAACGCTTCGCATAACGCCTTCTCAACCTCGTTGCGCGGTGCAACGCGCTTTGAGGGCGGTTTGCTGATTCGGGGGGCTTGCGCCCTGCGTGTGAGCTCGCGCCGATCCAGTTTGCCGTTGGCGTTGAGAGGCATCTGGTCGAGAACGATAATATGGGCGGGGATCATGTAAGGTGGGAGTAGAGACTGAAGATGCCCACGGATCTGGGCCTCCACCTTGCGGCTCTGGAGGCGCTGGAGGGGACGGTTGGTGAGCAGGCTCGTCGGCCGGCCCTGATGCTCGGTGGGGAACTGGACGATCACTGCGTGACCCCTTCTTATCGGGTTGGTAACGGTGGAAGACGGCATCGATGCCGCCGTTCTGGGACCGCTGCCGGGCCCAGCTGAGCTCCACGCGGAATCCAGTTTCATTGCCTATCTGGACCAGATCCAGAGGAGACAGAGCCACGCCACGCTCGGCGGCTTTTTGAATGTCCGAAATCCAGGTTGCGCCGTCAACGCCGTCCTGTGCGTCATCGTCGTCCTGCTCTAGGGATTCGACCAGCAGCCGCTCGAACGTGGTCTTGCTATAAGGGATGTTGCCAATGGCGGTGGCGGATACGTCCGGCAAGCCATGCAACAGAGCTAGAAGGCCGCGATGATCCATCGATGACGCCTGAAAGTCGACCCAGACGTTAGGGTCGACCCAAACGTCGGGGTCGACTGCGTGTACAGTCTGAGTGGGCGCTTCTGTGCCTCGTACGCGTATGATGGCGCTGTACCGGTACCTGTTGAGCTCGTTGGTGTCCGTCACCCTCTTTGGAAGAATTCCCAGGTGCCAGACCCGGCCCGGCATCCCGTCGACGAGACCCGTGAAGAAGGCTGGGTCGACCAGAAGCTCTTCCTCGTCGTCTTCCAACTCTGCCATCTTTTGACGAGCGCTGCCTCTCGTGATGTTTTTCTCATCCAACAATTGCAGGACTTTTCCCGCGGGGAAGTCTCTGTTTGTAGCGTAGGTTCGCACGTCATCAAAGAATAGACGCTTCACCCCCGGTAGTCGTGCGAGTGCCTCGATAGCCTCCAGGAGATATTCGGCCGAGGAGAAGTGTTGCGCAACGGAGTTGATGACGACCATGTCGGTGCGGCTTTGTGTCACCTGATCCAATCGGCCGGCATCCATCGCCGTGCCGACAAGCACCTGAGCTTTTTCGGCAAGCGATGGGACAGCCTTGATGCTGTTGTTTAGCAAGGACACGGCCGAGCTGGACGACTCAGGACCAACGCAGTTCTCCACGTCCTGGTCTAGATTGAACAGGATTTTGCCGTTACCCGTACCGATTTCGAGCACACGGCCGGCCAGTTGGCCGTCGAGCAAAGTCGCCATGCCCTCATCAAGCGATTCTTGCATCTTCCCCTTGTCGATGAAAATGCCGTCGATCTCGCTGTGGGTTGCCGGATCTTCCACCAGCTTGCTTGCCTCATCCTCGATGGAATGGTCCTCTTGCACGGTGACGAACCCCACCATCTCTTGCTCCTGGCCGGCTGTGCCGTGAATAACTATGGCCGCGTCGCGGACGGCGGTTGTCTCAGCATGGCAAGCTCCACTTCGGCTGGCTCGACCCGGTGCCCGCGGATCTTAGTCTGCTAGTCAATGCGGCCAAAGAACTCTATTTGCCCGTCCGATGGCCGGTACCGGGCGCGGTCGCCGATCCGGTATATCCGGACAAGACGGCCGTCGATGGTGACGTGCATGAAGCGGTTTTCATCAAGGTCCCTGCTATTCAGGGTGGTAAAGTAGTCAATGCAGACAAGTGTTGCTCCGTTGAGAAGAGCAGTGAAAATATCCAAGACGGAGGCATCAAAAGCAATGTTAGAAACGTGGGCCATGGCTGCTCCCTCTGGAAATTCCTGACAAATGTTGCTCTGCTTTACGAGACGGCCAACACCGCGGTGTTCTATCATCACGCCCTTGGGCCGGCCAGTAGAGCCCGAAGTGAAGATGACGTACGCGAGACTTGTTGCTGATGGAAAAGATACGCCTGCGGTAGGCCTGGTCAAAGTTTGACCCGGCGAAGCGATGACCTCACGCAAGGGAGCAAATTGAAGGTTGGGCAGACGGATATCGGGCGTGGAAACGTTGTCGGCGAGGAGAACCAGGCAGAGACCGGAGACGGCTGATAGAATCGACTCGAGACGCGGAGCCGGGGCGTTGACGTCGAGTGGGAGATACGCAAGGTCAGCCTTCAGGATGGCGAGGAAAGCAATGACTGTCTGACAAGACCGCGGAGCAAGCACGGCCACGAGCGTCTCGGACTCCATTCTCCGTAGCCGGAGCCAGGTGGCGAGCCGATCCGACCTCTCACTGAGTTGGGCGTAGGTCAACTGGGTTGAGGCGTCCTTGACAGCGACCCGATGTGGATGAGCGGCCACCTCGTTGAGGAACACGTCAATTATGCTGGATTGCGGGGGATAGTCGGTCTTCTTAAACTCGAGGAGACCCATGCTTCGCAACTTCGCGAGCCCATTAGTGAGGGGAAGGCTTGCGATGGGTATCTCCGGCTGCGCCAGACCACGTTCTAGGATCTCCTGGAAAGTATCAACCAGACACTGGATAGTTTCCGGCTCGAATAGATCGGCGGAAAAGATTCAATTGCCGGCTAGACACCCCTCCTCCTGGAAAAGGTGAAATTCGAGGTCGAAGCGGGTGGTGACGGCCACGGGCAGCGGCTCGCTGGAAAGGCCTTCGAGCTTGATACGACCGAGGTCCCGCTGCGAGTTGACTGACAACATGAGCTGTACCAAGGGGTTCCGGGAGGTGTCTCTCGAGCCCGGGAGAAGCGCCGAGACCACGCGTTCGAAGGGGACGTCCTGGTTTTCAAAAGTAGCCGCCGCCGTGTTGCGGACCTGCTGGACCAGACCGTCAAAGGATTCATCATCAATGACGACCCGTATGCACTGTGTGTTGACGAAGAAACCAACCAGCTCTTCTAATTCTGGCCGGTTGCGATTGGCCATGGGCGTGCCAACTGTGGCATCTTCTACACCTGTCAAGCGAAGTGCGCAGCGCGGAACGCAGCAAGGAGGACTGTGAATAGAGTGACTTGATGTGTCAGGCAGAAGGCCTGGAGTTTGTCGTAAAGAGGACCGTCAATCTTGGCCGGGATGATGCCACCTTTGCCAGACGGCACATCTGGGCATGGTTTATCGCAGAGGAGCTCTGCAGGGGAGCTATCGGCCAGTTGCTTGGTCCAGTAGTCCATCTGTCCATCACAACGGACAGCACATGAGACTCCTTGCCCAGACGAAGTAGGGTCGGACGCCAGCCGGGCTCGGTCTCCAAGTCGAAAGGCTGAGAGTTCTCCCTCTCCAGGGCCAGCATCATCTCTTCCTCGGAGCCTTCGGGGATGTCGATAATCCACAGCTGATTAGGAACGAACGGCTGCACCACCTGCACGTTCATGCCATCCTGTTGCCGGAACGTGGTGCGTAAGCCCTCATGACGTTCCTCCAATGCCAGCAGTGCCGTGCTCAGTGCAAACCCGCCGACCGTAGAAGGTCGAAGGCCGGACAGTGAGGATCGCAAAAGACGCGGGTGGGCATCACGGTCCGCGTCATGCCGCGGAGCGAGGACGCCTGTCCCTCGGGGCAAGGAGGTGGCCTCTCCACCGCGACGCCGAAGAGCGCTTCCGACGCGTGGGTGTAGCGGGCCAGGAGCACCGAGAGCGCCGCCCGGCAGACAGCAGTGTTGTCCCAGTCCCTTCGGGTTGGAACCTTGTAGGAGATGTTATGCTCGGCCTGAGCTTCAGGCCGGGGCTTTGTCAGGTGCGATGGCAAGGCAGGAAACGAAGAGGCGTCCAACTGGTCAAAATGGCGCCGCCAGAAAGGGGTCGCGTCCGCCGGCGCGAAGGTAAGACCGTCGACGGGTTCCTCGACCGCCGCACCGGCGGCATTCCGAACGGCATCGTTGCCCGAGTAGACAGCAGAAACTCTGCGGAGGACGTCTTCCTGGAGGGAGCTGTCCACCACGGCATGGTTGAAGGTCCACAGCAACAGCCTCTGCTTCTTCATGCCCGGGCCCTCCAGCAGGGCGTACCGGGTGCCCTGCTTCTCGGTCGCCGCCGCCGCCGCCTCGGCCTCGATGGAGGATTCCCTCTCGTCCAGCCGTCCCGGACGAGCCCACGCAAAGTCCTCTGACAACACCGCCTGGTAACAGGCCCCAGTCCCGGAGGTGAAGAGGCGGGTGCGCAGGGCGGGCATCTGACGCGTGACCTCTTTCAACGCTGCGGCCAGGCGCTCGACATCGACGTCTTTTCCGATCTCGAATACGGTGTGGCCGATCATGCTCCGCTCGTCGCCGGCGGCCCACTCCATGACATCGCGTTGAGACGGTGTGCAAGGCAGCGTTATCTCAACCTGGCCCGGCGCAACGCCAAATTGACGGGCTGCCTCCAAGGGCAACGCGCTGATAGGCTCAGGAGACGCAACTTCAGTGAAGGAGGACTCGTTGATGCTAGGCGTCTGTAAAATATTGGCCATTTTTGCGTAAAAATGAATGGTATGTTGTTTGAGGTTTTGTGGCTTTCTGTAACGATATTGAAACTTGGGTTTAGGTTTTTTTTTTAGTTGCTTTTTTGATTATTTTCGAAACAAAATATTCAGAGCTGTGTGACTTTGTATGATGGGATATTCGTCTCCAGGAGACTATGATAAGCTCTGGAAGGTATCCAAAAAGTCAAGAGTCCGCGTCCTTGCAGATAGGCTGCTGAGCATCTCATGGTAACCGCTTCCAGCTAAGTATTTACAGAGTCACGCAAGACATATCCTAACACTTGTCCTAAGGTTGTTCGTTCCCAGCCTCACGCTAGTCCCATGACCATTGCAACCCTCTTGCTCTGCGGTTGGCAAACATGGATGGCAGCCTGTCTTACACGGGTGTTGTTGAATGAGGATATACATCCCCACCTTCCTGATCGTAGTCGAGGGGAAGCGTAAGGTTGGTTGGGGGATAAGAATGATTGCCGCCACAAGGGTGTGAAATATTGACATGTCAGTATTCCCCTAACTCGTCGTCGAGAAGCCAGGTATTGTGATCCTCTCAAGCCGACCTTTGGAATTCTATCCATCTTAAAACGACCTTTGCCAATGGCCTTTTGACACTAACCCCTACTGTTGCAAGGCTTGGCTAATACCTATTGTGTAGTTGAGATCCTAGGGCCTTGCATCCACCGAGAGAGTTTTAGTACCACATCTGTTGACTGTCTTGTTTGTCAGCATATACTGCAATATCGCGTAAGCCGACACCATTCATCACGCAAAGCAAATGGGTCATTATGTATTGGTGAAAACCTCTGATATAGCCTTGTACCTATCAAAACCAAAGATCAATACATCCCTTGCCTTGGAGTGCTGAGCTGCAGCAACATATTCAAGTGAACATTGACTGCACTCTTAGGTCTACAAGAAACATTAATCAGCCGTCAGCCATTCAACCGGCGCTGCCCCTTCGATGATACCTTACCGTAGTGAGACATTCTTGCCCTACCTAGATGGCTTCGACGCTTCCTTCTTGGCCCACGTTAACCTCAGTTGAGGGCGGGCTATCTACCGGCCCGTCATGACACAGCCCTAGCCACGAACAGCGCACACAAAGACAAGCAACCCGGACTTGGTCGATTGTTGCCAACCCCTCCTCACCCTTTTCTCTTTACAGGTCTCCCTACATTCGGGATACACATACCTCGCTAGGGAATCGGTGGGCTCGATTAGGCAATTCATCACGGGAAAGAATGCTGCAAGGCCCGCGGTGGTCGATCCCACGCACGTCACGGTACATGTATGCGGGGCGGGGTTCGGCGAAGTTTGATTATATTCAAAAACTATGACCGGATCTCTGCACTCCGCAGTACCTCATACCGCCGGTAGCCGCCAGCGTATTGGGGGGGTGAAACAGCTCAAACCGAATACACCCTGATGACCTGCTGCAACTGCGTGTCTCATTCACCCGACTGTCTTGGTCCGCGGCACGGGCGCGACATGCCTCCTCCAAGGATGCTCCTCCTTGAAGCCCAGCATCCTCTGGATCTTGGAGTTGGATATGGGGGCCTCGAGGTCGCCCATCTGTCGGGCGAAGGGCGTCGAGGGACTCACGCGGGCAAGGAAGTCGGGCGTCCTCTCGTCGTTTGTCATGTCGTTGTTGGTCGCGTTAAAGACCTGCCAGCCCAGGCCATCGGACGACAGGCACAGGTGGCACATCTGACCGAGGTCCCGGAGGTCGGTGTAGGACCAGCCGTGGACATCCCAGGCCTCGGGCTGGGCGAGATAGGGGCCAAAGGCCTCGGGGTAGCGGTCGGGCTCGACGATGGCGCCGATGCGGAGGCAGTAAATGTCGACGCCGAAGCGGCTGGCGTAGCTCCTAGCAAGGGTCTCGCCGAGGAGCTTCGACAGGGCGTACGGGTCGGTGGGGTTGCACTCGACGGTCTCGTCGACGGGAAACTGGGCGTAGGCGCGGCGGCCCTCAGCGAAGGTGACGCCGTAGACGGCGATGCTGCTCGCGAGGACGATCTTCTTGATGCCCAGCTTGCAGGCTGCCTCGATGACGTTGTGAATGCTTACGATGTTGGTGCGGAAGACCTCGTTGTCGTGAGCCAGCAGCGGGCGGGCGTAGCCGGCGAAGTGGATAACGGCGTCGGGCACGGACGACTTCCCCAGCGGCTGCGTCAGGTGGAGCTGGGTGTGGAGGGCGCTATAGACCTGGCCGGCGTCGGTCACGTCACACTTCATCGTATGGACGGAGGGGTTCTCGAGCGGGACGATGTCCAGGTTGATGATATCGGGGCCGTACCGCAGCAACTCTTGGATTACGTGAGGCCCAATTACACCGGAGCCGCCGGTGAAGATGACGCGCTTTCCCATGTTGGCTTGGTGATTTTAGCTTGATTCCGGAAAGAGAATAAATAGAATAGGGTGCTTGGGGAAAAAAAGAAAAAAAAGAAAGAAAACCACAAAACGGCGGTAGGGGCTTTCCTACTTAGCTATGGTGTCTCTGGTACGGAGTGCGTTCCGGATGAATGGCGTCAGGAGATACAACCTCCCACCAAGGTGAAGGCCGGGCAGGGTAATAAAGATTTGAAACCTAGACGGTTTCCTCTAAGATTGAAACTCTAATTTTGCGTTCCGGGTTACGCGCCGTTCAAAGCGCCTGTATCAACACCTTTGAAGGTTGACATACGAATACGTGGAATACGTGACTGTCATGTTTGGTCTGCTGCAGTCTGCCGGCCTACGTAGAGAAGAACCCTTAAACAACAGATCCCTCTATCCCCTTGTTCTGTGACGTATATCTGGCGCAGTTCAGGCACTGCATGCTCGACATGTGTAAGACACTGCGTTCCTCGAGCTTTTCGGCAACAGAACAGTTTAATGACTTATCAACAAACCGTGTTATTTAGTTAGGGGGGAAGTGACATTCCAAAAAGGGAAGGGTTCCTGCAAGTCCACCGGGAAGAAGTGGGGCGCGTCGTGCACGGATCCTCGCTCCTGGATACCTGTCAGCCCTGCTTCGTTACGTAAGGCGATCGGCCCCCACTTAGCGTAAGATAACCCAAATAGTACCGGTACGTACAGATACTAAGGTACAGCCATGGTTATGTCAGCATTGAGTCTCCGTTTCCACGCGATCTGATTGGCTGCAAAAGCATCCGGTCCAGTAGCCCCACAACTACCCGAAAGGATATGTACTGCATGCTCGTAGGTATGTGTTACCCTCGTCGACTCTAATCGCTAAGCATCACATTGAATTAAACCACGCGATACAGATCGCCCGTACGACTCAGGCACGGCGGTCATGGCAGACCCTCCTCTGGGATGTTACGACATCACATCGCGTCTTAGAGCACGTCTAGTCAGGCAGTTATGGTAGCCTACAGGAGTATATTATAGCCAAGGAACCTCTCTTCATCCAGTATTATATTTTCTTTTCATTCCAAGCGGTCTCGAAACTATGTGAACTTGAAAAGGAGACTACATCGTAGTTAAAATACCTATTACCCACATTCAAGATAGTTTCATCGGCATCAAACACCCACTTATCATACACTTCGTGCGGACGCGATCCTGCATCAAGACATGCTATGCATCTGATAGACTCCCTGCTCCTTGCCTCTCTTCATCAGATTCTTCGACTCCTTTAGGAAAGGGAAATAATTGTATGGGTGGAAAGCGGTGATAGTGCCAGTGGCAATGAGCATCATCGCGCTGTCGAGGCCCAGGAACAGCGGCTCGTCGCGCAGCACGTCCGTAGTGATGGCAGGAATATTCTCCGCGATACTTGCAGCACAGTCAAGTCAGTAAAACCAAAGCAATCTGAGGCAGGGATGGGGGGGCAGTCCCCGACGTACCGATACGCGCAGCGGACTATGATTGCAATGTATGCCACCGCGAGAGCACACACAAACCTGCGTACACGCTTCGCCTCTCCGTCGGACGCCGCCTGCCGGCACATGGGCTGGCCGTCGCGCTCAGTCAGATGGGACTCGTCGCGGAGCTGCCAGCCGGACGCCAGCGCTGACCTGCGTCTCGCCATGTAAGCCACCATGAGCAGCCCGCAGCAGACCATGTTGGCCACCTGGAAGGACACGCCGCCGATGATGAGCTTCTCACCGACCGCAGCCATCGTCTCGTCGCTCGACCCCGACGCCTTGGCCGCCATGATGGCGCCTCCGGCGACCTGGATGACGATGGAGAGGAGGTCCGTTCCAACAAAGACCCACGGGTATAGCGACGGCCGGAGAACGGACCACTGCGCGCCGTACCAGATGACGAGGTGCTTGAACGTGACGGAGAGGGCCGCAGCGATCAGGGTAGGCGCCAAGAGAAGCGTGAGGTACTGCTGCGCGAAGGCACTCAGCTCCCAAGGGTTGTCTGCGAGCTTCGCTCGCCCCCAGTACCCGAGGACCTCGAAGATGGTGCCGATGCCCAGCCAGATGACGAAAGACCATGTCCGGGACCGCATTCCAAAGTATAGCTGGCATATAAGACAAACGCCAAAGGCGATCCCAAAAAAGATCGCAGCAGGCTTTGACAAGTAGGTCCCGTAGACCGTCAGCTCGACGGGACACCGCCAGGTCACCTCGTCGCAGGTGTCGTACGACGGGACGAAGGTTTTGTTGCCTGACATTATTGTAGGGTAGAAAACTTGAGTATACCTGGGGCGTCGGGGGGGACCGGGCTAGATTCCTTTCCAAGCAAGTCTCTGCGTATGGGAGACAAGAATGAGTTTCAAACTGCCCAATAGCTTGTTTACTATCATACCTAGAGAGAACAGCCGGTCGTATTTAAAATTCGTAGGGACTGATTTTGGGCTTCATTTGCATGTCGCAGAATCATAGTCGCGAAATGCCCATAGATTGATGTTTATTCAGACGTTGACGGGGCATTTCTGAGTCCAACGGGGGTGCGACTCGCGTGCTAGTCGACAGAACATGACGCAGCCAGAGATGCGGAGCCACTCTTGGCAATGGATCCGGATAACTACATTCTTCCGCACGCGGCCCAGCATCCTCTGGGCAACGAATCATTCAGCTGCGCCAGGAGTCGCAAACAACTGGCACAGAGGGCCGCAGTAGAAGATGGCCGTAGGCTCAAGGCAAGAGTCAGGAGAGGCTTTTTTGGTAGATCCGTCTGCTCTGTTCCAAGCGTCCTCCTGATGAAACAAATGGTTCCGGAGGACCATCTTTCTATACGATCTCCCGTCCTCTGTTACCCCTCTCCCCTGGTGCCACGATCCACGTGGAAACCGTCCGTTGAGACCGTGGATTATGGCAAAGCATTCCCGTCGTGTGGGGAGCGTGCCGAAACTAGGGCGAGAAGAATGTTGTGAAGGGACCGAATCAATGCTGCGGATTGTCACGCCAACCACCGTGTTGTCAACAGTCACGTCAGCAGAGACAACATGGCTAAGCGAGGCCTCCATCAACTCAGACATACACGCTAATGAGAGCAATTATCGGTGTGTAGCGGCGGAGACACCCGTCCCCCCTCGCATGGACTATCCCAGGTGTCATCTGCGGCTCATAGGAGTCGCGCCTCATCAAAACCTTCGGCCTCTGACAAAGTTCCGGCCCCGGCTCTAGCGTCGGGCACGCTGCCGGCCCTCACCAATCTCCCTGGCCAGAGGATCGACCTTCGATATACAAACGGCCGAAGGCTGTTGGCGAACAATTAGACAAATCTATTTGAGACATTGTTCCACAATGTGCCATACCGTCCCGTGCCGCTCTTGGCCAGGTAGTCTAACACCCGGCTCTATCTAGGCACCCGACAAGGTCCACAATATACACCATGGCCTTTAGACTTTCGACCTCCCGTTCGCAATCTCACAGCCACCCCGTACACCCCTTCCACCTCGTAGAAAGCCTGCGGAGTCCGGCGGCGGGGTTCATCGTTGCCTCCGTCCTCTCCCTCTAGTCTTTCGCAACCTCTCGTCCTCGGTTTTCGTTGTTTCTCGGGCCACTTCAAGGATACCGAGCATGGGCACAACGGGAGCTGGAGACCCGGCTTCGGCCATCACTCATGCCATCGGAGCCGGCGGGCCGAGCGAGAAGCGCCAAGGACGCCGACCCGCGTGCGTCGAATGCCGGCGCCGGAAGATTAAGTGTGACCGAAATTACCCGTGCGTGTCCTGCATAGCGGTTTGTCTGCCTCCCACCTCCGCGCCCGTTCCTATGTCTGCCGCGTGCTTCCCGCCTCTAACGCTTCTAGCTTGACCACGAATGCCGCCAGCCACCTCCCGGGCCGGCTCGTCGGCCGAGGCGGCGCAATCACCACGAGCTCTACGACAAGATCGCCCGCATGGAGTCGCTTCTTGAGCGGTACGCCGTACCTCTCGAGCACAGGAAAGCCCAAAGCCTGCTCTCTGACCTTCACCCCGATATGTTGAGCTTTGGCGAGCCGGACAGTCTTCAACAACCCGCTGCGCTCGCCCACCCCCGAACGCAGCAGCCCAGAGGCACGCTTGCTCGGGTCTGGAATGGCGGTCTGGAGTTCCGCGACAGCAAGGCGATGGCTGTCGTATTCGATGACGTAGGTCGCCCTAAGAAGTACCTGGACGTCCATCTCTTCTGCGGTCATCCTGCAAAGCTTTCGGGAGCTAACAGCTATTTCGGGGTGGGGAAGCACAGTTACAGACAATTCGTGCTCTCATAGATGTTGAGCTGGAGCAGGAGGCATGGCTTCCGCTCGTCGACGCTCCTGGTGAGCGACGACAAAGCTACGATACAAGTATCCCTTTTATGGATCAAATGTCTGTCTGTGTTCCGCCGGCCCACGCGATCGACGTCCTCTGGCGCGTCTTTCTCGACCGTGTGGACCCCGTGACAAAAGTCATCCACGTGCCGACGTTTCACGTGCGTGTCATTGAAGCCATGAACAACTTCGCCGGTGTTCCACTGGCCACGATAGCTCTCCTCTTCTCCGTCTTCCTGACGGCGTCTGGCTCCTTGTCGCGACAGGAGCACTGGGATGAGCTCGGTCGAAGTTAGGCCGACGCCATCGCCGACTTCACTCTCGGGCTCAAGCTGGCTCTCACCGAACTGAATTACCTCAAGAACCACAACCTGGAAGTACTTTGCAGCCTGGCTTTGTACTCAGTAAGCCGGCCCCCATGCGCGTGCCCGCTTCGCGGAACTCGCCAGGAGTTCAGGGCGCTGACTTCACCCCAGTTGTTCCAGCAGACGCGAAACGGCTCATCCGACCCGTGGATCCTAAATGTGAGATGCGGCGCCGTCTATGGTGGCAAATTGTAATCCTGGAGACAAGGTCCGGTGGCGCGTTCGGGACGGGCTCGCATTTGCTACCCTCTTGTCGGGACACCCGCATTCCCCTCAACATCAATGACGAGGACCTGAGCCCTACTATGCAAACTGAGCCCTGGTCTCACGATGGCCCCACTGAGATGTCGTTCTGCATAGTGACGTACGAGGTGAGGAAACAAGCCTTGGCGCAACCTCGCCTGCTGTAGATTGATGATATACTATGGCGCCAACTGCCATCGCCGACAAACCCCTACGAGGGTCCGTCGATGGAAAGTCTGGAGGTGATCACGGCCCTCGAACGGTTTTCCGACGTGATCGACGGGATCCTACGTCCGCTGGAAAGCAAGCTCTGTCCCGACCCCGGAACCAACCCGCTGCATGCCATGGCGCATTGCACCCGCGAGTCGCTCTGCCGGATTATCCAGGTCCTCGTCACACCAATGGAGGAGGCGCCCAAGTGGGGGACCGAAGTCCTCGGCCCGGACGACAACTTCTTCCGCGTAGGCCTCGCGGCGAACGAGGAGGCCGTCCAGGCCAGGAAAGCGGCCGGTCGGCGATTCGCTTGGTACGCCGACATTGACTTCAAGATGCAGGGCTTCTACTACCTGGGAGCCCAGCTGCAGAGCCGCCCAGCGGGGTCCATGGCCCACAGGGTCTGGTCGGTGATGGAGGACACGTACGCGCTCCACGAGGAGCTCTGGGAACTGAGAGACAAAGAGAACATGACGCTGTGTAACCTCCTCCTTTCCGCTTGGGATAAGCGCTCGGTTCATCTCGCCACCCGCCATGTGTTGCTGCCGGAGCCGCCTTTTCTGAGCAGGTTGCGGGACAAAGTTATGGCAATGAAAGCTGAAGCGCTGGGTATGCTCTGAGTCACTAGCTTTGCACAGCAGAAATTACCGCCTTAGGGGTATAATTGAGACTTGTTGGTGATGCTGAGAACAGCGATTCATTGCACATGTGCCTATTAGATATACTTGTGAACAGATCTTAGTATGTATGCTATGCCAAGTTGAACCTTGAATGATGTACTGTGTGAACACATACTATACTTCTCACGCTCATGCCAAAGCTTCGGAATTTCTCACAGTCTTAGAACAGTTATTAGTTGAAAGTTTTGTAAGTAACTCTCTGCCTTGTTTCCGACCCATGATGTCTTTTGAATAAGACTTTAATCTCGTTTGGAGAGCAAATGACCAACAAGCCTTGGATTATTCTCAATTGCTGCTATATATCCAAGGACTAGTACAACGGTCTGCTAATTTTTCTTAATGGTTACCACTACAAGTAAAGAATTGTTTGTACTTAGTTTGCTGGAATCTTGAGAAATAACTCGTGATAACTTTTCGAAAAGGAAAGAAAAAAGAAAAAGAAAAAGATATGTGCGTCTCGAATATCCAGATAAGTAGATAACTAATGTACTATCTATGATCTTTGCATCAAATGAATGCTATAAAAACAGTGGGTGTCTTATCCAGTCCTTTTGATGGTTTCTAATTCGGCCCCAGTCATAGTTTTGAAAGGGAATCTACTGTTTCCGACTAACTAGTTTAGTTTGCCGGGTAAGCTGCAGAGTATGCTAGAATCAGTTGATTTCGCAAATCAAAAGCTAACAATCAGTACTGGTAGATGGTCCATGGGAGCACTGGATACTAAGGTCTTGATTTCCCAAAATATTCATGCCGTAGCGTCGCCTATGGGGCTGAGGAATATTTACTACGACCGCAGAGAATATAACAGAATCGCGATAATTCATAACCCTACCTGAAAAATGACGTCTTTCACTTTCAAATCTGAGGCAACTAACGCTCAGGATCGAAGACGCTGTAAACCTGTGAGTTACTGCCTGAAAGTTTACTTTGATAGACTTCCTCTGTCAGGCTCCATGTATCATCCCTTCACGCAGAAATTTCTTTCCTTTTTTTCTGAATGCAGAACACTACTAACGAGGCAAATTTGCTCTTGGTATGGGGTAAATTTGCCTCCGTAATGATCGGTCAAGTCGCAGGTAGGTGCATTTTATAAGTATTAACGCGCTTCTTTTTCATGTTGTTGAAGATGATCTGTCAAAGCCGACATGAGCCATTACATAATCACAGATATGTAGCAGATTGGAAGGAACAGAGAACCAGGGCCTTTTTTAACTCCAAAACTCTGGTTATCCTTGCCGGAACACAAAGCTTCAGGTACACGATCGCGGACGATCTAAAGGTTCTATTCCGCTTGGGTGCAATCACATTTCTGCTTGATGGCGAGGAATTTCCAGTATGTACCATGATTGTTTCGAAAAGAGTGAACGTTTGACTACTTTTACCACCCGACTGCAAATGAGATGTATTGAGAAAAGACTAGACTACAACGATTCAAGGTCTCTTTATAACAAATCTGATCATCACAGACCAATCCTGGACGAAAGTTTAACTGTGAAGCTATTTTGAGCCAGAACATGGCTTCACGCTCACGTTGAGGCCATGCTTTTTATTTTGCAACGTGCGACTTGTCGGGTTTATTAGACATGAATCACAACGTTGCTTCTTGAACGTCACACAGAACCTATGCCTTTTTTTGTCGTGGCTTTACACATTTTTACATGATGAACAGCAGCTCGAACGGCAAGTGCCCAACATCCAGAGCCGGTATGACATCAAAGCCAAACAATGACCATGAAGTTGATCCTGGAAATCACTATGGAGCGTAAACCTGCACTGATCATATTTCGTCCTTAGTGGCGTTTAAGAAAACGATTCAATGTAACCGGTCCAAACGACATCCCACTTGGGTTCAGCCTATGTGGTTCCTACGTTGAGGGCATATACTCTGACAGGAAGGTTTCGATTTCATTGTATTGCCGAACGCCTGATTTGCCCACTACCTGTCGAAAGTTTGATGTTTCTTGACAAGTCGGGGTAAAACGTCATTTGGGTTCTGTGAAGTGAATGGACCGGCAGGTATGCGGTCTGGCGGTGTCTTCAGTCGTGCTAAGCCAAAAGCAGACGCTGTCGGCCGAAAACATGTCTCACGGGCGGCGATCTATACCGAGCTTCAACGATTTGACGATCTTCCAACAGCCAACTAGATTGATTCTCCCTCATCGGGCCTTTAGCACCATCCACCTAAGCCATTGACGTGGAGATCGTCCCCGGTAGGCACTGGGCTTGGGTTTGGTTAAAGCAAATGGGGATTTCTCTGAATACATGTGCCGATATTATGTGGGCATGAATTATCTACAAGTTAATTGTCTTTATATTTCAAAATGAAGCAGATTTCCCGTGGAAACACCAATACAGAACGTGTATCTCACCGTAAAATATAGGTCTGATGTATGGGCAAGACTCCTTAAGCGGAAAGATGCCAATACTAACCGCCATGAACTTGAACATCGAACGTGCCGGAGATGCATCAGCCCGTTTAGTCTTGGGCCCACAGATTGGAATGCAATTCTTGGTTCAAGCACCCTGAGTCATCTAGTTCAACCGCCCAGCACGATACTAACACGGAGGTTTGTTCATCGCCGTGGCCGCAAACATTGTCTCGGACAGTACCATCGGAACTCAACTGGCCAAAGGGCTAGATCTTCGCCTACCCTCTATAGAGCAAGCGCTATCCGATGATTGGACCCGCCTGATGCACACCGCCATCGACGAATGCGGCCCGTTGAAGGCTGCCGGTGACATATTTCCCGTTAGCCTAGTGCGCATGCCAAGGCGATACTAGCCCGGTCACACACGTCTCTGTCGGGGTTGTCTAATCCATAGCTTTAATAACGTCTAGGCTGGACCGAGCTTCGCAATCGGGCTATCCCCGTTGAGCCGACCTCATCCGCGGGACACTAACGATGACTTGGCCACCGTCTCGGGAAACTTTGATAGACCGAGACACTTTAGTTCGACAGACAGACCATCAATACTACATGCGGTACTAGGATGAAAGGGATGCTGGCGAGCTGTCCGTTCCCAGCTTCACACGTAGGAGCCCAGATCTTGGGGGGGGGGAGGGTCAAGGGCGGTATTCCCAGAAACTGGGAACTTGGAGAACGCCTCAACCGCCCAGTCTGAGGCCTATTTGGACCTTCAAGATGGTACGGATGCGGGATTCTTTTACAGCCCGCGGCATCCTCAAGACATGTAATCCGGGGACAAGGATATGGATTCTACCGATGTCGGCGGATCAATCGAGATGCTCGAATCTGAGCCTGTATCAACAAGACACCACATTGTAATCCACTCATGACAGATGTGCTTCAGTAGACGAGTCCCAGCATTCCATGGACTCTGAGATGCAGAGGGCATGTCAACTCTTAAGTAAGCTTCGGTGAAGAGCTGAAATATCATAGCCTGACTGAGCAGGCGCTTTATCTCGAGTGCCAACCAATCATTTGCTCATGGGAGACCAAAGTACATTGAAGACCTTGAAAGTATCCTGGCGGACCCTGTCATCACATCCTGAATTAACCCCGGGCCCAGAAATTGATCGCGGAATAGTTTATCTCCTGAAAGAAGACTCAGAGAGAGTGGAAGTCTGCAGATCAAAAGCTATATCTTCCGAAATGGTGCAATACTCTTACCTTAACCCCGGAAAGCCCCTTCAAGGTGCCTTTGCCGGCTCGTTCACCGGTTCCGAATCCACGGCTAGGACCAGTGGCTTGTTATCACGCCCCCTGGTGTAGGAAACACGAGGTGCGGGGTGCGACGATATTTTCCGCGAGGCATGTACGCATGTAAATGAGATGTGTGGGCTAGATCCCAGCTAGGAAGTGAGGAATGTGTAGTTTGGGAGTACTACGCCATCTATAGACCCCCTAGTTCTCGGACGAAGCCTCAGCCAGCACGCCACCTCACTATTGCCTTCCCGGCCGAGGCGACACGTTCTCGTTTTCTGACGCACAGGAAGCTGTACAACCAGACACTTACAAGGTGGATGTATTAAGATGGACCTCATATTCCCGATCTTCTATAAGAACCCTCAACGCCTCTCGCCTTGTTGTGTCTCTGTCCATCATCATCTTGACCAGCATCACAATCATTCCAACTTAGTATTCAATTCTTCCTCGCCACATTGCCTCCTCGATAACTTCTTCTTCCGATTTTAACGGCGTTGCCTAATCGTTTACTCTTGTTCCTTCTTTTGAAACAAGACCAGTCAACACATCCGTCATAATGCAATCTAGGATCTTCACCGCGGTCGTTGCTGCTCTCTCATTGTCCACAGCACAATGTGCATCTGTGCCCAAGCAAATCGAGGAGAGGCAAATCATCATTACTCCTAGTTACATCGTTACTCCCGGCATCTACATCAACCCCAACATTCTGGGGCCTGTACAGTCGGCGTACCAAACCCTCCGGCTTATCGTTGATGATGTTTCCAAGACTATCACTCTTGTCAATCAGATCACGAAGAATAATGCAGGCAGCCTACAAGGAGTGAGCTTCACTGATTTAAAATCATAGAAACGTAAAATAATGCTAACTGGACAGAAGGTTTCTCTAGCTACTAGTGTATTCGGTCAGGTCACTTCCAACGTGGGGACCATTTTGAACAAGGTCACTCAACTTACCAACCTCATTACGCCCATTCTTCCCTCTCCTACTACTCCTGCGCCCCCACAATTGCCGGATATTGGTGGCGCGGCCGAGGATGTAAGTGTCTCCATGAATGAGATTCGGCGAGAGCTCCCGCTAACAAATACCCCTTAGGTTGTCCGCACGATTCAGAATCTCACCCGGGCGATCACCGCTCAGCTCGATGCCCTCCGTGCCCAGGCTATCGGGCTTGCCGCAGCCGCCGTGCTTCCCGTAATTGACGGTTTGAAGCAGACTCTGCAAACCGCCCTCAACAGCCTTGGCGGTGCCACCGCTCTCGCCCTCTCCCTGGCGGCTAGCGCCACTGCCAGCACTCAGGTTATCGTTGACCGAGTCCTCAATGCCAAGGTCAAACTTAGCGCTGTCCTCCTCATCGGCATCCAGCAGGATATCATCTTCTAAACGGATTGCTGCCTGCCAATACGTGCATTCAGTCTGGCTCTAGGCACTCTTCCATTGCATGACATGACGAGACGCAGGAGCGCAACTTGCGGATGTAACAACGAAGGAGGACCGTCAGCGCGATGCCCGTGGGAGTTCCATGGGATAATGAAGAGGATTGCAATGATTATGACAGCCAGTGATTTGAGGTTTACTAATTGTTAGTGTGAAAGATTTACATTCTTTCGTGGATCATATTGAGAAGACTATTCAACAAACTCAGCGGAATAAACGTCCAACATTTTTGCCACGGTCCATGGTCAAAAGAGAAAAAGAGACTATTGCCTCTCTCTACGGACATTTGGTGCTCTGCGATCCGTCCACGCTTCGGGTAGTACGGCATGGAGGTGGCTTAGAGTTGAACCCCTTGTTACAAGTCTTTATTGTACTATGTCCTCCTCAAAACCATTATTAATATACACGATCAAGACATCCCACAGGAGGATCGCACAGTTAATACACAATACTTCGTAATCATGCATTTTACAGATGATGTATAAAACTCCCCTCCGTCAATTAAATGATTCGCTGTGCCTAACTAGTAACTGACCCTGTTGAAGCCCCTCATGCCAGGTGTCACGTTGCCAATATCTGGGTCCGTTTTTAGGCTAAGCTTGCCGTGGGTAAGGTCGCTTTGAAACTCGCCATGTCCGCGCGTTTCGTATAAACTAATTGACCACCCCTCAACACGCTCCTAGAGCGAAAACGGAAAGAAAAGATAGGAACTAATGAACAGAATTGGGAATTCCCTAGGTACCAAATACACCGGGCCGCGGAGGGACTCGGCCGTAATCGTTCGCATGACGCAACGTGACAGGTGTCCGACCCAGAAGCCAAAGTTTTCTGGTTGATTGCCGCCGACATTGCTTGGTAGCGAATAGAACACAATAAGTGGCACGACTATAACCTTCTGAAAAGAACACCTTAATGTGGTCTGATATTGATATGCCTCGGTACGAATACATGAATGCCACCGCCATCTTTGCCGTGCTGCCGGTTCTCCGCCCTGGATTTGCAGAGCGGAAAGCAATGGCGAGGCTTCTACCAAAGCCCATCGCGCAAGGCTTTAAAGGACCATATAATACTAGTATCAATAGAAGTCGCATATTAAATGAGAAAATTTCTGCGCGAGCATCCGTGACTCTCTTCGTGATGAAATGATTCTAGCTTATGGACAAGACACAGGCAGGAGTGATTTGTTTATCGGTTGACGAACCGTTTATTCCATATCTAGAGTCGCCAGATGGATCGACGGAGCAAGACTAAAGTTCGTCTGATCAATTGATCAATGTAAGCATGGGTTCTTGGCTCCTTGGTTCCTTAACTTTAGCCGAAGATGTGAGGCACCCTGGCCAATCCTGTGGTGGCTCATTGCAGGGATGGGAAGGTGACCGGCCGTCGTCCAGTCTGGACCTAGCTTCGAGTCTTCTCTGTTAGATTAAGGCAGGGGTGAAGGCGGAGGGGAGGTGCCAAGTTGGGAATAACGGGATATCAAGAAGTTATGTCAGGAGAAAACGCTGATAAATGGCCTTCACCCCCCGCCTCTTTCTGCAGCAGTTAACAAGCTAGTCTTGCCTTGGTTGTCTTACACCATTGACTTTCAAGCCTTCAGTTACTTTGGCAGAGCATCCTGCGTTGTCTTTCGTTCTCAATAAACCGCCAGGATGCGTTTCTCTACCATCACCGCAGCTGGGCTGCTCGCCCTCCCCGGCGTCAGCGCCAACCTCCACGAGCTCGCCGTGGCCGCCGGCAAGAAATACTTTGGCAGTGCCACCGACAACAGTGAACTCGGCGACACCGCCTACGTCAACCTCCTCAAGAACAACAAGATGTTTGGCCAGATCACACCCGGGAACGGCCAGAAGTGGCAGTTTACCGAGCCGAGCCAAGGCTCCTTCTCTTACACCGGTGGCGATCAGATCACGGAATTCGCCGAGAGCAACGGCCAGCTCATCCGCTGCCACACCCTCGTGTGGTACTCCCAGCTTCCGGACTGGGTCTCTTCCGGAACATGGACCAAGGATCAGCTGACCAGCATCATCGAGACGCACATCTCCAACGTCGCCGGCCACTACAAGGGCCAGTGCTACGCCTGGGACGTCGTCAATGAAGCCCTCGAGGATGATGGCACGTACCGCGACAGCGTCTTCCACAAGGTCCTCGGCACCGACTACATCCCCATTTCCTTCAAGGCCGCCGCCGCCGCCGACCCGGACGCCAAGCTCTACTACAACGACTACAACATCGAGCTCCCCGGTGGAAAGCAAAAGGAGGTCCTCAACATCATCAAGAGCGTCATTGCCTCCGGCGCCCGCATCGACGGCGTCGGCCTCCAGGCCCATCTCATCGTCGGCAGCGCCGGATCCCGCTCAGATCTGACATCCGTCCTCCAGTCTTTTGTTGAAGCCGGCGTCACCGAGGTTGCCTACACCGAGCTCGACATCCGCCACTCCTCCGTGCCCGCCAATGCCGCCGCCCAGCAGCAGCAGGCCCAAGACTACGTAAGCGTTGTCGGTGCCTGCTTGGACGTCGCCCAGTGCGTCGGTATCACCATCTGGGACTTCACGGACAAGTATTCCTGGATCCCTGGCGTCTTCCCGGGCACTGGCGAAGCCCTCCCCTGGGACAAGGATTTCAACCCTAAGCCCGCGTACACCAGTATCTCCAGCCTCCTCGCTGCCGCTGCTTCGCCTGTTGCTTCCGCTAAGCCTACAAACTCGCCCGTCGACCCAGCCACAACTTCTCCCGTCGCCTCGACCACGGACTCGCCCGATTGCCCAGTCCCGACTACCATGATTACTACTACTGCTCCTGCTCCCGTTCCCACCGGTGGTGCTGGTCATTGGGAACAGTGCGGAGGGATTGGATTTACCGGTCCTACCACCTGCGTGGCCGGATTTTCTTGTATGAAGGTGAACGACTACTATAGTCAGTGTCTTTAAACGATAGCCAGAGTGGTCCGTGAAAGAAAAACGTCTAGGTACCGGCGGAACTGCCCCGGATGGCAGCCTGAGACGACTATGAACTTCATGTACATAATTTCAGCTGATAAGAACATATTTCGTCTATGCTCTCGAAAAGTAAGGGTTTTCATGCTTGTAAATGCACTGCATCTCCACAGAGAAATGATCCCCAGCCTTGCGGTACAGTTCCATGGATACATAATCTCCGAGATGGGCCCAGGGTGGCCGGTGAACGTGGGGCCATACCCCCGATACCCGCTTTCGGTACCGAGACTTCACGAGCTCGAGCTGGAGCGCGACATGGAAGATGTCATTGCAGAGCTATGTCTGTCTGTCATTCCTCTATCTGTAGTGTAGACTGGCCATCACGGTCTCGAATAGTTGCTTCTTGAAAGCGTCAGTAATCGACCGCACTCGTCAACAAATCATCTATTGGGACACCTGAAGTCTTTCTTGAAAATATAAACGCTAGCAATGGACAATGGTGAATCCAAAGCTTCTGGTTTGCGCAGGTAAGACGTAAATTTCGAATCCGTGGCTGCTGTTCTTCACCTATAGAATTCTTCTTTGCGGTATCAATCAATGGCTTGTGCATATTATATATGTCTTCTAAGCGGCTGAGGTAGGCATCATCCGACTACACAGGCCCAGCCTTCGCTACCTCGCTGCTTCTTTTGCTGTTGTTCCTAACCACTCCTACCGGCCTATTCGTATACTATTTATCAACCATATATCCATTCTCATGTGCGGCATTCACCATTCTGGTCTTGACAGATTTTGACCGTCGGATGGGTTGTGGGTGAAAACACTGAGCAGCCAGCCCCTTAACGAATCATCAGTGTCTAATACATGTTGTCTTTGGGTATTTATATAACTAAACTATGTTGATTCACCTGCCTAGACAGTCGGCCAACTTTCTTTTCGTTTAGTCTGTGCAACCCGACTCTGAGATGTAACGTGTTTGGGTTGACGAGATTGCAGGACTGGCAAGCTTGTACCTAGGTATGCCCAGCCGATAAAAATCGAAAACTCCAGACCACTCAATTCCATGATATGCTATTCGAAATAATGTTTTACACATTTTCATACGCATGACTGTACTTCAAGAAATGTCATAACGTTCACCGAGCGGTCCAGATGGCTCACGCGGCTTGCGATTTTCCCAAACCGCTAAACGAGTAGCCGCCTTGCTTTATACAAAATCAGGATATGTCTGCAACCAATTTAATCCACTATCCTAATCTATCCATTTACATGCCCCTCAATATCATGATTGTGGCAGGCCGGGTGACTGCATCGGACTACCATGGCTTCCATGTCCATTCCCGCGGCCGGGTGTCGGTGAGTCACGGCCCCGCTGTTCCTGCTGGTCGTACGGAGACGGCGAGCCTATCTCGCTTCTGGCGACGGCAACCGAAGCGTCTAGTTCCGAGTATCTGTGGACGTTTGCCTGATGGTATTCCGAGTTGGGCGACATGGGAGGTGGCGGGGACGGGCCGCCGTGGTGCGACTTGTAGGTCTGCGGCGGCGAGGTACCCGCGTACGAGCTCGTGGCCCCAGTGGACTGCGACTCCATCGGCTGGCTCATCGCCTCCGTCTTCTCGGCCAATTCCCTCTTGAGGTTCTTGTTCTGCTTCCAGAGCCATAGCGTCGAGAGAAGGCCGGCGAGGACGGCGACGCCGGTAGCGACAGCGAGACCGATGGTGGCGCCCTTGAACGACGACGATTCCTCGATTCGGATGCCGTCGGCGTTGGTCGAATTCGCGGTGCAGACGGACTCCTGGGGCGATATCATAAACGCTTCATCCGTCCCGCAGCAGGTGGTGTTCGATCTGCCGCAGCAGTACTTTGCTGTTCCATCATTGCAGGCGGTCATGAAGCTGATGCCGTCGGGGCTGCCGCCAGTCTGCAGTCCTCATTAGCCTCACCAATAACACAATCACAACGCCGGTGGGGCCGTACCTCGACACTTGTACAGACGTGGTTGCAGGCCTTGCTTTGCCACGTCCTATCCGTGCAGAAGCCCCGTTGCGGCTGGCCCTGGCGGTTGATACACAGGCCGGAAGATGAACAGATGTCTCGCTGTTCGGGCGGGCCGTCTAAAGCGCAGCAGCTCGAGAAGACGCCGGCCTGGTTGATGCCGAGCTTGTTGCATGGCACGTATGTCTCATTGTCGGCCAAGTCACCGTTCGGCGCGTAGCACGCAGCTTCTTGTGCAATGACACGGGCGGCGAGGCCCAGGCCCACTGCTAGAATGGACACCAACATCGTGACGAGAGAAGCTACCGGAATTGGTCTCTGCAGGCCCAGTTTGCGGGCTGCGATCGACGTGTAGGTGATGGGAAAGGAGGAAAATCGGGAGAAGGAACACTGATCACCGGAGGAAAAGAAGAAAATACAGGAAGAGTAAACACTCGCAGGAGACAAGACGTGGGTTTCCCTCTCTCTATGAGGAAGACCCAGCAAACAAGCCTTACCCGCATGCAACATGGCCGATGCCCTCTCTGGACCAACCCGTCTCCTCACTTCAAAGGATTCGATCTTCCTGCTGATAGCTCGGCAGAGGGGCTAAGTCTGACATGCATGGGAAAAAAGACAGGCGTGATGATGGTCGGTTCAAGCAGGCAGCCAACGCAGCCCCCAAGGCTATCTAAATTAGGAAGGCCAGGTGCTGTTGTCTTGTAATCAAGCCCTCGTAGTGGCTGGACGAACCGTTGGATCCAGAATGCAGATCCTGGTCACAACGTATGGCCCGCACCAACCTGCAAAAGCTGGCCAGCCAGAGACCGCACAAACAGACAGTCAATATGCAGTACCATGGCCAAACATTGGGACCTTTGTGCCCGGATTGGAGTGGCGGGAATCTGACTTTTGCCTTGCCTCGAGGTGTGGGCGGGATGGCAATGTGCCGATGGGTCAAGACGGTGACCAGTCCATCGAGTCCTCTTCAATTGATTGCACAAAATCGGACCGTCTTGGTCTCAATGACAAAGTCAAACTGTTTCCTCTTTTGAGATGCGCGGCTTATAATATCATGATAGCAGATGGCCCAAACATCAGACACACTCTGAGAGCCAGAGACAGAGTAATTGATGTTATAAACCAGGAAGATCCGGAGTCGTTGCCGGGAATGAGGATAATACCCTGACCGCACCTCGTCTGGCATTGTCTAGTGCTGATTGCTAAAAATGATGGCGTCACAGGACTTGGCAGTGCACTCCAAACTGCATGTCATGGCTGGGAAGAGGCATCCCCCCGACCGAAGGATGTCAGCTTACTCGTCCGAGGCCACGTTGAGCCGTCTTCCAAGGGATGATCTACTCCTGCGCGCTCCTCCGTGGATATATCTAGATTGACCGACACATTCATCGGCCTTGGATTGAGCAACAGTTATCAAGCTTAAGATGTGGCGAAAGAATAGGCGAAAGCTTGGTAAACCCATTAGCTCTCGTGAGGTAGGACGAAACACCCGCAACTTTGTCACATGCTCTCAACATCAGGAGCTTTGCGCAGGGTGGAGATGAACATTTTCGATTGACTGTACGAAACTGCACTCCCAGAAGCAGAGAAAATTTTACACCAATTCAGTTGTTACGAATCGGGATATCTAAGCGACGCATGCCCTACTTCGAGTCCAAACCATCCGTGATTCCGCCCCGTGAAGGAGTCTAGGTTAGCGAGGCCGACGCCGCCGCCGTAAGCCGGAGAGATGAGCTTCATGGCGGATGCCTGCGACGTCCGAGGCAAAATGCGCGTGCCAAATCGACGGACATAAACACAATAATGAGAGGAACTATGTGTCACGGCCGTGTAACTGAGAGACAACTACACCTTCATCGTCAGGATGCACTGCGAAAACAACCCGCCAGAGCTTTGGAGAAGCTCTACGGTCTCATTGTATACCATAACGGCGTCAGAGCCAGCGGAAGCGCTCATTCGGAGTCGAGCAGGTCCATCATCAAGGGTGCCGAAGCTTTCAACGAGGGGGGCCACGAGAGAGAAGATCCTGGAAAGTCAGGAAAGACTGTACCCGATCTCTATCTCTGCATAGCTCAATGGGGGCGTTCGCGCACTCGCCCGGTTTTGAAAACACGCTCGCCATGGGTATCGTCCAGCCCGGCGCGAGCATTGGTTCTGCGGCCCAGGCCCAGGCCGAAGCCTCCGACACGTCTGAGCGGCTACTCCTCACAGCCGTCTCGACCGGATACAAGGTCTCGACCGGGCCTCGTCAGCCAGCGCCTGCCCCAGGGTTTCCACAAACAAGCACGTCCTGAATATTTGGGGCGACGTCTGCCATCAGAAAGATCAAGGGCCTTTCGATGAGCCCGGTCCACGACGCCTTTGGTTCGCCGGCTCCGTGGCCGCGGGCTCGATGTAGTCCCTCGATAACGGGCCGTGAACCAGAGGCTGCACGCCGGCTTTGCCGCCCACGATGCCTTTCTGCGTGTGCCTGTAGCGGGCGCAGGTGTCACGGGGGCGTTGCGCATCACCAAGGGAACCTGGGAGTGCCTGCGGGCGCAGTCTTCAGAGGTCGATGCCGCGGGCCTTATAGGCAGCCTCTGTGCTTCGTACAGAGTGGCTTTACCCTGCGACGGTGTTGAATTCTTTCCTGCCTGCCCCTTCACTCATATTGCCATCGAAGGACCGCAGGCGTTGTGGCAAAAGTCACAGGACGGGGTCTACCGTAGAATATCACTGGCCGGCTGGCTTGGGCGGGTTACGGTGTCGTCGGCGAGCGTAGCCAGAACAAGCGACATCTCAAAATCATTACCGATGTTAATTCAGCATTCATTATCAAATAGCCGTTCTGTGGCTTTTGACATGGGAACTGGGTGGGCTGCGTATGAAGCCGAGAAGATGCAGGGCAAAGAGGTAGCAGATCTCTACAATAGGACAGGGTCGTCGTCGGCGACAAGCTTGAGCAAGAATTCTCTGCGAATATGCCTTTTGTCGGGATCGATGACCTGTGTGATGTTAAAGACGCCATGGTGTTAACTGTTGGGGAAGACAAGCATTCATTCTTGAGCGAGATGATCAGAAAGAAGCTCTCTCCCGTCGGATCTTTTTATGGCGAAAGCTGTGCCAGAAACATCCTGGAGGCTGCAAATAGCCTTTCTAGTCATCTGTCTCGTGACTTGTTTTTATTGATATGATGGATGAGCTCTAGGTAGTCGCTTCTCTTCTCAGAACTGACGCAAGCCGGGGAAGGGTAGCATGAACGCGAGCCGCTGCTTGCCTCGTCCATTAGGGGAATAAAGACAGGGAGTTATGTAGGTACTATGTGTTCCAGACCGGAATACGGAAGAGCTCCCCCGGGTTGGGGTTGCCATCAAAAGCCCGAATCGTGGGATTGAAATCTCGGTTGATATTGCGATGCATTAAGTGCAATTTTCCTCAAAGTAAACCGCGTTAACTTTCCACGCAAGACCGTGGGCCTTGCGTCCAGTGCTGGAATGGGATGGGATGCTTCGAAGTAATTAATACGACCTCGGCGAAACTGCACTTGGCTTCAATGGTTGTTTCCGATATGTTTTGTTCAAGGGCATGCTTCGACTACCTTGCAGTAATCATCATCGAATGCCATCCACGTGGTCTACGGAGGAGGGGCTTGGAGAAATATTCATCGTATTGGTTTGAGAACACATCGATGATCGATCGGTCAGGGGCAAATCCACCGGTTTCTGGAACAGTCACAAAGACGGATGTGACCCAGCATGATGGAAAAATACACCCGCAGGTTTTCGGGCTGGTATTACAAACCCCTTTTATTTCTTACTCATTCGCAACAGGACCGTTTGTGGTCTAGCCAGGTTGAGTGAAACCACCACAGCCAACATGGTTTTCTTTTTTCCGTTCCAGCTAAGGCACACTACAGGGGCTTCGCATATCTTGATATCCTGATTGGGACGCTGAGGTGTGGCGACCTCATCACATTGTGTTCATTGATTCAGCAACCTGGTGATCAGGGGTTCATCAGTAAATATTCTCCGGACCCGACGGTCTTGTGATTTTTCTGGCTGGCTAGATCAGATTGCCACGGCATCGGTTCACTTAAGCCCCCAGCCGTGTAGGGTTGAAATCCGGGGGGGGGCAACACAAACGCCATGGTCCAGGGCACTTTACAACGGACCATGTGTCTGCTCATAAAGGTCGGATGGTGATGGGATGAATACTTCTTTTTTCTCCTTCCCCTTCCATGCCATTTCCACGTCTTGCCACAAGAGGTCATCACTTCGTACTTCGTACACGCCATTTGGGGGTGGGGGTGACTGGACAAGGGCATGATGTGCGATTCTAAAACGCAGCACTCGGTAAACGCCAATGGTTAATGGCCAAAATACTGCAAGAACGTAAGTCACGATAATAGCTTGAAGACAGCCTACTTCGAAACAACCTCATCATTTCACACAGTACGACGTAACAGACGGCAGTGGTCTAGATTCAGCAGAGGCTGGCCAGTTGGCGAGCGGAACCCGGCAGAGCAGCACATTTTTGTCGCCTCATGAGCCAAGCGGGAGACCCCGATCCGCTTCCCGGGGCGCTTTGTCCTCTCGGCCGGGCAGATTACCGGGGATGACCACCCCCAATCGCTACCTCATCAGACCCCAAGCTGTGACACCCAAGGGTTGGCACCCTCTTCTCTCCAATTGGGTGCAGTAAACGGCACAAAGACGAACGACGACTGCTCTGCCAACCCCGACGGGATCGTCGTCTGTGAACCCCAGAGTCTGTTATGGCAGTGTTTCGTCAGCCGCCTCGGCCGTGGACTTCTAGACCCTGGCGGAAGAGGGCCAAAGGATTGCTTTCTTATAGCCAGGCCTCGCCTCCCTGTAAGGCCTGGTTCCCTGTCCGCTGATCCTTGGATCTTTGGAGCTCTTTTATATCATCTTTCCACTTGGCACCTGGGGAAAATATCGACATTGTCCTTCATTCATGTGGTATCGATAAGCGCTGCAATGCGCTCAGAGATCCATCATCGCGCCAATATGGACGGCGTGTCCTGGAAAGACCTTCCCCACGACGACTATGGTCCCCGTTTACTTCTCGCCTTATGGGTGTTCATCTGCGTGTCCAGCGGCTTCATCATCCTGAGGATATACTGCAAAGTCTCGCGTCTGCGAGGGCTGTGGCTGGATGACCACGTGCTGATCGCATCTTGGGTAGGTCTTCATCTTAAAACCGGGTTTTTGGAGGATGAACTCTGCTAACACGCACAAGTGCGCTCTCCTGGCTGTGGGTGCGTTCGTCACCGTGGACGTATCATACGACTTCGGCAAACACAACTGGGACGTCGCACGAGATAACTGGCCGTGGCTCCTGCTATACGCCAACCTGGGCGGCTCGTTCTCCATCATCGCAGCGGCATGGAGCAAGACCTCCTTCGCGCTGACTCTCTTGCGCATCACGCGAGAATCCTCCGAGCACTGGATGAAGAGGCTAGTTTGGTTTATCATCTTCTCTGTTAACATCGCCCTTGGTCTCAATGTCTTGTTCACCTGGATCCAGTGTCGGCCAGTTGAGAAGACATGGCGGACAGCGACGCCAGGATCGTGTTGGCGTAAAAGTATACCAGTGAACTACAACGTTTTTGCCACGTCGTATTCCGGAGCGATGGACATTGTTCTCGCAATCCTGCCCTGGAGAATCTTATGGAGTCTTACAATGACCAAAAGAGAAAAACTTGGCGTTCTGGTTGCCATGAGCATGGGTGTTTTGTAAGCATGAATGCCGATCCGACTGGCGGGTATTATGGACTGACTCTGAGCCTACGCCAGTGCCGGTGCTGTCTCGTTTATCAAGATACGAACCCTTGCCGCCATTGAATCCTTCGATATCATCGATACAGTCGAACTGGTGATATGGGGCGCGGCGGAAAGCACCGTCACCATCATCGCGGCGTCGATACCCATCTTGAGAGCCCTGTTTCGGGATACCAAAGCTTCGCCAGCACGTTTCACCGCCGACGAGGAGTCCACGATACGACAACTCGACATGGCTTCGTCGGCAACGGCCAAGGTTGCATCCCGGAAGAAAAGGAGGTCAAGATCGGAACTTGAGTTGGTGGAGGGGAAAGCCGGCCTGGCGCAGGGCCCCCAGGACAGACGCAGCTTGGCTTCGCGGCCGTTCGGAACGAGAACTTTTAGGATTACTTGGAGAAAATGGGGCCCGGTAGCACCACCAGTCCCGTCTAAACACTATGACGACGATGCGCGTATACAAGACAGCGGTTCTACACAGCTGTCTCGGAGATAAAGAAGGTTGGGTCAACCAGTACGACATACTGTACGGTCTTCCCATCCGTCACCAGCCAGTACGTAGGGAACGATTTGTGTCTTGTCAAGCTCATTCTGAGCATCAGACGGTGTGATCGGCGTAAGTCGCAAATGCGGAGCTATTTCCGATCACATGTATTGTTTATGGGCTCTATTGCCCATCTGTACATACGTCTCGCTTCGTGCTGACAATTTGTCTAGCTAGATAGTGTAATGGGTTTATGGTTTTTAACTGCTCTTTTCGCACTGTAGTATTCCTTAAAGCACCTTCGATAATTTCCTCGTCGTTCTATATTGGTACTATCTTCGTTGACTTGGACGTGGGCATCCGAACCCCTGCGAGTCAGGCGAAGCTATTGTCATGTTTGGTGTCACCACAAACGCTAGGTTGAGAAAACACACAACGAGCGCAGTTTGCTTTCTCCGATTTCCAACACTCTCAAGGGGTTGCTTTACCCCACCTTTGCGAAACGATGTGGGGGCTTCAACTCACCGCCAGCACCATCAAAGCTCGAGAACGACACATCATCTCTGCCACATCACGATTATATCTTCATCTCTTTGGTTGTCTCCATCCAGTCTAGAATCAGATACCAGCAAACATGCCCTTGAAAGGAATCTCACCCGTCATCTCGCCCGACCTCCTCAAGGTCCTAGCAGAGATGGGACACGGCGACGAGATTGTCCTCGCCGACGCCCACTTCCCTTCGCACTCCATTTGCCCGCCCCATATCCCCGTCCTTCGTGCCGATGGTAAGCTTTCCTCCGCTGATCTCTAATGCCCAGCCAGGAACTGGACACTTGGAGAACCAGTCGCTGAGCCATAGCACATCAATAGGCATAACCGTCTCCCGCCTTCTGGCCGGTATCTCTCCGCTCCTCGAGCTGGACAACTACGGGGTTGTGCCGGTGCTCATGATGGAGGTCGTTAAGGGCGACACCTTTGACGCGAGCGTCGAGGGCGACTTCCGGTCTGCGCTCAAGTACGACGGCGACATCGAGAAGCTGGAGCGGTTTGCCTTCTACGAGCGTGCCAAGAAGGCGTTTGCGATTGTAGCAACAGGGGAGACGAGGAAGTACGGCAACATCATCCTCAAGAAGGGCGTTACACCTATCGAGGAATAAAAGAATTGCGGATTGACATGAACCAGAGTTATGAGATAGAGGGGGTATGAAGGTGTTTGCTGGAGAGAATACTAAAATCGCCCATATTTTCATGTCGATTTCCTCTGAATTGACCCAATGATAAAGCTAACAACTGTGAGAGCTATCGAGTGCTTTTTCTGGGGTCCTCTTCAAGACTTCCGAGCAGAAACAAGGTCATTTACGTAAGCATCTGCTTGCTACCCACTACCAATACAGTTTTCTGCTTCCCCAAGATAGCAGGATATTCCGGATTTCATCTTTAACGATTTTACGGTCACTGGCCGCTTACTGGATACAAATCTACAGGAGTTGGACGTATTTAGCAATGACATCATGGAATATTGATGTGATAAATCCGCATACCCTCCTACGATAGGCTGTAAAGGCGAGTCTTCGCATCATGCTCGTACGCCAGAACAATGCTAGAAGTTTGGTCAGTTGCTGTGAAGCAACATTGTATCCGGACATGCACTTAGCCATACGGCCAAAACACAAACACGAAAACTGCCAGTTGCTAGAAAAGCGGGGGTTTCGCCAAAAAAGAATTTCTTTCTCGACTGGTGTCCGCGCAATGCCGAGGCTTGAGATGATTGAATTAGTACTAATTAAGACGGAGCCTGAAGCACGGAGGTCCTTGTTTGGTCTCCACACATCAGACTATCCAAGGCCTCCATTCGTACCGGAACCCTCGGAGGTGGAAACCCAAAAAAGGTGGGTTGATATCTACACAAATTGGTAATCAGTCTCCGCCGAGAGGGGTGAAGCGAGCTGGAGGTCCATTCTTTACGTCACTGAGGGGAAAGCAGTCGATGTATTTATGCCCTCGCGATCCCGGCGTTCCAATTCTTATGGGCTTCATCTCGCAACCGACATACACCCAGAGCCCAAGACTGATTAACGAAATCCTCACTAGACGCAAATCAACCTGCATAGTCACAGCCATCAAGATGCCCGCCACTGTCACTGTTCTCTACCCCAACGAGGCTGATGCCAAGTACGACTTCGATTACTACGTCAATCGCCATATGCCCTTGGCTGCCTCGCAATGGAAGTCGTCCGGTTGCAAGAGCTGGTCCGCCGTCAAGTACCAGCCCACCCCCGACGGAAAGGAACCCAAGTATTCCTTTGCTGGTATCCTCGTCTTTGAGAGCATGGATGCTATCCACAAGGCGCTCGCCTCTGCCGACAGCGCCGCTGTCATGCAGGATGTACCAAACTACAGCAACAAGGAGCCTATATTAATTATCGGAGAGGAGGCCAAGACGGCCGCTGCTTGAGATTGATACTACGAACGGACTAATCATAAGTGAGGGGACGGACTGTTATGAATCAATGGTCAAAAAGATGGTCTCGTCAGATATATTGAAGACATCAGATAAAACTCATAGCACCAAGGGAAGCCTACTCAATCAACATCCGGGCTCACTCATCACATATTGACGAAATCTTGCACCCTAACCACTGGCGAGGAGCTTGTCATCATCTAATCATCCGAGTCATCATCGGATTAGTCCCAAGACTCCGTCCATTGACAATGAACCTCCAATGACGTATGCTGCTCGTTACACACCAGCATTGCACATTCGAACGTGACAAAACATTGCTGAGGAATACAATGAGTTGCACGCTCAGTTCAACACCAACACCCCCATCGAAACTGCAAGCCGCTCGTTAAGAAATGGGGTGATGGAGTCGAGTTGGTTTCCCATATTGACTACGTAGCACTCAGTTCGTTGCCGCCGCAGCCTGCAAAGTTGGCGAAACCTTCGATTCTATCGAGACTTTTTGCGATTTACGCGGTAATCGCGTATGAATTTGTGGTTAATGTTGAGGTCCAAGGTTCTGCAGGGGACTCGGCTCTGCTGTTCTTTGCTTGGTCTTTTGACAGCCCGACACGTCGAGGGCCACGCCGCTCGCATCCAACAATTCCGATTTATTTTCCTCACTGAGTAGTTTCTTGGCCGTAACTATACCTCTGACAGACGTTGAGTCAATGACGATAATGACTCTATTACTGAAACTTGAGCAGATTGTAAATAGTGTTGATGTTAAAACGGATGAGCATAGCAGTAACAGTTTTTAGAGAGCAACCGAGTAGTACATGTTTGTCTACAGATCTGGAGATGATCTATCATCGTTAAATCACCTACCCCGTTATGGCCTTATGCTTCGTAGGTTGCACACGTCGTCGTTAAAAGTGAGGGTGCTGAGTTATGGTTAGTCCCCACAGTCTGCCAGTGTCGCCCAACTCTGCTTACTAATGCAGACTGCTGACAACAAGCATACGGTGTCAGGCAGACCGGCGTACATCCTGAGGTGAAGTTGCTTATGATTGTCGAATACAACGAAATATAAGGGGTCATCGGGGCCGTTTATACACGGATTATTAGGGTTGATTTCAGATTGCATTCGTACATTAGGCCGGCGTATGCCAATGCCGTCATATGCCTTATTAAAACTTGCTGGAAGAGTGGGTGTTCGATAGTTCCAAACTCTTGTATCTCACAGCCATGTCTCGTAGAACCGTACAGCTTGCAAAAATGCGTCTTCTTTCGCAGCCTTTTGCACAGGATTATTGAGATCGGGGTGTGTGGCAAACCCGTGTGGTGTCCCTCCATAGAGCGTCATTGTAAACGGCTGACCTGTGGTGCCCACAGCTGCCTCGATCTCTGCTCGTCTTGCGGCTTTCATGCCGGTGTCGCCCTCTGTAGGACATTTTTTCAGCAACATAGAACTGGCCTGTAGAAAATGCATCCAAGCATAGAAGGGACAAGTTGGACTTACCAGCAACAGCTAGGCTAGCCGGTCCCCTGATGGCTTTTATTTCTTCGTCTCCAAGTAGAGTTGGGTGAGCGGCAAAGCCCACCTGTACGCCTTTGTTATCGGGCATCCCGAGAACACGAAAAGCATAACGACCGCCAAAGCAGTATCCTATGGATGCAATCTTCTGTACGCCCATTTCCTCGCGCAAGTAGGCGATTGCTCTCTGAACTTTCGGGTCTGTCACTTCTGGGCCATGTGCCCCAAAGAACTCGGTGGCGTTGAAGTTCGCTTTTGGATCCTCGGACCTTGGCTTGCCGTCGAACAGGTCTGGCGCAATTGTCACGTAGCCCGCGCGAGCAAAGCTGTCAACAAGCCTTGTACGAGGTCAGCGACTCTTTTTACTACTTGGTTTGATGGAAGCCATTTAAACGCACAGTTTGTTCTCAGTTGACTGAATTCCGAACACATCAGTTAACAACAAGACGCCGTATCGGTTTGTCACGATTGCTCCAGGAGCTTTGCCGCTTTGATTACTAGGCATTGATATGTATATATCGACTATGTTTAGATGTTAGATACGCTAGAGCACAGCTAACCGTGATACATGACTCACGTCCATTGAAGGAGACGACTTGGCCCCTTGGCGTGCCGGTGAAGGCTAATATAGACAAGTCGGTGATAATGCTTCTCGCAACCCCAAAAAAGGATATAAGTCCAATCAGAGTGAAAAAGAAATTGTTGGCCGGCATCGTGTATGAATGGCTACCTCAAATCATTGACACCGGAAGGGAAGAAATCACACCTGGAATAATCTGGCCAAGAGATTCAAGTCCGTAGTCGCAATGTTCAGGCGATAAGTACTTGAGTGGGACATTTTAAGTTACCTATCTAGGCATTGTCCCTGCACCTCTACCTACCCTGGGATTTTAGTCATCGCTTTGCTGCTCTAACCCCTTACTCACATAACTCTCGGGTAGACATGCCACGGCTTTTGATTGCCTCTTTGACTCGAGCACTGGTCATCAACGCCGCTAAATGCGGATTTAAGCTTTCGTGGTTGCGACAAGGGGGTTGTGGCATTCCGTCTGTGTCAAGAAAGAAACATTTTGAAAAGCTTTGACGAGACCTATTTTGGTGTTTTATCTGATCCTGAATGGGACGAATGTAGACCGAAGATGACCGAGTGATTCGCAGCCATAGCCACACACCGATATGCAAGATCGACCAATCGGTCAGTGTCCATGAGCAGTGAGTCGTTTCGTTCTCGTTTCAGCCGAAGGTTCATGTCGTGGCGAAACCAACCCTTCGAGGACCGGCGCTTCATACACCTCAACACGACCATTGGTTTTTAGGCCAGCTACGTCCTAAAATGCGATCAATCTTCAAATTCGAGGTGTAGCTAGATCGTAATGATCATATACTTATTTGCCGTAGAGGTTTTATAAATGAATGTTCTTGTCTCTGAGTTTATGAGTGTACAGTTATGTGACGGCCACAATTTGAATCTGACATTTAGAATACAGATGAACCGAGAATCTTTATTGTTTTCACGTCAAAATACTTCAAAGCGCGCCATTTCTTTTTCCTCGTAAAATGCAGTATTCTCAGAAGACCGTGTTCATCACATACTGGGCAGAAAGTGTGTTGTTTCTTCTAAGCCTATTTTGTCTAGTTCCGAGCAATATATATCCTTGTGAAATGAACTATGTGGATATGCAGTCCATGGGATCCATGTTGATAATAGCCTTTACTCTGGACATTGGCTTTCCTTGTAACACACCCACTTAGTCTGAAGCTATCTAGAGCTTCTTGGGCTGGCTATCCCCTCTGCTTCCCATTTTTTATGCCCTTATTCCCCTACTAAGTAACCTGTCCCCTAACAGCTACCCCTATTCTTACTAGCTTTAGGTAAATGTTAACCTATTCGCCCTTACTAACCTCCTCTATAGGCCTTCCCTGCTTACCGTAAGTAATGTGCTTTTTATTCGGTTGTGTTTATGTTAGTAAGAGGGCACTTAGACTACTGGGAGGAGGGAGAAGGGAGCTAAAAGCTCCACACACCCCTATAACCCCTAGATTATTTAACAATGCATATTCGTCCCAAGCTCCTGCTAGTCGGATAGATCCATAAACACGCAGCTACTATTGATGTGCTAATTTATTTATCCTTGCTGATCTATAACGGCTGCTGCTATGGCTGTGTGATAATCTGCAAAAAGTCTTTCATAAATTCAGCATGTACTATTCATGCACAGGATTATCAAAGTAACAATACAGAAAGCAGTAGTGACATGAAAGGGAGAAATACTGCGATGACTCTGTGTGTGTGTGTGTGTGTGTGTGGGTATTACTACTATGATGGCTGATTATAAAGAGGATAATAATGGTTCTCTTTTGCAATAGTCGTGGTATTCTTGTTTCGGCAGTCCTCTCCTATTTACCTGGAATCTTGCCACCAGCCAATCCATCCCTCCACAATACTATATCATAAAAGGTTTTTCAGGGTCAAACCAACCGGATCGTTGCCATACAAAATATTCTCCATTTCTTCCAGAGCAGTACCCCCCAGTGAAAACCCAGTCAACCCACCCACCATCCTGTCTAGTATGGTCAATTTCTCCAGATGTTGGAATAGCAATTGCAGCCTATTCGCACGCACCGAGTCAGCAGATCAGAAGCCTATTTAAGGGCCAGCTTTAGGCTAGCTAGACTTAGAGAAAACAAGCCTTCTACATCACAGCACACGTGCCCGAGGTCTTCATCCAGTCCTTCCAACACCATACCTAAATATCCTCACCCCAATGGTGTGTGCGTCCAGGCCTTGTCTCCATTAGAAGGGTTCGTATTTAACAACACCTTCCAGTCGTTGGGGGCAGTGCTGGTTTTGACTGAGACTTAGGATGAGGATATAAGAATGACCATTTGGGTAGTTCGTCCTAAGCTCATGTTCCGTTTGGTAAAGGAGGTTTTGGACTGCCTCAGCTCTGCCTATATACAGTGGGGACTCACGAGTCTGAGATCACCCTACAGTGCACCACCTTAAGCTTGCTAATATTACTACTTAACTATCTAAATAACTCTTTACCTCAGGTATAAAAGTAGTGTTTTAGCTGCTTTAGTAGATACTGTGAGATGATCTCAGACTTATGAGTCCCCACTGTACTGACACCCGTCAAATAGAACATTCAAATCGAGATTGAAATCAAGACTGGTATCCATATCTAAGGAATTTATAGTGGGTAAGACTTTGACTTGGGGGATATATTCAAGACCAATCAATGATACAGATCTTCCGCCGCCCACGCTTGAAGGTCCTCGCAGGGCCAGCGTCACCTCCAACGTGTTGGGTCGTAACTGCAATAAGCCTGCTGGCTATGTTAGCCCAGTCGCTATACATGTACGTCAATAATTACTGTCCTAGCGCTGGAGGAGTAATTGACCCGGGCAGACTACTGCCCCCAGGCGCTTGAGGTGTTACGTCCTTAGACAATCCGTGCAAAACAACCCAAGCACTCCAACTGTGATTTGTTCAACGGGTGCTAATTATTAGATTATGATTGCCTCTAAGTTTGGAATTCGCCCCTGAAAACCCTTGTGCTACTATGGAGACATTTGTACATGTATCATGCAAGAGACCGCCAATGTACTGTAAATAAATATGCCTCCTTGCGCAAAACAGCTAGTCAAATTCCAAGTCCGTAGCAACTACTAGCTAGATTAGGGCGGCGTGCCGAAGCTGTAACATGAATCAAGGGTTTTGTTGCTTGTTGGTGCAGGTGTTCGTCGCCCAGGCAAGGATCGTTTGTTCAGAGGCGAATCACAACGGCTACTTCATATCTAGCGCCACACGACACCCTGAATAATGCAGGGATGTTTTGTCGGTCAATTACTTGTGCTCCAACGCAGCGCCAGTCGGTTCCGCATTTTAGGAAAGCTCAGGTTTCCTGCTCTCCCAATAATCAACTGGTTCCCATCTGCTGTCTGGTTCATTCAGGCCATCCCAATCATCATTCCCACAGTTCAACATCTTCGAGGTGTCAGAACGTTGTATGAAGTATCTCCAGCTCGGCTCGAAGCGCTCCCTCGATCAAACTTTCTACCCATGGCTACATCGGACGCTCGGCAATTGGCCAAACGATTGGTGCTGCAAATTGCAGAAGACCTTGGATATGTCTCGGAAGAGACTTTGCAGCATATCACCAATCCGGAGGCACGCCGTAAGATTGAAAACGCTTTTCTCAAGAAGGACTTGATGGGTGGACTCGGCATTATCACGTATGTAGTCCCTTCATCAAAACTTTTGAATCTTAGGCTAAGACAGAAGCAATAGGTTGGCAAAGAACCTGTACTCCACCAAGGCCCGGTTTATCTTCGAGCTCCTCCAGAACGCCGACGACAATCAATACAGTAGAGCCGCAGCTTCAGGCTCCCTCCCATTTGTCTCCTTCCAAGTCTTCCCACATCGGATTGTCGTCGAATGCAATGAGGATGGCTTTACTCGCGAAAACCTAACGGCGATTTGCGCAGTCGGAAAAAGCTCCAAAACAGGGGCTCAAGGCTATATCGGCGAGAAGGGCATCGGTTTCAAGTCTATCTTCATGGTAGCGTGGAAGGCACACATCCAGTCAGAAGCCTTCTCATTCTCTTTTAGACATAAGAAAGGGGATTCTGGGATAGGAATGGTCACACCGGTATGGGAGGAGACCGATGAAGTGTTGGAGTCACCATTGACGAGGATCACCCTCTATCTCGACAACACCGAAAACAGTGCTGCAGTGGCTGAAACCCAAGACGCAATCCGGACCCAATTTGACGAGCTCCAAGAGACTGTCCTCTTGTTTTTGAAGAAGATTCGAAGAATTGATATCAAATTTCACGATGATAAAGGACGACAGACAACTTCCATCACACATGTGTGTACTCAACCCCAACCAGACCGGGCAAAGCTGGAGAGTATCCATACCACGAATGGGCACGCACAAAAATAAACCAGGCAGTTCCACGTCACGCGCGTAAGCGCGACGCACCTTGCCAAGAACGACAACAGAACCTACTCTGAGACAGAAGAGGCCGTCAAAGCATACTCGGTTTCCGAAGTCGTCGTCGCCTTCCCCCTTTCGGAGACATCGGCGCCCATCGTTGAATCACAAGAGGTATTCGCCTTCCTCCCGGTCAGGCCAGCTGGATTTAAGTTCTTAATCCAAGCAGACTTTGTCACCAACGCAAACCGACAAGACATTGTGAAAGATTCTGTTCGTAACGTCGGTCTGCGCGATGCTGTTGGCAAAGCATTTATTACCGCCGTTACGCAGTTCCTCGCACATGAATCATTGAGATATCAATGGGTCCACTTCCTTCCAGACAGGCGGACTGGCTCTTGGGATAAATTTTGGCTCGGCCTGGTTGAGGAGATTGGCACACTCCTGAGATCTGCTCCCGTTCTATTTGATCACAAAGGCAGCCCTAACACGAGGACAGTGTTGGAGCTTTTTCATTTAGCGTCTGAGTTCATTGACGTGTACGGAGACCCACTGTTCGACGATGGCAATCCAGGTCAGGTTATCTCACGACAGTACAGGCCAACCGGAAAACGGATTCTTACAGATTACGGTCTGAGAAGTGCAGATTTTACACATCTTCTCAGCTGGCTGAGAGCGGATTTGAAAAACGCGCAATCGTCTCGGATGAAGTCACCAGACACTCCAGAAAGATGGCACGAGAGAGCGGCAGACCTTCTGAATTCAGCTTTCGTCAGGAAGCTACGAATGACAACTTTGGAACTTAGAATGTTGGACCTTATACCTCTCGAGGATGGATCGTGGGTGTCTGCTTTGTCAGGACCAATCTATTTCTCCCAGGTCGACGGGCTGGACATCCCCACTGATATCGGGCTGCGAATTATTTCGAGGAGAGTAACGAATGAACGGAGGGTTCTTCTATTCAAGTCCTTGGGTGTCACCACTGCTGAGCCACGAATGGTTCGCGAACATATTCTGCAAAGTTATAAGACTGCGACACCTTCACATTTCACCTTCGAAGCTTCGAAGCAGCACCTCAAGTTTCTCTACATGTCTGAGACCCTGGATGCGAGAGTATCACCATACGAGGCCATAGCTATCTTCAACCATTATGGGGAACCTCAGAGGCCTGGTGAGCAGACCATCTACTTGGCCACCGACGACACCCATGGTGCTGTGGAAGTATTCAAGGCCACAAGTCCGGGTCCAAACCCTGGAGATGGTGCAATGGGCTACAAAGTTGCGTTTGTCAATAAAGAATACTTTGTAGACGAACCAGCAGCTCCGAAAGGCCAGACAATGTCGTGGCGTGCCTGGTTCAGCGGAAGACTTGGGGTCAAGACACACATCGAAGTCCGGTTTCAGCTCAGCGGGGTTTTCATTGCACTTGCTGATGAATTGCAGTACATCCATAAGAACAGGCCAGACAAGTTTATGGGTTGCGTTGTGCAATGGTACACGACGTCACCCTCCGCCGAGCTTAACGATACTAGAATTATTTGCCTCAAGTCTTCCACAGTTTTATGTCGAGGCAAGCGTATGATTCGCTTGGAAAACACTTACTTTCCTATTCGCACGCTAACAGAACGCGTGGGGCGTTATATCGACGAGGACGGGTTTTTCCCCTGGCTGTGGCTTGAAACGCAGGAAATTTACGAGACTATTCCGCTGCAATGGAAGCTTCTGCTGTCAAAGCTTGGTGTGGGGCTGTCCGAGAACAATCTGGAGTTTGCTCTATTCATACTCAATTGGTTTCTGGATGCTTACGTGTCTTCCATGAATTCCACAAGGACAGGGCGGTTGTTCGGACTGTATCAACATATCCATATACAGTACCGTGAAAGTGACGATCGAGTTGCTGCTGCAAAACATATCAGGTATGTGGTCGAATCAAATCCAAGCAGGTCTAACGGCTTTAGAAACACGTTCCGAATGAGGAGATGCATCTATGTTCCGCTAGGAGACGGGCAGTGCAAATGGGCTCTGCCTGCTGAATGCGTCTGGAAGGCGCCTCTGGTCATGAGAACTAAATATGCTCTGGAACGGCTTTACCAACCTTGGATTGGACACGACGGCGAAAACAACTCCATCTATCTGGACCTTTTCAGAAGCATGATCGGCATTGAGGATTGCACGTGGAAAACTCTCATTGCCGAGTTGAGGGAGCTGAAGGCCTTGAAATGCGTCGACTCAGATCGGATCGGGACGATTTACAAAGCCTTGGATGCTTTGTGCGGGGATCCTTCTGTGGTTCAGAATGACCAGGCAAAGTATCCATTCATGCCCTCATTTGCAATAATTTTCCTTCGGCGATTGACTTTATTTTTAGGACACCCTTCGAGAACGAAGCCCTGATTTATCTCCCATTAGATGGTGGGCTATCGTGGCACAAACCATCTCAGTGTGTGTGGTCAAACACAACAAAATTGAGCGGAAGAGTCTCCCTTAACGATGAATATGAAGATTTGGGAGTATTCTTTGTCGAATTCCTAGGTGTAAAACCACTAGATCTCTCGATGGCCATCGACGACCTGAAGATGATCGCAAAGAGGCCCTCCACAACATCCTCGGAAATCAAGGAATCGATATGGGTCGTCAACTCCCTACTTTCTTCCGTTCCAAAACCTCCAAGCTCTCTAGACGTAGTGAAGTCTCCGATATTCCCTATCGCGTACCCCGACGACAGATCCACGGTTGAGACCGTAGCGACGGAATTTTGCATCGTTGACCGCGAATCTCTGAGATCATCATTTGAGACCAAGGTCAAATTTCTTGACTTTACGCTGGAACAAGTTGCCCGGCTGCGTCCATTTATTGAGTGGACGCACTTGGAGGAGAGATATCTTTCTCGCCGTGTGAAGGAGATCACATCATTCCATGGCGGAGCAGCAGCTCTCATAACAAATCCGCAAAGACAAATTCAAAACCGAGCTCATGCGCTTCTAAGGTTTGTATTTTAACTTATTTGAAGATCGCGCGAATGCATGCTGATCCGATGGAAAGAGTTGCGGCACACTTCAACAGCCCGCGTTCCCAAACGAGACAAGACATGGAATCTTTCTACGCCGTTCTGAGATCAGCACAAATTTATGAAACCGATGGCATCTCTTCCGATCTCTGTCTTGTGCAAGACGGGACTTCTTTTACCGTTGAGGTCACAAAAACAAGCCTGCACATTGACGAGATTCAATCGGGTCTGAAGATATATCTGCCACGAGCGAAAGATCATCAGGAGTACATGTTCACCAACGTATTGCCAGAGAGCCTTCTCGGTTTGATGATGAGACACCCCGTCACCCAACTGTCTCAAGAAATCACAAAAAGCGCTGAAAACGCGACGAAAAATATGCTTGTGGCACCTGTTACGATGCTCCACCGAGCCCTTGAGGATAACGGAATAGCCAAGGTTGAAGTTCCGAATGTCGATGAAGCTGTGCCCCTGGATACGGCTCCCTCAGGATTACCAATCTCAACTTCAGCAGGGAACATAGATTACGACACGAATGACCCGGCTGAAGATGGGTTAGAAGACCCGGAACCACCCATACCCATCTCAGACAGGTCATCGACCAATCAAGATGCTACAAACGACTCAGTAGTTCATCGCTCGGCTTTTGCACGGAGTTCGGCCTGGCCGTCAGGTACCTTCGTCTCACCAAGTTCGGAGCCTTCCTCGTTTCAGGGTTATCGGAATGAGGCGAATAGCCAGGCTCCCTACACCTTACTTTTGGATAAGGTGATCACCGCAGGCCGAAGAGTAAGGTCAAATGCATTGCCGTTTTGCGGAGCTTTTGATCTCAGCCAGTTGGACACTGGTCTTCAACCAAACAGACGCGACACAGATCTCAGTCTGTACTCGGCGAGTCAACTAGAAAGAGACTGCAAAATCGGCGCAGCAGGCGAGCTCTATGTTAGTACTTGCTCTGACATGTGACTGTCCGCGATGACTGACTGAATCCGTATCAGGTCTTTGAGTTGCTATCTCACCTATCGGACAATGGAGCGCCCTTGCCCCCATTGTCTGGCTTTTCTAGAGACAACTGGCAAAGTAACATCCGAAGATACGTGACAGTGCATCCGGACTACGCGTCGATGGAACCGTGGAGCGGCCGAGAGACTTCGGACCTAGTGTACGACGACGTCAGTGGCAGGCTGACATCCCTGCTAGTTGACAAAGGCTACCTTGCGAGGGAACGGTGGCTTTTGCGGCCTCGTGGCCCTAAGTACTTCATAGAGGTCAAGACAACGACAATGCCTTGCGAAACGGCATTTTACATGAGCAAAGCTCAGTACCAAAGAGTGAGCCTACAGCCCATTCTGCAGAGTTCACATCAAACCGAGAAGAGATGCTAATATGCCAAAGATGAGAAACAATGTCGTCACAGAAGACAACGACACATTGTATGTGATTTTTCGAGTGTACAATCTTGGGCAGGATAACATAGGTCTCAAAGTTTATGTTGACCCGGAGACACTGAGGTTGGCTGGACGTTTGAAATTCACAGGAGAGACGTGGTCAGTTGTTCCAGGCTAAGTTTGGAATAAAACTACAAGCCAAGTTCGCGGGTGACGACCGTGGACTCGTTGATTCTTGTGTCTAGTGAGGGGACTGTCATGTGGAGCATAAGGTCTTGATCACTGCCCGTAACCGACCTCTTCGTTCTTGCGTCGCACCAACCTTGTAGTTCGCATGTGGTATTGGAGTCAGTATCTGATTAGTCTTGTCCTAAAAGCTTTTAGCACCAATAACTGTGAGAGCCTCTTAACTACGCTATAGATTGTGGTGTCTCATGGCATCCAGTGGCATGTCTTCTGAGATGCCGTTTTATTAGCTGAAATTCGCCCTTCACCTCTCGCTACTAGTGTGCTGCAGCCACGCTGTTAAGTCCCTCATTCTTCATGAAAAGCCGACATGTTGCTGGCTAAAATGTGCGCCCCCGTTCCCTTGGCGACATTCAGAGCAAAATGCCTACCTACCTTGTGCACAAATTTGGTAACCCCAAGACGTTGAAACGGTGAGATCCAACACCATTACTGGTGCCTCTCAAACTTCTATTAAAATGAATCAACTTATATCATTCAGCCTATTAACAATGGATAATGCAAATGTGTGGCTGAGTCTAGCTTGATTTGCAACGGGCTGTGTCAATATTTCCGCAGACGAGCTTCTGATTAGAGAAAAGGAAGTGCTAGCTCTGTCTCTGACAAGCTTTATAAATCAGGCCTAGTAGCTTCTCTTCATGTCATTTCGGTCGCAAGCAAGCTGTCCCAAGGGAGATCAGCTGCCATATATCAAGGCATTTTTCACGAGCCGTATCAACCAGATAGATACGACTCGAGCTCCATTAAATCACGGTGTCGGGATACCAATCTTTTATGATAGAAAAGCCAGGATCCCGCTCGGTAGACTTGAATGCGAATCTAGACCTTGCTTCGATGCCACTACTCCCGACTTTCGTCTTCCCCAGTTTGGAAGCCACCGCGAACCCCGACTTATCAGGCGAGGAAGCCGAATCTTTCTAGTTGACATAATATACCGAGGCAGGTATCCCAGAGATCAGACACAAGTTCTCCGGGCCATCTTGAAGTCACAGAACACCAAGGTCAACTATCTTGATATTCAGCAATGATCTTACGACAACATTCTTCCATCCAAGGTGAAGAAGATTGATTCCGAGACAATAGTGCACTAACACAGTCGGTGGTCTACACCCTACAGCCTGACGCCTATCTATGTACTTAACATGCAGTTATGGGGTCCCGTCTGAGCCACACCGCCCTGGAAAGATGGAGCTCCCAGCACTGCTATCACAGCAGCGAGGCCATTCCATTGCAATCAATTGAGACTGCATATAGAGTCCAAAGTAGTCTAATGCCCTCCGAATATTCGAATATTGTAAGTGTGTACAGATTAACGCCCAATGATAGTTGTGCCCGCCGCAGCTATGTTTGCCGAAAGCTGCTTATCAGTCAGGAATTTCAATAGTATAGTTACCACCCTTTACGTGAAACTGAAAGTTTGAGTCACAGTCAAAAGACTACACTTGAGTATGAATTTCATGAGACTTTTCAAGCTATTTACTCAAGTTTGAACAAGGTGGGTGATAGGTTTCACCCATTGTGGAAGGAAGACACCAAGACTATGTCGATGGGTTGCACCCGAGGGCCGCCTGCGGCACTTTCTACTTCCAAATACACTGCATCACCTTACGAGTTAACATTGTATCGGGTTGATAAAACATGATTGAGACGAAAAATGTTTTATATCCATTATACGAGGTGAGGCAAAACAGCTACTGGTCTACAAGTGAATAGAAACAAGATGATAAACTAAAAATGTAAGAATTACAGTTTGAAATAGAGACAAGGAATCGTATTTCGACTTGCCTGGAAATCCCATTGCCCCTTGAAGCAGACCCATGTTCTGGCCCGGCGAACAACTCCAAACTGTCACCGCAGGGGTTGCCCAGAGAGAACCAACAGGCAACATGCGTTTCAGTGAGCGTTTCTCTCAACTGCTGTAGTCTTTGCCGTCCTCGCCCCGACTGCCGAAACCGCCTTTGCTCGCGCCCTGAATGGTCGAACTATCATTTCGTCCACCTATTTTAGCAGTAGAAAATCTGCAGTGGCTCAGATTGCTAATAGGACGCTCCCAACCAAGACTGCCGCATACAACAGCCACTTTTCTATGCCGGCCACGCGGTTGCAGCCACTGCCCACACGAGCAAGAAGGCTGTTCCCTAAATCGGTGATGCTGCTCTCGAACTCGTCATAGGTTGATGCGTTCCAGGCGGCGCCGCCTGCTCCTGGAACGGCATCGTCGCCCGTGAAGGCAATGTACAGAACGTCGTTCTCGTCGTGTCCCGCGTTTCCATTGATGACGTCGCCGTAACAAGCGGTAGCCAGAGAAATGGACGCCTCACCAATCATGGCTTGTGGCCCGTCGTCCCCGTTCGTGTCCCCCCAGATTCCGTAAACCTAAGTGCGGCCTCGTCAGATCAACCCGTCTTTTCTCGTGCTGCATGTGGTTCAAGGCACACATACCACTTTATCGTTGCATATCACGGCCATCACGCTCAGCGGCTTGATGCCGTGCTGTGTCGGATCAAAGGTCGGCCATCCGCTTTTCGTCCCTTCGTTGCCGAAAACGACGTAAGGATGCAGCGACGCGTTGAGGTCCTGTGGGCCTGCGTTATACCCTCTCAACACATCGCGGAAAGTCGTCTCAGATTGGGTGTCGGTGGAGCTGCCGCAACGCCCGTCTCCTCCGCCCTGCGCTCCATCGCAGTCTACGTCCATGTTGGCAAGTTCGCCCTTCTTCCCTTGCAGATAGATGATTTGGTATTTGTCAAGAAAATCTCCGCAGTAGACGAAGTCTGAGGTTTCCTATGTTAGTATCTTCTTGCCAATCACGCAGTGGGTTGGATGAGGCACTTATTTACCTCCACTGTCATCCTGAACGCTATGAAACCCGGTTGAAAGAGCATGTTTGCACTTGCGCCGGACTCGGATGAAACTGTAGAAATTCTTCACATCCCTTGGTATCTCAATAGCCAATGTTGATGTGACTAGAAGTGTCAGAAGGACGAGGAGCGTAGTCAGAGATATCATGTCGAGTAAAACCAGGTCCTAATTGCAAGAAAGACAGAAAAGGTTGTAAGACGGGACGTTCGGGGGGGGACGCAAGGAAAGTAATCTGTGTCGAGTCGCGCTTTGGTCATCACGTGATGCCCAGCATCTGAGCACGTATTAATCACATCACTAACACTAGGTGGTTGTTGGTGCGCCACCCTCACTTTGAGACGAACATGAGTGAGCCGAAAGTCTCGGCCGCCACCCAAAACAGTGCTGCTGCTGAGATGAGAAAAGCAATGATGAGACGGCGCGCCGTTGCGGTAATTGGGCCCTGCCGACACAGCGATTCCCTTGGAACACATCGTTCGAGTCAGTGTCGGCGTGCTGCAACATTGACAGAACTGAGGCGCCATCAAACATTGAATTGATCTACGCAAGGATGTTTTTGATTCGCCGCCTTAGGACATTCCATCTTCATACACTTTGGTTACTGGGTTTGGCGGAAGCGGAAGTGGCGCCGCCGCGCCGCTGACTCGAGGCTAATTCTATGGGCACCCATCGCGTCGTCTCAAAGGCGTTGTGAGTGTCCAGTTTTGGCTCGGAAAGCAGTCTGGTTGCACGTCCTTCCCACTTCATGTCAGGAAACATGTTTCAAACAACTTTCCCATTCCACATTCTAGGTGTTGGTCAAGCTGACAGGGCTGCTTTGAACAAGAACAAAGACTGTAATTACACATCTTACACATGGACGGCAACCGACGCGTTCCAATCAATGTTTCATTAATCCCCCTTGTCGGCTGTGGATATTTGCACTCATCCACATGCATGAAGATAAGTCCAATGCAAAGACACATTCTTGATAGTGTTGAGCTCACACTGGCTTGACCCCTCGTCTATGGTTGCCTTCAGCCTCAAGTCTGTGATTACGACTCGTAGAGTTCCCTAAAGGATATCAGCGCGTGAACTTTCGACATGTATCAAATTGCACCATGAATCTCCAGGAAATGGGCCTAGGGCCAGAGTGTTTTCGGTTCCCCTCAGCAGGCAGCAGCCGCACTTGCTCCAGCCGACGCTGCGCTTGTCGCAGAAGCCTCGGTGACCGCAGTATGCCATAGTGAGAACCCGGAAATCACGGCCGCCGTCTCCCAGTCCTCGCCCAACGTTCCCGTCAAACCGGTGCCCAGGAACCCAAAATTATAGCCCTTGGTCATGCTCCACGACGTGCTGTGGGCCAAAACAGCAACAACCTCTTTGCCGTCGCTCGAGTAGCCAAAGGACTTTTGGCCGGCCTGCTGGGTCTTCATCCGCACCAGCTTCCACCCGTATGAGTGGCCAGCGAGCTCCTTGATCTCATCCCCGTGTGAGCTCCTCCACTGGAACTCTTCCACTACCCCCTTGCGCACTTCAATGCGAAAGGCACGCACTTGACCCTGTGTCCAACTCACATCCTCCGGTCTCTCGAAGGAGATTTCTTGCTCGTTTCCATCTTCTCCTTGCAAAGTAATAGTTGCCCGGTGGTGAGAACCCAGGGTCTTTCTGCTCACTGTGGCAATGGCCGGCCCTTTGTCGCTGGGGCCACTGTGGAGGAAAAGCAATTGTTTCTTGGAGAAAAGTTTGGTGTTGAAAGAGACGGTGAACAATTTTTCATCCGAGGATGGCCCAAGTGAGTACAGCTGCTTCCATTTCCACTGGCCGTAGCAGTTGAATTTTGGAGGGAACCTGATGGCCGCGGCGACCAGTGTTCTAGAGTCTGTCGTCATGTGATTGAATGTCGGACTTTGATATGCCGGCGCCTTCTGATCATGATCGAGATATGCGGGTGGGTTGTAGCTGGCTGCTTCGTACGACTTTTCCATGCTATTGTTCGTTATGAATACACGAGATGTCAACTATGCCTAATTAGGAGAACAAATGAGTAGGGACTTGAAAAACCGATTGAGTATTCACAACAACTCTCCAGCGCGCATGACAGGAACCTTCAAAGCTTTTATAATATCAACTGAAGAGGCAGAGGATCGACTGTCACGAAAAAGGGCGCTCTTGATCGTGGCTGTACAATATCAATCGGCCAGGCCGGTTGGCTTGCGCAGCATACCATGTGACGTGTGAGGCGGGCATATGTTGTAAAATTCCTCGACGAACCAATAATAGTCGACAACTGAGTCTCGATGCTTTGCACCGATTTGTCCCAGGATTTTAGCGCGATCCTTTTCCTTGGCAAAGCTGATGGTGTCTTTCCGTAATAGGAAAATGTAAGTATTTATCTCCTGGTGCCTGGTTTCGCCGCTCACGGATCCCGCAGATATCCTTGCAATTTCTGGAATAACTAAGTGCCGGGACAGGTTGCTGAGCTTTTCTTGTTGATGATTATCATTAACACTCTGCGATTACAGAGACGTTATCAGAATTATTGACCAGTAGACTGGCAACAAGCCTAGTCTACCACAACCTCCTCCCCACCCGATGGTAGAACCTATGATACCCCGGCGGATGTGGCTTGTCTTCGTAATACCGTGAACTCGTCGGCAGGTTGGACAAGCCACAAACGAAGCTGCGCAAAAAGCTAGGCCCCGACTCGTCGTTGAGTATTTATCGAAATCAAAGGCGGGAATTCCACCTGCCAAGTTCAGCTGCGGAGTTAGAGGGGAACAAAGTTCAAGGTTATTATTACAAAGGCCCGGAAGTCTCATTTACCGACTGTGTTGGGTACGAGGGTTCAGAACGTTGTTGACAGGTTCGAGCGACGTGCACGCCACCTCGTCGGATGAACTCTAAAATCACTCAAAAAAAAAAATTATATTGATGACTCAAGCTAACGACACAGCCTCCAGCTGACAGTGTCTGGCCTGTCTGTGGTCAATACTTTGTCAGTATGCTGCGGCAACTCGTTGGGCATGGGATCTAAAGATCAGCCGTGCTGATAGACCGTCCTTACGTGTAAAGTAAGACTATCCCGAGGACGAGGCGGATGTATTCAAAGTTTTTTGTTTTGCTGAGCTAATCCGGCCCTGAGAAAGGTCATGAACTTTGAAGCTGAGGAATAGCCCAAAGGATTTATGGAGGCAAATGTGCGGGAAACACCTGTGAGACCCGGCTGTCCGATGACATGTGCTTGCGCTGGAATTGTCCACCAGAAAATAAAGGTGCACTAGGATTGAGGCTGCCCTTTTGTATTTCCGAACCAAGACGCTACATTTACAGGACCCAACACAGAAGAATTAAGCCGGTCGGGGCCTCTGGATAGTGGTTTGCAGGTGCGTATCGAATTTGTCTCTGAACAGTACAACTCTATCGGACGAGCTTGGCCGGGGAGGTTCAAGTCTCTGATGCAGGCCACAAATAACGCCGAAATCTCACTCACTGAGCTTCCAGGTGGTGATGCTTACATCTTTACTAAGCCACGAGGGCCCTACTGTTGTGGCTTAGTATCGAATCAATAGAAACTCTATCAGGAGGCACTCCGGGTCCCTTAACAATGCTTGCCGGCTTGTCGTTGGTCGCAGCGAGTAATGTGAGGTGAGAAATTTCCCGACATCTGTGGGCAAAATCGGATGTGGAGTGAAGTTTCCTAGGCTTGCTGTGTCGTCGCCGAGGAGGTAATTGCTCCTCCGGGCCGCAATCTGCACCAAGAGGGCGCAAGCTTGATCGAGCCCCAGCGACCAAGAACGCTACATCCAAGCGTGATGTGGTGGTATACGAGACATGGTTGACAAAGATTGCTGCAGCCGAAACTGTGACAAGAATTTAGTCTCGTCGATTTCAATGACGACTGGACAAAAGTATAAGGCAAACTCACTGGCGCTTAGTATATCATAGGCAATATTAACTACTCGAAAAAAGGCGTGAGCTGTTCACGGTTGACCAAGGAGCGATAGTAGTATCGACAATATTCTCCACCGCATTCCTCGAATAGCACCTGATTCAGCATGCTCTTCAGCAAACCGTCAAACACACTTTCATGGACAGGTGGCTCCTCTGTTTCTTTTTTTGGTTTACATGACGGATGAGATCACGGATTTCTCATGCCGACGTCAACCTGTGTCTCCAAAAAAAGCATGGAAATCATGTAACCATGTCTTCTACGTTGATATATTCTTGTAAAGATCAGACGGTGGACGACAAGTCGGCTGCTTCGCCACGCGTTTCGTAAACTTGCTCCTATGTTTATCGCCAGACTTCCTCCTGTGTCACATAAGCTTACACATTGGTATTCCGCGGCACCGAACAACCAACCGTCGGCACTGTGGTCGGCAAGCGCGGCTTAATCACCGCCCTGCGCATTGAAGAGCGTTGTGAACTCAGATGATGATACACTTGCAGAGACTCCAGATCCTTCCGGAGGATTTAGTCAAGTTGGGTATTACTCAACCGTTTATGCGAGAAGCAGAATACACCATTTAATGTCACCACGGGGATTGCGGAAGATCACCTATAAATACCAAGCCTATCTCCTAATATTCTATTCATCTCCTTTCTCATCACATCCAAAAAATTCGAAGTGATTCAATCTTCTCTTCAACTGTAGTCCAACAATTCTTTGATCTTTTCAAACTTCTGCACATTTCATCCCCTTTAAAACCAACATGCATATGCCCTCGTTCTGTAAGGCTGCCACTGTTGGCATGGCTTTCTATGCCATGACCGCTGTGGCTGCTCCCATGAGTGAGCCTGGCGACTCCGTTTCTGACGCCGCGGGCATTGTAAAGGTCGGACTCCTCTTCAACCGTTTCAAACATTGAGGTTCTAAACTGACCCCGTACAGCGCATCCCTGGAACAGCTGTGAGCAAGACCAGGCATTTTGAAGATCCCCGAGCCTTTTGTCCCACTCATTATGTAATTGTTTCTTGAGTTGGTTGCTGATGAGTACATACTTGCAACAGCCCAATGTAGACAACATACAGGTATGCAAATCTCTCTCCGGAATTTCCCCTCTTGAAGACCATTACTAACGTATTGATGCAAGAACATGAGTAACGCCGCCCTCAAACGCGATGACAAGGACGGTGACAAGAACAACGGGATTACCCAGGACCGAAACCGCAGGTGCAGGCGCGACATAGATGGCAAGCGAAGGGACTGCGACTACGATTACTACGGCGACGACGATTATGGACGCCGGGGCAGAGGCCGGGGCAGAGGGCGCGGTGGCCGCGATGGAGACTATGACGATCGCGGCGTCCAAAACGGACCGAACCAGGACGGCAAGGATCTCGGCAAGCGCGGCGGTGACGATGATGGGTACGGCCACCACGGTGGCTACCACGACGGCTACCACGGCGACTACCACGGCGACTACCACGACGGCTATTACGGCACCTATGGTAGACGAAGAGGAGGGGGCGAAGACGGCGGCAAGGGGCCAGATGATGGAGGGAGGGACGGCCCTCGGCGCCAGGAGGAACACTCTTAGAACCGTCATGGTCACTGATGGCCACGACCGGAACGACGAGAGCCTCAGAACGCGCAATGGGGACGGAGACCGCATTGATTCTTTTCTACTTTCGCTTTTTAACCTAAACACTCAGGGTCAGAGCATTGGCAGGGCTTGGAGGGAAATTCGGCAACGGAAAAAAAAAAAGTTTCTTGGAGACTGCACTGTACATGCTTTGAGATAACAACTACACATATTGATGAGGTGGTTACATTCCTTCCACCACCCTCTGCAAACATTAATGGGACTCTGTGAGCATCACAGCGACATCGGTGACGCTGGCGTCCATATTCCGCCCTACAAGACTCGAGATCTGGATCACGATGCAACAATACCGGAAGGCGGTACTGGCGCAGCCGACGGCTCTCGACCGGTTAAGTGAAGCCGCGGCTGGAATCATCGGCCTTCCAAGGCCGAAACGCATGCTTGGGGAGGATACCACTGATGTATAGATCCAATGTTTTTTTGGAGCCCAGGTGGCAATCGAGATCAACCCCGTCTCGGAGAGCGGCTACCGACCCACCGCGACGTCAGTTGGAGGCGATCGTCCGAATATTGGGCACATCATCAGCATGATATCACCCCGTCGCGATCAGACCATAAAAAACGTCGACGCAAGCCCCGCTACAGCAGAACGGAAGCCAGATTAAAGAGACTCGAAGCAACACGCAGACCAGGTTGATATCTACAGAACCCCAAGCACCATCCCGTTTCATCATACACAACGCACACACACACACGCACACGCACATCAAGCAGACGCGGCTCCCGAGATGGAACCCCAGATCCCCAACAAGAACGAGATCCGCGAGCAGGCCGCGGCCGGGGAGCCCATCACCCAGACCGAGGCCTCGACCCTCGCCTCCGCCGAGACCGACATGACCGGCTTCGGCCCCATCAAGGGTGGAACGGCGGCCACGGCGCAGAGCGTGCACGACAAGCAGCAAAACTTCATCGCGACGGCCGGCGACATCGCGCGGAAGCCCGCGCAGGAGATCACAAAGGAGGACGCCGCGGCGATCCAGAGCGCCGAGGTAAACCCCCCCCTTATATCCCCCTCATGGCGATCAAATTTGCTGACAAAAAAACGTTTCCGGGACAGTCTCGGGCGTTGGGCGGTCGCCCGCCCAAGGGTTCGGCGTCGGCGAACGCGCAGGCACTCGCTACCGAGAACGAGAAGCAGAAGCAGTCACAAGGCCAATGATGGTGAGAGGATCGCGGGGGCCACGGATGGAAATTTGTATGATGGCCGTTTTTTTTTTTGCTTTCGGCAGGCATGACACCAGCGGTTTGTCTTTCCGGTGTTGAAAAACATATAAACATGCATGTAACTGTGCCAGACGGGTGTTGACTGCTCGTGATGAGAACGCCATTTTTATCAGTGAGTCACGCCGCCGTATTTGGGGCACACTGGTGTGCACGGAATCCCTCGGAGCGGGAGGAGACAAGATCATCCAGCCTGGCCGTTTGTGGCGAGCGAGAAGCTCTTCGACACTGGTAGCTCGGGGCTAATGTTCGTTAATCGGGGTAACAAAACAGCGGCAGACCTGATGTAAAGCTAACGGCATAAAGCGAAAGCTAGAACCGTATTTCTAGATGTCATGCTTTACCAGACCTTTATACTATTCCAAGATAGGATCTTGTCCCGATGTGCGATCGCGCTTACGGTTCCTTCAACAGAACAATAAAAGTCGCCTCCAGGTACTCCGTGTTCTCTCAGGCTCTTCTTGTTCGGCCGGATGATCGTCAGAACTACCAGGTAGCTTGGAAATCACGCTCCAAAGTCCAGCCCAACTAGCCGGCGTCAACAGTCCAAGGATGGCAGCAAGTGAAGTGATATAGGTAGTCACTGTTACGCTGCTAAAGACAGTCCAGAATATCTTCCGAGTTTGACCATCACTTGCGGAGTGGGAAACATCGACGCCAAAGAAGGTCTAGTTTTAGCATTTAGCATTTAGTTAATTCAAGTTTAGAAAATATTAGGCATTGACAACTTACGGCGACAAAACTTGGAGGAAGAAATACGATTGTCACAACAGTAAACACCATTATGATCTTGTTCAGCTCTCTGCTCTTCTGAGCCTCTTTGACCGACTGGGCGTTGAAAAGCTGCTGTATCTTGATCAGCTGGCGCATTTCTCTCTAGCCGGTGGAATGAACTCACACCATCCCTTAGACTCTCGATTTCCCTGCTCGTCGCAGAGGTTTGGAGAAGGAGTTTCTTTGTTTTTTCTTCGCGAAATGCCTTGACCACGGCCCAATCATGATTAAGAACAAGCTCTTCTTCCGGAGATCTCCAGAAACAACCATCTCGAATGCTTTCGTACGACGCAGTACTACACTCGTCTGAAAACGATTCAAAATCAACGTTTGCTGTTTCAATAATGTCGGAGAATAATCGCAAAATCTGCAGTACTTTGAAGTAGGTCCTCGTTCTCTTCAGGTCAGGGTCGTACATCAAATCTTCCAACTGTTTCTCGCCCTCAATAGGCTCTGGCTACATTGACACGGTTGATAGTAACCCTGATAGTACATGTGATTTGGACTGACTTACCGTGACGAAAACCGCTGCACTCAGTTTATCCAACGTTTCCTTCCAGTCCGTCGCCCACGAATCAGTGGCCCAATACATCCGAACCTGGAAGGCCGTAATACCTGCCAACAGTCCTGCGGGATGAATTCCAGTCTTTTTCCATTCGCCCTGCCTAATAGGACTGCGAGGTTCATGACTGTAATGTCCAACACTATCCTCAATAGAGAATAAATGAAAGTTGCCTATGGGACGACAATGAGGCGACATTGTTATAAGCGTGGAGAATCTATGCTCCAGTAGAAAAAGTCTTGTACCCGACGCGTCTTCAACACTTAGAGCCTCTCTCTCAGTTTGAAAACCACTTTCTGGAAATTTACCGTCAGATGATTTGCTGGTACTGCCCTTATTTTTCTTCGTCGTACCCCTGGCCGCATCCTCGACGGTAACCTTGAATGACTTCGTATGGTAGGCGCGTGTGAACAATGTGACATTTGTAGTAATAATTGTGCTAATCCTATCCATACTGCCGGCAACAGCCTTGATTACGTACTGGCCTTGGTTGCTAACCATCCCGTGCTCCCTCAGTAAGCCACCTGTCCTTGCTCTGTGTCCCCCGGCTCGGGGTCCAACTTCAACAGCCCCTTGACGTTCTTCCAGGCGATCCCCTCCCACTCCGCCTCGCTGACGAGCCCGCTGCCCCTCAGCTCGTCCATGAAGGCCCTGCCCTCGGCGTTGCCGGAGAAGGGGTAGTCGACGCTGAAGAGGATCCTCTCGGCCCTCATCTCCCGCAGCAGGCAGGCCATCGGCGCCAGCGAGAACATGCCGCTCGTCGTCACCCACACGTTGGCGTCCCACACCTCGCGCAGCCCGCGCCGCCGCCCCCGCCGGCCGCCCCCGCCACCGTCCTGTCCCTCGGAAAGCGCTAGGCCAGTCCGCTGAGAACCGGACGACGCGGTCGAGCATGAACGGGAGCATCTCCCCCATGTGGCCGAGGACCAGCTGGAGCCGCGGGAAGTGGTCGAAGACGCCGGCGGCGAAGAGGCGGAGGAAGTGCAGGCCCGTCCGGGAGTGCCATCCCCAGCCCCAGGCGTCGCCGCCGTCGAAGTTGACCCTGGACTCGTCGGCGGGCGGGTGGGCCCGGGTGCAGGTAGACCGGGACGCCGAGCTCCTCGGCGGCGGCCCAGAGGGGTCGAAGCGCGGCGCGTCGAAGAAGCCGCCGTCGTCGAGGTGGTTTTGCACCAGGGCGCCGACGAAGCCGAGACTGATTCTCGGCAAACGAAGACGACATGTATTAGTTGTGTGTCAGTCTCTATCCCGGGGGGGCGCGAGAGTGATCGGGCTGCTTCATCACGTCGCGACAACACATTGATGATGACGTTGAGGGGACGTGCTAATCCGGGTGCGAAGGTGAACCCTCCAACATCTGAGCACGACAACCGACGCATGCGGAAAGGCGGGCGTGCAAACGTGACACGAACCCATCCGTGCGGCTGTTCTACAAAGCCCATCAGGAGACACAGGCCCGCGTTGCAGTCATCTTCCACATGCTCCGTGCGGGCTCCCGTCCGTCGTCCGTCGTGCAGTGTAGGACGCTGCAGCTGGGCCTCGACTCATCCGGCCGCACAGCAGAAGAGCAATGGAACAGCACCGGGAGCGGCACACGTGAACACCACGCGGATACACGCGGATACACGCGGTGAAATGGGCGCCGGCAGACTTGGCCCAGCCCGGTCGCCAGCGTGATGGAAATCCCCAACGATGGGAAACAAGGAACGAACATGCGCGAACCCGGCGTATCGGCCGCAGCTAAGGATGCCGCGCCGAGAAGAAACACGGATTCGAGAGCCGGGGGGGAAGTCGTGTCATTGAGTCACCACAGGCTGTCGACATCACGAGTCGTGGGAACGCATGCAGGGTGCGCGGGCGGGATGCAACCGCGGGGCGACAGGGGAAGGGAAGACAAAACGAAAGATAAGGGGGGGTAAAAAGAAGAATAAGAAAAAAGGCCCGGTTGCCGACGCGGAACCGGCGCCGACGACGGTTCATCTCCGAGCTCCCAGAATGGGATTCCAGACGGGACGCCAGCATCCGCTTACCCGGACGGGCATCATACAGGTACATACACGGTCATACATAGCAGTAACACCTTGCGGGATCAAAGTTTCGCAGGCGAACCCGGGAAAGGGTGAAGAAGACGCCCAATCACGACGGAGCGGCGACATGCCCGCCGGGTACTGTATTCGACCGCCGCGTCTTGGGTACTCACTTTCACAAAAGCTGGGGCAGAGGGGGGAGAAGAGGAGGATTCTCCAAATGCGACCGACAGTAAAGCCTATCCGGCGGGTTGCTCAGAATAAAGTGACACACAGGAAACACAAAAAAGAACATGGTTGCACTCCCGCAACCCTCCACGGCCCGCCCCCAATCTCGAGGAAGAGGAAGATACGGATGGGAAGAGAGAGAGAGAGAGAGAGAGGCGAAGGAAGGGGGGGGGGGGGGGGGCAAAGACGGAGAAGGGGAAGAGAACAGGGAAAAAATTCTGCAATGGTTTCCACAGTAAGACGTAATGGAAACCAGGGGACCAAGATTTTTTCTTCTTTTTTTTCCACACCTTGGTTGGATGGGGTGAAGCTTGGGGCAAATAAGAATGAAAAATAAATATAAGAAAAAATAAAATAAAAATAAAAAACCACCTCGCTACCGATGCCCCCCGCCCCCCAATCGCCAGACTCGGACAAGAGACCGGGAACCGTCCGACAGAACTTGCTGCAGAGGGATATACGGGAACCCAGGATCAAGGGGGGGGGGCGTCACTTCATCGCCGCCGCCTCGGCTTGGCGCGCGGTCCCGAACGGCGGCGGTTGTGATGCAAGGTTTCGTAGGGCTGAAAGACGACAAAAAAGAAAGAAAGAAAAAAAAAAAGGAAAAAAAAGTCAGATGCAAGAAGAGGGGGTGTGCACAACCGGCCCAGGGTTTTCATCGGCCCAGATATTAGGGACATTTGTCCGAGTCAGAAACAGTCTTGAGGCTCGAGACTCGGGCCCAAAAGGAGACGACGATTCCAAACCCTTTCAAAATGACGGAAACGACGAACAAGCTTCACCAAGCCCCTCCCCCCCTGGTCGGACCAGAGCTTGAGCTGCAAGAGACGTCGTCGTATGGATGGGTTTGGGTGTTCAATTAAAGAAAGAAAAAAAGAAAGAAAAAAAACCAGGAGAAACACACCCCCCGAATTCAAGGCTGTCTGCTCGGACCAAGCTCGGTGAGAACTGGGTGGCGCAACGGCGTGGGAGGGAGGCTCTTTTTCCTTCTTTTCTCTCTCTCTCTTCAAGTTTTCTTCCTCGTCGATCCCTTCGGTCCCCCCCCTGTTCTGTGTGTTTGTATCTGTACGTTGTTCATCTGTCCATCCATCAGCCAGTCTTTGCTCTCGTCACGCAGACAAAGCTGCTGCTGCTGCATGCAAGCAAGAATCATGGCACATCGCGTTCCTTGCTCGCCATGCCCCATGCCCCATGCCCCATGCCCATGCCCATGCCATGATATATACTATGTATGTATTACCTCTTTTTTTTCTGCTCGCCATGCCTAAAACCGCCGGTCCCCACGCTGGCTCGCATTTCCCGCCCCCAAAG
>MU843453.1:0-27444 GCA_030867255.1 Colletotrichum somersetense | reverse complement strand
CCCCCCCTGCATCGACGCCGCTGGTACCCGCGTGCCCGGGCGACCCCCGAAAGAGGGTCGTCGCCGCAACGTGCTACAAAGTACTTTCCTACAAAGGCACACACTAACATTGTCTAGGTAAACCAGGGGAGAAAAAAAGGGCCATCCATCGATGGACAATAAGAGAGAAAAGAAGAGAGCAGACGGGGGGCGGGGGGGGGCGACCATCGCCGTCTCCCAATCGGCCAACCCGCGGCAACAGGCAGACATGCCCAGGAGGGCGAGAGGAGAAGAGAGGTGTGGTCTCGAGCCGCGGGCCACTATTCCCGCGCGTTGCGTGCGCATGTATCCATGTTCCCACCGCTCGAGATTTTCTTCCCCCGGTGGCCACAAACCCGTCGCCCGGGCTCGCGATGTGTGAGTCGACGCGGAGTGGGACCCGTCGGAGAGTGTGTGTGTGTGAGAGAGAGAGGGAGAAAGCCCGGTATATTCTATTTAATCATGCCACGGGCTTTTCCCTTTCATCTGGGTCCCCCTCCCCCTCCCCTCTCCTAGTCCTCGTCCCTCTCGCCCAGGTTTTCCTCTTCTCCCTCCCCCCAATCGTCCCTTCGTCCTTGCTTTGCGGTCAGGTTTCTCTTTGCCCCCCCCCCCCCCCTCCCCTGTCGTTCGCAACAAAAGGCCTAATCTTTGCGCGCGCGTGTGTGTCTGTGTCTGTGTGATCCCCTTCCCCCGTGAACCCCAACCGCCATCCACCGCCATCATGTTCGGCTCCAAGGAGAAGACGCCCCAGTCGACCGAGGGCGAGGTCACGCCCTCCAACGGTTCCAAGACCGACCTCGAGACCGGCGAGACCGGCGGCCTTCACCGTACCCTCCACAGCCGTCACCTGCAGTTCCTCGCCATTGGTATGTCACTCCTGCCTCGCCTCCGTTCAAGGCCTGAAAAGGGCCTGTTACACGTTCGTGCTGACCGGCGACAGGCGGCACCGTCGGCACCGGCCTCTTCCTCGGCAGCGGCAAGGCCATCGCGGCCTCGGGCCCCGTCGGCACCCTCATCGCCTTCGTCTTCGTCGGCTCCATCGTCTTCTCCGTCATGACGGCCCTCTGCGAGATGGCCACCTACATCCCCGTCCCCGGCGCCTTCACCTCGTACGCCTCCCGCTTCATCGACCCCACCCTCGGCTTCGCCATGGGCTGGATGTACTGGTTCAGCTGGTCCGTCACCTTCGCCCTCGAGCTCACCGCCGCCGGCGTCATCATCCAGTACTGGAACGCCGACCTCAGCATCGCCATCTTCATCTCCGTCTTCTGGGCCGTCTTCACCGCCCTCAACTTCATGCCCATCCGCATGTTCGGCGAGTTCGAGATGTGGTTCGCCAGCATCAAGGTCATCACCATCCTCGGCTTCATCGTCTTCGCCATCTGCGTCAACGCCGGCGTCGGCCAGCAGGGCTACCTCGGCTTCAGGTACTGGGTCGACCCGGGCCCCTTCAACACCTCCATCGTCGAGGGCTCCGCCGGCAAGTTCATCGGCTTCTGGTCCGTCCTCATCACCGCCGGCTTCAGCTACCAGGGCGCCGAGCTCGTCGGCATCGGCGCCGGCGAGACAAAGGACCCCGAGAAGAGCGTGCCCAGCGCCGTCCGCTGGACATTCTGGGGCATCTTTGGCCTCTTCGTCTCCACCGTCTTCTTCGTCGGCCTCCTCGTCCCCTTCGACGACCCATCCCTCCTGCTCGACTCCCAGGACGCCTCGGCCTCGCCCCTCGTCATCGCCGCCAAACTGGCCGGCGTCAGGGTCCTCCCCGACATCATCAACGCCGTGCTCCTGACGGCCGTCCTCTCGGCCGCCAACTCCAACGTCTACTCGGGGTCCCGCATCCTCGTCTCGCTCGCCAACGAGAGGTGCGCGCCCCAGTTCATGACGTGGACCAACAAGTTCGGCACGCCCTACATGGCCGTCGCCACCACGTCCGCCGTCGGCCTGCTGGCCTACATGAACCTGTCGGCCAACGGCGGCGTCGTCTTCGACTGGCTGCTCAACGTCACGGCCGTCGCCGGCTTCATCAGCTGGTCGTGCATCAACGTCTGCCACCTGCGCTTCATGGCCGCCCTCAAGGCCCAGAACATCCCGCGGAGCACCCTGCCGTACACGGCGCCCCTGCAGCCGTACCTATCGTGGTACGGCCTGTTCTTCAACGTGCTCATCATCCTGACAAACGGCTTCGCCGTCTTCATCGAGTGGAGCACCAGCGACTTCTTCACCGCCTACGTCAGCGTCATCCTGTTCGTCGTCCTGTTGGTCGGCCACAAGCTCTTCAACCGCACCAGGCCCCTCAAGGCCATCGAGGCCGATGTGACGACGGGCACTCTGCGAGCGACGTCATGATGGGACGACGCGCCACGCCCTGCGAGCGAGAGGTCATGAAGTGTACGATCAAAACCAAAAACCAAAAACCACGAAAAAAAGAAAGAAAAAAAAGTGACGAGTGACGGGTGACGGGTGAAAAAGTAATCTGATGTAATATTAGTAGAATAGCTGTGATGACGATACCCATGAGTTGAACGTTTTACCGGCCAAAAAAACTTGGCACTCGGTCGTGTGTAACTTGAAGCGATGGACATATTCCAACAGGTTCCCGCCATGGCCCGGCCATCGCGCAAGGCGACGGCGACAATCATGACGAGACAATGGTATACAGCCCCACGGCGCCGCCGAGACCGACGGCGACGATCCTCCCCAGGTTATACAAGCCCCAGCGGTCGACCAACGACTTCGCGCCCTCCTGCTCCTCTTGCGTCAGCCCGACGGCCATGACGCCCATGCCGCTCGCCTCGCCGGCCCTCCTCGCCAGCTCCCTGTTGACGCCGCCCATGATGAATCTGTTCCAGGGCACGATGGCGAAGCAGAGGGCCCCCGCGGCCGCCAGCAGCCTCGACGTCGTGCGGTCGCCGCCGGCGTAGTGGAGGCGGTAGGCCATGGACCAGTAGCTCAGGGCGCAGGCGAGGGTCGGCAGCGGAAAGACGCGGCTGGCGCGCGCGAACATGGCGGACCACTGGCGCAGCATCAGCGGGGTCGGCGACTCGAGCAGGCGGGGCACGACAAAGACGGAGAGGCCCAGGTTCAGCCCGGCGAGCGCCGTGTTGACAAAGACGGTCGTCGACGCCTGGATGCTGCCGCGGAGGGGGTTCGACTGGGAAGACATGGTGTGTGTGTGTGTGCCTTATTCGGAAGACTGGGTCCGTCGTAACTGGTCGGTTGCACAGACGGTCGGATAGGTTTTGGGAGGTTGTGGGGTTTTTTTGGGTTTTTTTTTTTTTTTTTTTGGAGGTATCGGTCGAGATTGAAAAGAAACAATCAAGTCGTCGTGAGGAGGTGATTGAGAGAGATGAAGGAGGGGAAGTAGGAGAGAAGAGGAGGGGGGCCGGAAAGGCGTGTGGTCAATGCCTACAAGCAGCTGAAGCTCGAGAGGAAAGTCCGGTATCCAACGCAGAACCACCCCGCAGCTTCCCTCCCTGTATCTTATTAAGTGGGGACGCGACCGGCAGTGGGGGGGGGGGGGGGGGGGGGGGGGGGGGGGGGGGGGGGGGGGGGGGGGGGGGGGGGGGGGGGGGGGGGGGGGGGGGGGATGTCCGCGAGATACACTGTAAAGTATGATGGAGGTACGTACCTCGACCGGGCTTGCCTACCTATTGTACGACTCAGGTAAATGGGTACGTACCTGTTCACCTCCATATCCACCCGGGTACGTATCTACCTAGGTAGGTACCTGGCGAGGTCTGTCACCATCGCCATCACCATTACCATCACATCACACGCACACGTCTCGTTTCGTAAGCCACAGTCATGTCATGTCATGTCATGTCATGTCTGTCTGATTTTTCTTCCTTTGTGTAGCTACACCCATCGGGCTCCCACTCAAGTCCGTCCGTCCGTCAGTCCGCCCAAGAGCCTAACTAACCAACATGCTCCATGTTGTTATCCTCGACGCTTCCGACCCAACCAAAAACACCCCAAGCCGGCAAACCCCCCTTGGGAAGGTGTTTGAAAGGAAAAAAAAAAAAAAAAAAGACAAACCAAATCTATCTAACCACGACCACCGTTCGTTCAAGAGGGCCGGCCGACCAGAGACCGAGCAGCCGCGATGATGACGGCAGAATCGTGGAGAAGATTCGAAAGTGCGCGAGCGATACGTTCTCAGCCCGTCAGAGCTGCGAGGTATATGGCTGGCTGTGAGTCAACTCTGAGCACGCACCGCCCGCATAAGAAGCGAAAAAAAGAAGAAGTAAACAAGAAGTAAACGCCGTTTCCCATATTCGTCTCATCCGAGGTAAATCCAAAAACTAACTCTCTCGTCCTCTCCCCTTTTCCCTAAAACAGCAACCAACCGAAACGAGAAGCTTTCCAATTCTCGCCGGCCAATGCCGATGCCCAGACCGCAGAGGAGAGCTTGCCGCTGGCTAATCGTCCCCATGTTCGTATAAAACCAAGATTTCAAATAAAATGAAATTGTTTCCGGGCCTCGTGAAAATTGCCGGCATCCAGGCGTACGCACGTACTGATCATGTACACTGTGAGAGTCGCCGCCACAAGTCCTGGTTAATCAATCATCCCAGTTCCTCGGCGACGACAACGTAAATAATGACGGTATTGGGTCGACGCCGTCCTTTGAAAATAATAAAATCGTGTTTCCCGGCTGGAACATATCGTAACGTCATTTTGAAAAACTTTTTGGCATTTCCCCATCATGTGCGTAGTAGGGAGGGGGTATTTCGCTTGTTGGCTCCGTTTGTTTTGTCGCGAGTTTCTCTTCTTCCCCTTTTTTCTTCTTCTTTTTGTTGTCCCCGGCCGTCCCTGCTTGCCAACTGTATGCAGCTCCTTTTTTGATTTTTGATTTTCCATTTCCTCTTTCATTGACGCGTCTTTCGCAACATTGTCATGGTCGAGGGGGCGGGGTTGAAGCCTGGGAGTCTGTCCTGAGTGGGCAGACTGCCGACGACCGCTTCCCTCCTTTGATAGCCGTCCGCTGTCTAGCTTACTCGTGTGCAATCACCGACTTCTCGGCCCTGGCGCGCATGTGAGTGGCGTGTGTCTCGAGGCATCGGGCCATCAGGTGAGTGACTGCAAGAGGTTAGTTAGTTGGCCAGGGCGGGGGCAGGGGTTGCCTCATTGAGAATCTTGCAACTGGGACCGATTACTGACCTGGCCAAACCGCGGCTTTGTCAAGCATGTAGGCCGTGACGCGGAGGATCTTGGCCGCATAGCCCGCGTGGTCGTCCATATGCATCCTCGTGTCGACGCCTGCCACGTTGCCCTGGACAAGCTCAAAGTTCATCTTCATCTCGGCGGAAGCCAACACCTCCTGTACCTTTCCCAGCAGTTTGACGTCTTCCTCCTCCAACATCATGATGGCCGGCACCTGAGAGAGGTCCACTTCGTCTTGGCCCAGGATGCCAAGGTATCGACCGACTCGATCCTGCAGCGTCGCAACCCACTCGGCCAGAACCTGGGCACAGTCAAAGGCGCACATTGCTGACTGCAGAGGCAGCTCCCGGCTGGAAAAATCGGCAAAGGTGACGCCCAGCTTGTCCGACATGGCGAGCGAGTCCGCGGCGTAGAAGGCGGCCTTGCGGAGGTGCTTCTCTCTGCGGCATGTGGATTGGCTCGGCGCGGGCTGCTGCGAGTGAGAGGAAAACTTGGCAGAAGGGAACTCTGGGGAGGAAGACTGCGTCGCCGGGGACTCGACAAACACCGAAGTCGAGACCGAGTTGTCCGAGTTCTCGGTGCCGGTCGAGTCGGCGTTGGAAGCGGGCGAGTGTTCCGCGTGCTGGACCACTTCGGTACCGCGAGCAAGCTCCTCCGCCATGGCGTCCCAGTCCCGTTGCCAAAACTTCTCCTTGGAGCGGGCGAGGTTCACAAAGAGCCGCACATAGGCCAAGTCGAGCAGCGGGATAGCATCGGCAGACAGCGGACCGAGACCGAAGGGGTTGGGTCGCTCCAGGCTGTGGTTCGGGTTGCTTGCCCAGGCGGCCTGCCAGGCCTTCAGAGCCGGTTCGATATGCCGGTGCATCTTCTCGGTCTCCTCGTTTGTCCAGACCTTGTTGTGGTGTCGCTGGCGTGTCTCCCAAATGTAGTTGTGCAGCGCGTTGATCAGGATCAGACAGCCAAACGTCGACGGCTTGAGGTCGCTCTTGTGGAGCTCGTCCAGGCCGCCCAAAGCAAGCTGCTGCTGCTGCTTCTGCTGCTTCTCGTTCGACCGGAGCAGGTCGCCCAGAGCTTCGTGAAAGGTCATGCGGTTGTGGTTCGCGGCGCGGACTCCGCCCTTGGCGGCAAAGGCCGTGCTGCTCTCGGCGGCGAAGAAGTCCTCGTCGCAAGGCAGGTCGAGCAGGATCTCGGAATTGGTCAGGGCCGGCGTGTGGTTGTACGCCGCGACCAAGAGGCTCGAGAGGACAAAGACGGTGTAGAGCGTCCGCTTGCGTTCCTCCATCGTCTTCCACCGGAGCCACTCGGCCTGCTCCTCCGAGTCGGGCTTAAGGCCGCTGCTCCATGCAGTAACATCGTCATGCATGTGGACGTCATGGGCATCGCTGCTGGACTCGACGCGGATGGGGCGGAGGAGGTCGGCGGCTTGCGCGAGGCTGACGAGGGCGGCACAGTGGGTCGAGGCGATGTCGCTGGCCGTCTTGTCGCCGCAGTTGTGGCCGTAGACGACGTTCAGGAGCATGGCCTGGACGAGCCAGACCGGGGTGTGGACAGAGGAGGACGACTCCTGGTTGTGCGGCGGCGGCTCGGATGCCGCCGCCGGGGTTCTCCGCAAGTCGGCCCTTCTCACGTCGGCTTTCCGCCGTTCCTCAAGGTACAGTTGAATCATTTTCTTGGCCATCTCAAAGAGTTCCCGGGACTGGGCGTGGTCCATTTCGTACAAGGCGCCAATGGCAGACATGGAAAGGATGAGACACCCGCTCCCACCGACGGTGTTGGGGCGGTTGGCAGCGGAGGGCGGCATCTCAAAGTTCAAAGTGGGAATGTGCAAAAACGGCAGATGAGGGTGGAAGTAACGAAGGTAAGCGCCAACATATCGTTGCAAGTCTTGAGTGCTAGGTAAATTCTTTACATGGTCTGGAACACTGTTGGCCGTGTTCTGAAAGCCCGGCGACAGCGGCGAGCTCGGGGTCGCGAATGAGTACCTCCGTCCTCCAAAGGGAGAGCACTGCGAGAGGGCCCCGACTATGGCGCCTCGGGTCGATTCGGTAATGGTCGAGACGGGCGAGACGCCGTGGTTGCCGCCATTCATGGACGAGGGCGTCTCTGGACCTGCGTTAAAGTTGAGGGCGGCGTGGCCGAGGTTTTGCGTGTTGTTGTTGTTGTTGGTGGTGGTGAGTCCGGAAACCATCGACGGACTGAGGGAGCTAAGAGAGGGAGGCGGCGTCGAGAAATAGGCATCGTTCATTTTCTGCGCAGCAGGTTGTGGTGAGACGGGTGCTCCGTTTAAGAGATCTGGGAAGACCGAACCATTTAGATCCATGGCAAACGGGTTGGGGACCTGGGGAGGACCCATCACGGCCGGTTGCCACATTGAACTCGTTCCTGCCGGGGCAGGATGATTGGAGCCGTCCACCATGACGTCGCTGATGCCGCTCTGGCTGGTGGTGCTGATGGCCGAGGGGCTTGAGCCGTCGACGGCGTTGTCGGCGCCCTGGAAGGACATTTGGTGCTCGAAGCCCGTCAGCCAGTCGAAGCTGTCGTCGAGCTGGGTCGTGGAGAGGTCGCCGGCGAGCCCGTGCGGGAAGGGCGAGGGCTGGTCCATGGCCATGGACTGGGGCGAGTCGTTGTAGTGGAGAGCGTTGGGGTTGATGGTGGAGCCGGGGCCGAACAGCAGACCCTCAAAGTCAAAGTCTGGGTTAAAGACGGCCATTGGGGGAGCGGTCCGCAAGCCGCTAAAGTCCATGTGGTGGTTGATGGTGTGCGTCTCGAGCTTGGGCAGGCCGTGAGACATGCCCCGGTGGCCCATGGCGGCTGACATGCCGGCAAAGTCCAAGTTGTGCACGGGCAGGCCGGCGAGGCTGGGGTGACGGCTGTGTGTGCCAGGTGGCATGCCGCGGGCCACCTGGGCGTTGGCGGCGGCAATCATCTGCATAGCGTTACCGTCGACGTGGCTTATTGTGTTGGCCCTCGGGCGCATCGAGGCTGCGGCGGCGGCATTTGCTGCGGCGGCGGCTGGGTTGGGACCGGCGACGCTGTTTTTGCGAGCGCGGGCGCCAGGGGCGGCACTGCTGGCGCTCTCACGGCGATTGCGGGGGCGGGAGGAGGGGGTCGTGGTCTGATGCAGCTTCTGCTGATGTCTCAGCAGCAGATCGCGACGAGCGAAGCATCTTGTGCACTCGGGGCATTCGAATGGCTTCTCCTTGGTGTGGGAGCGCTCGTGGCGTTTCAGGTGCTCCAGTCGGGCAAAGGAGCGCTGACAAGTCGCGCACACGTGGGGGCGGGGTTTATCGGTCTTTGGGGGAGGGAAATTGGCAGCAGGTGTCTTTGTGTTGACGGTAATCGTGGAAGCAGCTAGATTTGCGTGCAATTCCATGTCAGCTCAGTTTTCCAGGCGAAGACGGCATGTTTTGTATTCTTTTGGCGGGAGGGAGAGGAGAGGAGAGGGGAGGAGAGGAGAAGAGAGAAGATGTATATGGCGGATGCGCAACCGGCATGTAAATCGAGAGTAAACGTCACCGTCGTCGTCGGCGGGCAAGGAGGATGCGTGCGAATTGAGTAAGGGGGGGGAGTACGATATGCGCGGGTGGGAACATGAGGGGCAGTTTTTTTTTGGAGGGGTTATATGTGATGGGTGGGTGTGGGCAAGCAAGCAAGCAACGCAAAGCAAGCTCGCTTTCGGGTGCGACTCATACCACTGTCTTCGGTGGCCGGTGCCGCCGCGCTGTTGGCGGCAGAAGCGGCAGCGGGAGCGGCGGTCGTGGAAGAGGAATTGGTCATGCTTGAGTTCTTTTCGGACTTGACCTCGGTGTCGTTCATGGCCATGGTTGGCTCTCGTCTCGTAATCGTCGTTCGTTTGGGTCGTGATCGTGGAAAGGAAGAAGGAAGGAGGAGGGAAAGGAAGGAAAGGAAAGGGGAAAGGGTGGTTGGTTGACAGAAGAACAAGGCAAGTAGTAAAGTGTGGTGGTTTGAGGAAAAAGGGTCGTGGTGGTTTGTCGCTTGGAGGAGGAGGGTTTGGTTTGGTTTGGTTTGGTTTAGGTGTGGGCGCGGCGGTCTCGGTCGGGAGGAGTGCGGTGCGCGCGCGGCGGCGGGAAGCGAGAAAGTGTTGTAAGAAGAGTGAGTGGTGGTGTGAGGGATGATATGGATGGCGGGGTGGTGGGAATTGTGGACAGAAGAGAGAGAGAGAGCGCGGGATAGGTCAGGTCAGGTCAGGTCAGGTAGGTTAAGAGAGATAGAGAGGGTCCCCGGGTTCGGGAGGCGGCGTTTACTAAGTAGCTCAAACTCAAAGGCTCAAGACAAGGAAGGGCTCAAGGAAAAGAGGACCAAGAAGACAGTAGTGGGTGCTGCTGCTGCTGCTGCTGCTGCTGCTGCTGTGTCCCGGAGCCGAACCTCGCATGCTAGGTAGGTAGGTAGGTAAGGTAGGTCGGTATTGCCAGAGTGATGGAAACCACGCAAGGGGAAAAAAAAAAAAAAAAAAAAAAAAAGAGGGATGACGAATGGTTGAGAAGCAAGCCAAGCGGATTATCCCTCTTTGTCTTTCTAGTCGGGGGGAGAGAGAGAGAGCTCTAACAAGAGGACGTGTTTTGTTTTGTTTTGTTTTGTTGTCTTTCTTTCTCCGTCGAACGAGACAAGACAATCAATTCCCACCTGACGAAGCTGCTGCTGCTGGTTGCTGCTGCTACTTGGAGAAGAAGAGGAGGAGGGAAGGAGGGAAAGGAGGGGGAGCAGGAGTCGGCGGTGGGAAGGGGAAGTTGGGGTACTTGTTAGGTAAAGTGCCATCCAAATCCAACCCAGCCTGGCGCAGGAAAGAGCGAGACGACGAGAGAGAGGGAAAGATGGTGTGTGGGTGCGTGTATGTGTGTGTGTGTGTGAGTGTGAGTGTGAGTGTGTGTGTGTGGGCGGGTACCTAGTGCGAGGTACCTCAGCAAGATTGGGATGGGATGGGATGGTACGGCACAAAGTATGGGATGGATGGGGGGAGCGCAGATACTATACCTTAACTGCCTGGGTAATATACATACGAAGTATAAGTACGTATGTACTATCCAGGCAAGGTACCTCGGTTATTTGAGCACGGTGTGTACCTACTGTGCTTCAGACCGGGACAGGGAAGGCAATGGCAGGCACAAATGGCAAAGCAGCCCACATTGAAAGTGGAAACAGAAACAGAAACAGCAAGGCAGGCACAGGTCAGGTCAGGTCAGGTCAGGGTCCACGCTTGAATACGCTACCGTTTCCGTGGTTTGCAAAGCATGCCATTTGTATAATACAGACGAATTACTGCCCTGGTAGGTATGTATGGTACACACTTTGTAATCGATGGTGGGATTGAGATGGCAACATGGGGAATTGAGCATGGAGCGAGCGAGCATACATACATACATACTACGGGTACACCTTTTTCCCCGTATGTATGTACAGTACATTACTCCGTACATGTAAGAGCATCGCCGGCAACGGCAACTGCAAGACAAGAAACAGGCAACGGAACATAAGGCAAGGAAGGTGGGTGCGAGGTGAGGCAGGCACAGTAGGTAGGGTAGAGTACCTACTTACCTAGAAGTATTAGATAGCTCCAGTACATGGTAGTAAGGTACGTGTCTACCTGCCTACATACAGTACAGAGTGCGCCTTCCTACTGCTTAGCTTAGCTCGGGGCCGGCAGAGGTCAGCTGTATGGTATTCGTACATCGTATACTACATATATACATGCCCAGTCAAATGCACAGTGCACAGTGCGGCGGCATGCGTTGCCCGAGAAGGCCAGGTACTGACGGTACCTACCTGGGTGCGTGCTTTCTCAAGTACCTTGTATTCCCTGCTCTCTCTCTCTCTCTATCTATGCCTATCCATGCCTTGCCTTCTTTGCCTTCCTTGCTCTCTCTCACACTCTCTCTCTCACATTCGGCTGGCTGGTTGGCCGCAATGTCCGTCGTTAACCGGTCCCTATGTATCCGTAGCTTAGGTACCACAGGTAAGTGCCCTATGTCCGGGTGGGTTTCGTTCGCTGGGGAGGGGATAAATAAATAAATAAAAAAGACACGACGAAACTCGCTTCGGAAAGAACTGTACCGACGGATGACTCCTTTACAAGGCTTAGAAGAAAAGAAAAAGAAGAAAGGATTGGGGAAGGGGGGGGGGGACAGGATGTGAGTTCTCGGCAACGTGATGTCAGGCCGCGAGACGACGCAGACATCAGGCACTGCACTGCACTACATACTTAGCACCAACCGTGCTGCTTACATGCCATGTCATGCCAATACTTACATAGGTAGTCACCATACTACAATAGGTATTGTACAATACCCATCTCTTTTGCTTGCTTGCTCGCTCGCGACCTGCCTGCGTCTCATGTATCCCCGAGAGGAAAGGAATCAAAAAAAGAAACAGGGGTCACGCCAGTTGCCGGGTAAGGTAGACTGTGACACGAGAGACACTCACTGATGCTATGCTCGCGCTCACAGGCTCACCGAGTATCAAGTCATTTGACTTTCGCCTGTCCCATTTCACTCTCTTAATCTCTCTCTCTCTCTCGCTCGCTCTCGCGCCCAAGCCGAATGGCCCAGCGTTCCATCTTGTCTGGAATACCCCAGCATACCTTTTCCGTCCTTTAACCTCGCGAATCCCTGCCGCTGAACCCGGACCTGTTTTATTCCTGGCCACCTTTCCTCTTTCTTTCCCTCGCCGCAGGGCATTCACTCGTTTCCGCCTCGGAATATCGAGGCTACGCTACTACTACTACTACTACTACTTCTAATACCTACTCTGTATTAAATAGTAGGTAAGTATGTATGTACGTAGAATGCTACGAATACCCATGTACCATACCTTACTGCGCGCGTGCAGTTCCGGTAAAAGCTAGCTAGCTCCCAGAAAAGAGGTTGGTCGGAAATGGGGGGGGTGTCAATGTTTCCAGGGTACGAGGGGGAGGCTGGCCTGGGGTCGAACCGTTGCAGGCTGAAAGCAGCAAGCAGCACGCCGCCCTGCCCTGCGCTACCAGCACGCATACGACCCGGCCTACCGCCGCAGAATCAGGCCCAGGAAGCCTGAATCTTTGTAGCCATCCACGCACATCTCTACGCACTATCAAGGACGGGCACTCGTTCACGCCTGCTTGCTTACTTCCTTCCTTGCGCTCTCTCGCGATTTGCACTCTGTCAGTCTACGTAATCGGGTCTGGAGACGTATCCCGTGCGCGCATTGATCTGTTTTCTGTTCTCTCGTGCCCATGATCCTTCGTACCTACTGGCGTTGGCAGAATGTACCTATTCCAGCATGCCCATACCAGTCCATCAACGGGACACACCACCCACCGGGGGTGTCCCGGAACCCGTCTCATCCATCCCCCAGAGAGACAAGCCTCCTCCTTGGTCTGTGCCGCACACAACCATGTACCTAGCTTGTCGCACGGGGCACAGGCCGATTGAGACGTAGGCGTGCGGCAGCTGTATCGAAGAGTGGTCGGACAGCTCGGCATCAAGGCGGACTTGGACCAGATGCGTGAGCCATTCGAGAGCTTAACCTACCGATGCCAATGAGACAACCTGAGGCCCCGGGGTTAGGGGGAGGCAACCAACAAACCTGTAGTTGTGCAAGCGTTGGGAAGAAACGGGAAATCAGATGGACATACTAACTTTTGCCCTCTGTAATCGGGTCGAACGAAGCTGTTCCTATTAAAAGATGGCCAGCTCACCCCAGGCAGGCTTCTCACGACCGAGCTGCGCGCGCAGAGGCCTAGGTTGCATGCCCACACACACACACACACACACAGTACGGAGTGTGCAACTATCTCATGACCATACCTAGACTTCACCGCGAAACCTGGGACCCTCGCTCGTCGGTGCTGCCATCGTCCATGTGCTTGAGCCTACCTAGCCTGGCGACCGTCCGCCGCTTCAAGAGCGGCAGGACTTGGTAGTTTAGCTGCCCGTGGCCGTATCCACCACCGCCGCCGCTGCTGCCGCCGGCGGGCCGTTTTCGCAGGTTGCTTGCCCGTCCAAGCCAAATCGCCGCATAGACTGCTGCTGCTGCCGTCGCCGTCGCCATGGAATGGCACTCACAGCACTCACGAATCGCCTACGTACCAAAGAGGCCGGCGTCGATTCACACGCATGTTGTGTCATGATATTTCGTGTCTGTCTGTACCTCTCCAAATCTGGGGCTTCATCTCCGGTATCCGCACGACGTGCAGAGTACGAATACACGGTGCATGGTACAAGCCAGCCGCCTGTGTCCGCAGTGGAGAGAACTAAGGAGGCCGACGTCCAGTCGCATCACTCGACGGGCATGCCAGACCTGCCCTGCCGTTGGCTCTTGCTCAGCGGGAGGGTGGATTGGATGGAGAGCATCCCGTGCCGGGTATATCATGGCCTGGGGGTTCTTCCAGAGGCAGGCCAAGCCTGGTTCGGGCCAGAGTCCCGCTGTGAAATTGAGTTTCCTATTGTTGCCCAGCTAGGACATGATCCGAAGCAAAGACGGTGTATGTGGTGGACTTGAAGCCCGGTAAGGTTAGAGGTTTGTGGTTGCAAAGGCAGACAATCTACCCAAACCCAAGCGTGAGTTGAGTGTCGCACCCTTATTTCGCTTGACTTGGCGTGGCATGGCATGGCCAGCACTCACTTTCCTCCGTGATAGGTATCGGCGCGCTCGCGCGCGTGTGCGTCTGCGTGTTTTTTTATTTCATCTTCGTCATCTTTGCATGCTTGGCTCGGTCTGCTCGGCATTGACAAGTAGGGTCGAGGCCGGGTGTGACCAAAAACCAAGCCGGAAAAGAAAAAGAGAAAAAGGAAAGATCGAAAGTTGCTGCAGTCGGAGAGGAATCGCTTCCAAGTATTCGTAATAAGCTCTCTCTCTCCCGTGTGCAATTGCGTGGAATTGCGAAACACAAAAGCGACCAGCTCCGTCCGCAGTCGCTCAGCGGGAATTAGAAATCGACATGCTGACAGCTGCGGCCATCAGCTTTGGCCAATGGCAATCATCTCCGAGGCACTTACAGACCGATAGCCGGAGGAGGGACCCCTCCACCCCTCCACTGTCCTACGCTGTCTTGCTGGTGGTTGGAGGGGCAGGTCCTGGGGAAAGCAAGGACCAGCAGCAGCCGGAGCTCTGGCTCGGTGGCAGGGAGAAAAAGAAACGGTCGTAAGGCCAGTCAGTGGCTGCAGCGAGCATTGCGTCTAGAAGGCAGCGAGTAGTGGTGAGGTCCTCGCGTACGTCGGTACCGACTGACGCCGATCAGGGTTCTCGGTATCTACAGGTATGTACCATGCAATTAGTGTAAGCTGGCACCGAGCCCCTTCTGTGGTTGGACGGGGTATGTAGTGTTCGTACGGATACTGGGTAGGTAGGTACGAATACCTCATTCTCTTGCTGTGGTGGATGCAGGTGAGTCGTGGTCCATTGGATGTGTAGGACGTGTGTATGTCAGGTAGGGGTTTATTTGTCGCTGGCCAATACGGCTGCGGGCTCGACAGGACAGGACAGGCACTGCGGTTCGGTTCGGAAGCTGTGGGTTTGGTGACTAGTGAGGTGAACAGGTAGTGTACCATCGGAGCGGCGAGGTGAGGTCAGGCCAGTCGTGGTTCGTCACTCGTGCGTCTCGGTACTGACGGCGAATGGCGAAGGCTAGGCCACGACGACTGGCGGGCTGCGAGTGACAGACGATGTTGTAGGCTCGTGCATGAGGGTTGCCGCGAACAAAACACACTGGGCGTTGACCGAGACCAACACCAAGACCAGGCTGGGTCTTCTTGTCTGGGCCCAGACGATAGAGGCTGGCCGTAAGGCAGGGTAGGTGTTGTAAGCGTTGTTGATGGTGTTGGTAGACCATACATCGTACATGATGATACGTAGTGGTAGGTAGGTAGGTGGTGTATTCGTATGTACATACAGGTATGTTGAGAGGCTGAAGCAGTAGTCGTTTCTCTTCCCTCGGCGGGCGATGGGTCCACGGCTGCATTGCATGCGTCTTGTCGTCCATGTTTGCTGCACCAGGCCGGTTTCTGTTCGCATATATGATACATGGTGCAATGCATATCGCAAGGGCATGCAAAGTGTGCAGGAGGGAGAAGTGCATCAGCGCAGCGCGCGTTGTCGGACATGTGCGAGGTACGTACTGCGTAGCAGAGGTACCTGCCTAGGTATATTCCTGCCCAGATCGGTATTGGAAGATACCTACCCAGGAGGCAGAGGAGCAGGTATTGTAGGAGGAACAGGTACGCAAAGAGGTACATAGATACGTAATGTAGGTACTGTATGTATGTATGTATGTAGGTAGGTAGTTTACTTTGGCAGAATCAGCCGATGGAATTGCAAAAATGCCGCCTCTGGGAGCAAGGGCGTTGTCGAAAGCTCCTTCCTGAGTGGTCCAAGCAAAGTGCTGCGAAGGCGGCGCCCTGCCTCGAGCGCATTAGCGCGGCTGCACGAGGTAGTGTATTTTAGTACGGATAGTAGGGGTGCTCCCCCAGGGCAGAGCAGAGCAGAGTAGAGCACAGTGCGTAGGGTCCACAGCGTCCCTTCCCTTCCCTTCCCTTTCGCGCGCCCCACCACCCACAACCTCAAGGAGGATGCGTGCCGAACGAACAGGCAGGAAGAGCCCAGCCCAGCCCAGCCCACCTCAGGTGCAACAACCGCAGGACCCCTGTCGCTTTGGTTTTCGGGCCCTCCTTATTGCCTGTCCTGTGCTGTGCTGTCACTGAGGAAGGAAGGCAGGCAGGCGTTCTTTCTCTCTCTGTGATATCTCAATCCAAGAAGGTACGGAAGGGACTATCTTTCTGCACTCTGCACGTCGTCTCCACACACCATACAACACAGCCCACTCACGATCCTCAATTCGAGCCATTTTCTTTTTCCTCCCCCCGTTCGTTTTGCATATTCGTTTTCATATTTCATCATTATTAATTCTTCACCATCTTTCTCCCTCCCCCTACGGTACTACAAACAGAGTACGTATGGTGTCTGCTACGAAGCACCTCCTGCCTGTCCTTCTCACACGACCCATTTCTCTGGTCCACATTTCTCGCCTCAGGCCCCTGTCGTGTCTCCATCATTCATCGACAATCGTCGGTCGCCACTAAACCATCATCACCACCACCAGTTCTTCAACGCCGGGACCAATCTCCAATCCGATGTGGCCCCAGCCAGCGGCTCTTGGTCCACCAAAGGGCCATAGCTCGTCGCCCCCAGCCAAGAATAACATCTGACAGCAGCATGGCATGGCATGAGCATGAGCATGATGAGCCTCTCTGCTCAGCTCAGTGCTCAGCGAGAGACGGATATCGGTCCTCTACGCGGAGCAAGCCCGGCCACCGACTTTGGACCCGTATGCCTCGCCTCCCCCGGCGCCGACTTCACTGCAGTGCAGTACACTCTTGAGAAATACAATGTACACCAACACCTCCCTATCCCGTCGATCCATTACTACAGGTACTACTACATCTCCCTCGCTGCCTTTCCGCCAACGGTTGGGATCGTCAGTCTGTCTGTATGCACATGTGCTGCAACAATGAGCAGGCAGCCTGGCTGCGGAACGCACAAAGATCGCTGTCAAGTTGTCTCCTCGCCTGATGTCCAATATGTACTGACTGACCATCACCCCGAGACCTGCAAGCTCACGTCACCATGCCCAGACCGAGGCCGGCACGCACTACCAACAATAGCAAAGGCATCTCGTCACAATCGTATTATTCAACCCCTACGGATACTTCGCATACGGTGACGGCTTTGTCTCGCTATCAATGGGCACACTAGGGACGCGAGACATTAATGCCACTCACTCACTTACTGTATCTCCGCTTGCCTGCAGATGTCCGCCCGTATCCGCCTGCCCGTCGCTGTGCGCCGATGGCACAGACAAGAAAGAGCAGACACACAGATTAGACGCCTGTCCAGGGCTCAGGAGGGTCCAGGCGGGACACAACCGCTCCCCATGGCGCCTTCATTGCGAGAATTAAAGAGTCACACGGGCTCCGACAGGGTCCTGCCTGGTCGTACCCGCGATCCAGATCCATCCGTTCCGCCGCCAGCAGCTGGCTGCTTCACAACTTCGAATCTCTTCGGCTTTTGAGGGGGCCTCACCTGTAATTCTCCTTACCTTGACTGGTGTTTACCAGTCTTGGACACTGTTCGGGACTGCACCGTCAGTCCTGGCTGCTCGACAATACTCCCTCCAACATCCCCGTGAAATTGCTGCACTCATGGCAGCGGCGGACATCGACCGCTTAACACCCATATGGAATCGCGTGTCGCGCTCTTCGGTCAAGCACGAAACCTCCGATCAGTGCTCTATTAATATCGATGCCAATATCAGACCCGACCAGACAAGGCCCATACAGGCCCGGCGATCACATCTAATCGCCTCGGCCCCGGATACGCAATGAAGGAAGGTACCGCTGCGAGAGAGGCGATCCAAATCAGGTACTGACTGCTATCGTCCCGCCTGCAATGTACATCGTACAATACGTACGAATTTTGCACCACGTACGATGTACACTACCTCTGACAGTGTTGGCCTCGTCAGATAATCACTGTGTCTCGTCGACAGGGGGCTCGCCTGTTCCGACTGCACACCTTCACACGCTACTGTTACGTCGGCGGAGCTCGCATTGGCCGACGGCAAAAGCCCAACGATCCCTACCTGCAAGTCACTAGGTAGCGAGGCTTGGCCACCAGCCTTCGTTGTTCGACAGCGAATCGCCCATGTGGGCTTCTATGGTCCCCCGGAAACCCTCGTAATTAATAGCCTCCTCCTGTTAACGACAGGTCATGCCCGGGGGGAATCCCGTCCAGCATCGGCCTTATCCACGCGCGCTATCCGATGGAGCTCCCCTCGACGTTGACGATGCTCTTCAAGATCCAGACCCGTGGAAACCCTCAGTCTACTGTACCTATCGCCCTATCGCCCTCTCTCACTCTCTTTCTTTCAGGCTCGCTTGCCACAAACGACTTGCCTGCATCAACGAGCCCCGTTTCTCTGCGTTATCCAGCCCACAATCTTGAAACAACTCTTGCTGCCCACTCATGAATGGGAATGCGGCTGGAGCAGCAGCACACGCCGGCGATGCCGCCCACAGATTGACAGCACCCACGCTATCGATACGCTACCTCGACTACGGTGACGCCCGGACCGGCTCAAGGCAACTCACCGAGCCTAACGATATGGGGTATCCACGGCTTAAACATGTTACCCTGGTTGTACACCCTCGTCTGTTGTCCTTGTGACCTCTTCTAACCCTTTTGTCATGTCAGGGATATGAATATCGGCTTACCTAAGGTCACACCCGCGGAACATTTCGTCCATCCACGAACCAACATTATTGCAAGCCTGCACGTGAACTATTTGAGCCTGGCCTAGCAGCATACCTATCTTGTTGCTTACTTCCAACGTTTCGTGGCATCAGTCACGGAACATGCTTGCCCTTGCTACTTTCCAGACACCGGCGCCAATTGAATACCGGGTTCAGGTCGCTTCACAAGAAGACGGTGAGCAATGTCTTATTGTTCTCGCGGGGGCGGTAGAGATTGCCTTGACTGGCCTCGCTCCACATCCATCCCACACGGACAGCGGTGACACCTTCACCCAGGAATCCTATCCTACACTAGTGGACACTACTACAGTACCTGTAGGAACAGGCACGGATGGGATACCCTTACACAGCGTTAGCCCGTTGGGTCCAGATGCCACACCTCAGCGAGAGGATGCACCCATCACAATATGTACAACCGAATTTCCTGGTTGCATATGTACTTTACTGTGTGGTCAATCAGCCGCGCCAACTCCCCTGCTGCGGAGCAGTCATTCGCGTGCTAGGCTGTGCGGGTACAGTAGGCGGTTGAACTAGAGGGTTCTCGCTCGCTATCGATATCGATGCCTTGACCCCCTTGAACTACGTTGCATCAGCAGAAGCTTTTCCACGTTTCCGCTTCCAGACTAACCTTGGGGAATTGCTCTGGCTGGCTGGCTGGCTAGCTGGCCAAGGGACGGTGGAACAACGACGACGACGACAACGACAAGGATGCAGTGGTGTGCGGACCTTGACCTACGCCGCAAGGTCTCGACGATATCTTGCGAGGCACCTTGCGGAGGCTCCGCCTGCGAAACGCCGTAAACTTGCCCAGCAGTGGGACGTTTTCTCGATTGTTTTCACAATTCGGAATAGGCTTGCAATGCCGTGCCCCAGTTCCTTGGACGCTACAAGAGAACAAGTTTTGTTTTTGTTTTTGTTTATCTTCTCGGCGACCAGATGCATTCTGCCCAAGCCCTCGCGGCCCCTCCATTTATCGCAGTGCTAGACCGGCGTGGTGTGGGATCAGGAGGCGGCATACCGCCGTAGGAGCTGTTGGTTGTTCGTTCGATTGGAGCTTATTTGACACACCGATGGATGGATGACGGAGCCCCGGCAGAAGTAGCTTCGTCGATTCACCTCTCTCGATGGCATGTACGACATCCTTTGCTACTCGGCACTGTCACCTTACTACTACGCGTTTCCGTACTGGGAGTGCTTCTCCAACTTTCCCCAAATTTTGTCTTGTCGACGTTGGACGCTGCATCTCATCCTAGGCCCTACTGGGCACAAGCCCGAGACGTAACAGCTTGCTGCAACCCTACCCCGGCGGCGATGAAAGACAGCTCCCCTCCATAAACCGTTGCAAGAGCCGTGAGAGCTGTGAGAGCTGTGAGAGCTGCGATCTCCGCGGCCGCATCTGGACTACGACCGACGCAGCAGCACGCACACATCCACAATGCACCGTGGTAGGGTCCTTAGACGCCGAGATCCCGGACCCACACACCAACGGCAACGGATCGAGGCCACACACTTCACGATGAGCCTCCATTCCATCCTCCTTGATCAGGTTTGTGCTGATCCACACCGGTGTTGGAATTCGAGTTGTGGTCTGTCATCAAGAATCAGGGTCGTCTCTGGGGCTGTGCAGATGGACATCTGTCCGTCCGTCCGTCCATCCACCTATCAGATGTGGAGGAAAACTGAATCTCGGCAGCTTTGCCTGCCCAGACGTTTTGCGTTCGTTTGTCATCATTTGTGCCGAACCTACCATGTCTTGCGGCATTGCGAACGAGCGGCTGTCATGGGCATGAACTCTCGCCGAATGCCAGTGACACTATGCGTTAAGAACCAGCGTTCCTGGGCCACAAGGTATGTCCAACTTCCCACCCCCCTCTACGCTTCTCGAACCCTGCATGGCAGCTATGACTAGGCACGTCGTCCCCGAGTCCGCTCACGGCCTTAGGGATGGGTGGGTGGGTAGGTAGGGAGGGAAGACTAGCGTATAAGAATACCTCTGCCTTCCAGAGTATCCTAGACTGGCTTTTGGGCCAATCCCAACGTCAACCTCTCCTACACAGTACAGCATGTACCAAGCAAGCATGGCGTGCCAGGCTGCCCAAGGAGACGCTTTCCCCAACAGAGCCAGCCGACCAGACAGCCGACCATCTAGGTAGCTAGTTTAGCTACCTAGCTAGCCAGCATCCAGCATCCAGCATCCAGCACCCAGCCACCCTGGAACGACGGATGGAAGTCTGGTCTCCAACTCGTACCCCAAATCAGAACCTCGGCATCGACGCCATCAGAGCTCCCTCATGCCTGCGGAAAGTGTTGGCCATGATCTCCTGGAGGGGGGGAAAAAAAAAGAAAAAGAAAAAAAAGTGTGCACACCTGACCACTCCTTGCCAATGTCTGTCGATGACCCCCCCGGGCGGCAGGGTACTACCCCTGTCTACCCCAGACTTTACTCTGCGAATTGTGTCCCTTCTCGGGCCATCCACGCCTCGCAAGCAAGGAGACAGTGTGGGAGCAAATCTCGAGTCTCGCCCTTCACCGTCTGCCGATCGGTCCCTGCTGTTCACTCGGCTTGGTCAAATGCGCCGACGAAGCCAATCTCTCTCTCCTTGAACCTTGAAGCATATATCCGTACCATGCAATGACTCTGGTATCGAAAAGCCACTCTCTGGTGTCACCGGGTCAGTGGTCTCTGGCCGCCATGGGCACTGCCATTTCAACTGCGCCGTGGAGTAGAGCGGCAGAGAACACTGATGGCTGACTGGCGTACGGTGCTGTCGATGCTGCGCGCCCGCAAGCTTCATGCTGCTTATCTCAAATGCGTTTTGCGTATGCCGGCGAAGAACAAGGAGGCGGCTGTGCACTGTGACGAAACGTTCATTTCGCTTTCCGCCGCCCCTTCATGTCTTCATGACATGCGCATGGTTATGGATAGGCCCTGATAACCCAGAGGCCGAAACAAAACTGCGACCCCGACGGTGATGGCTGTGTCCATAGCTTCAAGGCGAACCTTGAGTGCCCTACGTCACCAACAAAGAAGCTAGCTCACGGTACGCCGAGACGAGCCCCAAAAAGGAGAGCACATGAAGCGTCCCGTGGGAACCAGACCTACACCACTTCGTAGTATACGGCAGCTCTGCCGACGCGCAAGAAACGAAACTGTCATCCCAACGCCAAGGGACGTCTGACGGCCACCGCGGAGAACTGCCCGTTAACTTTGCCGTCTCTTCCGATAACCTCCAGCTAGGACCCAGCCGCCGAGCCAAGTTGGTGCCGCAGCCGTCGCAGCGGAGCTTCGCCCAACGTCAACTTCAAAGTCATGGGTGAAGCAGAACGACTGGTTAACGCTCCAAGTTGAGGTGCGGATTCTTTTCAACCGCTGTTGTCCGAAGCAGGCGTCGGCGGGCGGAGCATAAGGAGGCGAGCGAAATGACTTGGTCGATTCGATGTGCTTGCTTGTCGCTCGGGAACAAGTCTGGCACCCGATGACGGTTGCTTATCCGATAGATGAATCAACTAAGGCCCATCGTCAAAAGGATGCGCACATCTTGCATCCCGTATCACACCACCATTTGCCCACCACACGCCGCACCGGGAGCTTGCGTATGTAGTTTTCCAAAATGGCAAAACGCGCTGCTGCTGTTCTGCAGTGCTGCGTCACCGTATTACAATGCGCCGAGGCTGCAACGCTGGCTAACAACCGGGTTGAATATCGCAACTTAATGTTACCCTTGGTGACAAACCCGATGAGAGATACGCATCTCTCATTGAGTTGTATTTGCCACACCAGTTACGTCGCTTAAAACAGCGGCAGCAACTCGACAGCACTCGTTTCGCCACAAGTTGCATCATTGGTTACTCTACCCACGGCACTTTGCGCGAACAAAACACGCGGTGGCTTCCACTGTGCCCGTTGGCCCACACACACACACACTCTCTCTCACTCTCTCTCTCTCTCTCTCTCTCACACACACACACACATACACGGCGAGGATGCAGTTCGCTGACCATGCCATCCATCCATCGTTCCGGATAATTGTTCTTTGCCGCCACTAAGCAACGTCACCACAAGTAAAGAAGGGACCGGTGTCGTGCAGGGAGGCAAAGTACAAAGTAGGCCATCCCGTTCTTGATACCGCTAGCCCTGGCCTGGCATTGGAGACTAGGGCGCCGCCGTTGGCCAGACGTACCCACGCCAACGCTCTGCTCTCATTGCTGCTTTTCGTCACTGGCGGCCCACGACGAGCTGCACAGTGCCGTCCCTGGGAACCGACCGGTTTCTCAACGTCGGGCTTAAAACCACGCCACATTGAGCCAAGGTGGTGGGCATCTTTTGTTCTGGCAGTTCTCTCGGAGGGTTGTGAGACCGACGATATCCCGCAGACTAGCGCCTGTCCTTCGACGCCGGGCGTACGGGGCTGGCTGGGGCCCCTCTAGCGGCCGCCCTCGGTCTCTCTTGAACCGAAGTTGACGGTCGCGTTACCGGCTGGGTGGGGAAAAGGGGCGACGCCGGCCAGCCCACCAGCCGGAGAGCGTGTTCGCCGGCCCTCCCCTCGGGCTTCTTCGGGCCTGTTTGGGCTGTCGATTGATGTCGATCTTCTCTTTCCCGGTCAAGGTTTTCTTCTTTTTTTCCTTGGGGGGGAGGGGGGAGGGGGGAAGAAAGCATGCTCGACATCACGGTAGATCCAGTCGGTACTTTGGTGTGTGTGTGTGTGCTGTACGGTATTTCGTATGCAGTCATGGTAGCTTGTGGCATGGTCGAGTGTGGCGCTCGAGTGAAACGAGCAAGTTGCTTCGAGTGAGCGCCCCAGGGCCCCTGTGCGTCAGCCGTTCTGGGCCTGATCTCCCATCTTGGTTCAGTCAATCTTCGGAGGTTACCGGCAGTTGGGAAGTCGTATAACCTTCTGGATTGGCCTGGCCCATCTGCCGATCGCCGTCGTGATTGGCCTTTCTGTTGGACGAACGACGATGACGACGTACGTAGCCGTCGGCCGCGTGCTGTTACGCTGTTCAACATTGCTGGTAGTTGGTAAGGCGAGCGTGGGATGAAGCTTCTTTCTAGAGCGGTTGATTCAGCCATTCGTCTTCCTGGCGGCAGAGACTGCCAATCCATTTGGGAAGCTTGGGAAACGGTGTCCTGAGCTGCTTTTCGGAGTTGCCGCTGGGCAGCCTCGTCATGGTCGGGTCTTACGGGCGCGGGCGATTAACATCAGCGCAGCCAAAGGACACCATGAGTTTGTTCGAACCATGGGCCAGGGACTCTCACAATGACACGAATAGTACCGGGGTGTTTTTTGACACGAGAAGCTCTTTCTAGCCAAGTTCGTTCACAACGCAGAGGGATTTCCCGCTTGACTCCGGTGAGGGTACATATACGGCCATGTCCCACTGCCGACATGATATCAATCACCGGCTTCCGGGTCCGCAGGTTGGGCCCTTCATTCTGTGCAAGACTTTGCGTTGCATTCTTGGAATACGCCGGCTGCCTCACAATGAAGCCCGAATCATTATAGTAGCTACCGTTGTAGATATCCATTCTCAGAATACGCCGCCTACCTCGCGTTGGTCCCCGAACGAATATACACTTACCATTATAAACATCCATTCTCCAAGTAATCTCTGCACTGAAGAAAAGCTACTCAATATGCGGTCATCGCTGATCTGTCGTCCAATTGTAACATCCGTAACCACCTTTTCTCCTCCCCCATAACTCCATACACCAAATCAATGAGCCCCCCCCCCCCCTTTTTTTTTTTTTTTAGGAAAATGAAAAAAGGTCATCGCGCCCGTGTTGACCCGGCGCTTTTTCGCTCACGAGCCCTTCCTGGCATGGATCCGCTCGTGGCGGCGGCAGTCGTTGAGCCTGGCAAAGGCCTTGCCGCAGCTGGGACAGGCGTAGGGCCGCTCGCCAAAGTGGCTCCGCTCGTGGCCCTTGAGGTTGATGTTGCGGGTGAAGGTCTTGGGGCACATCTTGCAGCGGAAGCGGGCGGCCTCGACGCGGCGGCTCAGCTGGAGGAAGGCCGACGGGCTGTCGCTCAGCTCCGGGTGATAGTTGCGGACGTGGCGCTCGCGGTCCTTGTTGGAGGAGAAGCCGACGGGGGCAAAGCCGCACGTGTCGACGGGGCAGCGGTAGGGCCGGTCGTGGCGGCTGTGGTGGGCGTCGCGGTCGCGGCGGGCGTCGAAACCCTGGTGGAAGAACCGGCAGAGGAGGCGCTGACACTTGAAGAGGTTGGGGCCGTAGTATTGCTCCATGGTGTCGGTGCCTCCTCCGCCGCCGCCGGTGCCGGCGCGGGAAGACGGGCGGAAGTCCCTCTCGATGGCGGCGCGGTGGAGCTGGACGGCGGCCTCGAGGCGGGGGAGGCCGATCTTGTTGCGCTCGTCGACGGGCGACGCCTGGTGCGTGTATATGTGGTTCCAGACCCGGAAGAGGGCCGGATAGAAGGGGAGCGCGGCGTAGGCGGAGACGTCGTCGAGGGGGAGGTCCGGGTGCGGCGGCGAGGCGGGGCGGAGGTCCGCGTCGTAGGCGACCGCGAAGCGCGCGAGGGCGGAGGCGAACTCCCTGGCGTAGTCGTCCCGTCGGGGCTGCTCTGCCGCCGCCGCTGCCGCGTCGGAAACGAGGGGGGTGTTGTGTTGGTATTGATGATGTTGGAGGGGGTGATGTTGATGTTGGACGTCGTGAGAAGAGAAGGAGAGTGACGTAGAGGAGGAGGAGGAGTAGGAAGAGGAGGGTGGAGGAGGGAGGAAGACGATCTTGCAGGACGTGATGACCCTGGCGACGTGCTTGTACCACTGCGAGGCCGCGTAGTCCTGGAAGGAGAAGTAGCCCAAGGGGATGTGCTCGAGCCGCTCGGCCTCGGTGTAGTCCTCGGCGGCGAAGCACCGGAGGGAGAGGTAGCGGAGGCAGATGGTCGCGAGGTCGCACTGGACGAACTCGACGTTGATGTGTTCCGTGTTGGCGAGGTGACTGATGGTGAAAAGTGTCAACATACGCTTTTTTTACTTTTTCCTTTTCGTCTTGTTATGACGTGCCGCCTCATCAGCCTGCGTGACAGGGACACCGCAAAGCGGAGCGTGATGAGCGTAAACGGGACAAGAAAGACAGAAGAAAATGGGGGTGGGCCACCTACCTCTTGGCGGTGGAATGGATCAGTCTGATGTTGTCCCCCGGCAAGACCTGGACGAGCGAGCCGAGGAGGTCGGCCACCTTGTCGGTGCGGATCATGTTCAGGTCAAAGTCGACCGTGTCCCGCGCGCGGTCGAAGGCGAGGATAGCCTGGATCTCGTGCCACTTGAGGGGCCGGTGTGCGCAGACGAGGAATCCGAGGAGCAACTTCGCCTTGGCCCAGTGGTTGCTCGACAGCCTGGTGAGGTTGTTCTTGAGGGTGCCGAGGAGTGTGTCGTATCTGGGGAGTTTGTCAGCCGGGCCAGAGATGGGGGAGGGTTGAAAATTGCCGGAGGAGAGCACGACAGAAGGAGCATGAAGATACAGAACGACTGGGGAAGACGGGGGGGGGGTTGGGGGGTTGGACATACAATCGGGATATGCCGTCTGGGAGCATTCCCGGCCTGACACAGTCGAGCAGGTCTTTCTTGGTCATCTGCTTGATGAGGTGTTCCATGGCGAGGACGGCATACAAAAACAGCCCTGCGGTTCTCAAAGTCAGCCCCTCCCCCCGGCGTCACAGAAAGGGCCATCAACACATCATCCGCCCTCGCGTGGCCACAAACTCACCTTCACTCTGGGCCGTGACCTGGTCCTCAATGTCCTGCACGTTGTCGGCCGACAGGTTGAAGTCACGGTCCGCCTTGAGCATCTGCTCGGGCGTCAGCCTCATGCGGACGTAGGCGCGGATGTCGTGGGCGTTGTCCCGCGCGTCCAGCTCGACCTCGCGGCCGGCCTCACCCGGGACGCCGTGCTTGGCCATGGTCCGCCGCATGTCGGCCGTCGGCTGGCTCGTGAAGAGCACGCGCAGCGAGCCCTGGCTGACGTCCCCGCACCGCGCCACCTGCGCCGCGAGGAACCCGACCGCCTGCTGCACCTCGGTCGCCGCGGCGCACTCGTCGAGGCCGTCGATGACGAGGTACTGCCGCGGGTTGATGTCGAAGAAGGCCTCGAGGAGGGGCAGCGCGGCCTCGGGGGAGCCGAGGGAGGAGCCGCCGCTGTTGACGACCTTGTCGGCGCACAACGGGAGGATCGCGGCGTTGTTGTTGTTGTTGTTCCTGCCGGCGGCGGCGCCCCGTGGCGGTGCGCCGTCGTCGTGATCCGAGCAGTCGGGGTCCAGGACGTCGGCGGCGGAGACGAACTGGTGGAGGATGCCGCGCAGGATGCCCAGGTACGTGGCCATGTCCTGGTCGCCCTCCTGGCAGTAAAAGTAAGCGACCTGCGCATCCTCCGGGATCCTGCCCTCGCGAGCCAGCTCCCGCAGGCGGACGACGACGAGCGAGGCCAGGACCGTCTTGCCCATGCCGCGCGGGCCGTGGACCCAGAGCGTCGAGTCGCGCGGCGGGTCCTCGCGCATCCAGTTGGACACGGCGTCGTAGCGCTTGTAGAGCCAGCGGCCGCTGTCCGGGCACCGGGCCCTCGTCCGGACGAAGCTCTCGTGGAGCGTCTCCGTCTTGTTGGGCGCGGCGATCCACTTGAGGATCTTGGTCTTCTGCTCGGTCCTCCGGTCCTGCTCGGCGCGTCGGAAGCGCCTCCAGGCGGCGGCGTAGGCGGCCTCGTACTGCTGGCGGCCGCGGCGGAGGTCGAGGGTGTAGGCGGTCGGCGTCGGAGGGGACGCGAAGCCCGAATCGACGCCGCCGAGGAGTCCGCGGCCGCAGCCGTGGGTTCGGATGAAATCCGCGTGGAGCCTGAGGGTTCCCTCGAGGTGGGCAAAGGTCGTCTCGAGGTCTTTCCACGACGCCCTGTGGAGCTTTGTCCATACTGCGAGCGAGTGGTCTTGTCAGTACCGGGGCGTCCGAGAGGAGGCGGGGG
>MU843452.1:138329-327318 GCA_030867255.1 Colletotrichum somersetense | reverse complement strand
CCCCCCAAAAAAAAAAGCGTGAGCTCGTTCATCGAGCACATTGGCCCTCGTTTCATACTCGAACCTGGCGTCGTCGGATCATGACTCATGGAGAACCCGTACAAGTCAGTCAGTCACTCCCCCCCTCCCACCACCACCCGCCGTCGCAGCGTGCGCCACGCCTGAGAACGAGGCGAACACGGAGGCGCGGTCCTCGTCCACCGGCGCCTAGCCGAGAGACGGACTGCCCTCCCTGCTCCGCGACTCGAAGCTCTCGACCATCTTGAGCACCCTCGTCTTCGGCCGCGCCACGCTTATCACCTCGGCCGTGCGCAACGTCAGCGACGGCCGCGGCTCCGCCGAGTCATCCCTGCTAGGCAGCGGGTGCTGGTGGCCCGTGCCGTCGTCCCTCGGCGGCGGGAGATGGACCAACCGCCGTCCGCGCACGGGCGATCTGTCCCCGGGAGACTCCGGCCTCCGGTGCTGCTCCGGCGGCTCGTCGTCGTCGTCGTCGTCGTTGGCGGGTGCCTTGCCCTTACCTTTGTCCTTGTCCCTGTACTCCTCCTCCAGCGCCCTCTTCTCGAGGTCCGCGTCTGACCTGCGCAGCCCGTCCATCTCGTCCCTGTCCGGGTCCACGAGGATGGCCTCCTCCTCCCTCTCCACCTCGGCGTTGACGACCCGTAGCCTCTCCTTGGGCACAGTGAACATAACCTGCACTAGCCGCTGCTCGATCGCCTTCTCAATGTCCCACTCGTCGAGGGATTTCTGGTCCACGTCCCAGTCGTGCCGGCCCTGCTTCCTGCGTAGGAGCTCGGCGCCGCCGATCCCCGACAGCCCGATCAGGCGCGGCTCGTAGTCCGAGCTGACCTGGTCCAGCGACAGGCGCCGCGGGCTCTCGTGGTTGCTCGAGTCCGACGAGTCGTTGACGCTGCTGCTAAAGACCCGCCTGAGGCTGCCCAGCCAGCCGAGCGACCTCCGCGGCTTGTGCTTGCTGGGGCTGCCCGGCATGTGGACAAAGTCCTCTTCCTCGTCTTCCGCGTTCTCGGGGGGCGGCGGCCGCTTACCCTGGAGCAGCAGCGACGGACCCTCGGCCTGGAGGGCGTTGAAGGTGGTCTTGGCCGTCGAGTACGTGTGCCCGCTGCTGCTCGACGACGACGCCGTGTCCAGGCGGGCATCGGTGACGATGGTCAAGTTGTTCGGCCCGGGACTCGGACGCCGCGCGGACGCCTGGCGCGTCGGCACGCTGATGGCGCTCCGCGCCGACTCGGAGACGTTGCTCGCTGTGCGCTCGTCGTCGGCCACGGAGCGTGCCGAGCGCATCGACTCGCGGCGCGTGGGAGAGACGCGGCTGTTGCGCCGCGACGGCATGCGCGCGAGGAGGGCTTCGGCGGCGTCGACATCGGACTGCCAGTCCTGCACCTCCGGGTCCCGTCTCTGGAGAGCCTCGGGGCTGGGGGTCATGGAGTTGCGGTTGCCCGGGTTTAGAACGGGGACGGAGCCCGTCGGTGTCATGAACGGATCGGCGTACCCCGGCGTGGTCGGCGTTTCGGGCTTTTGATCTCTGTCTCGCGAGGCCCTCACGATGCTGCCGTGCTCGGGGTCGTCTTCGTCCGCTTCATAGATTGGGTGGATATGACCCGGAGTGCTGAGATTCGCGGCTGGTTGGTACGCGCCCCTGGCCGCGCGGGGGATCGGTTTACGTGGGATGAGAAGGGCGGGCGGTTGGTATGTACCCTGGCCTCCAGGATTCCGGCCGGACCTCAGCGATTCGTATCCGAGTGACCGGTCAATCGAATCGTAAGGATCGGGACCTCCCGTGTACCAGGCGTGGCTTGTCCAGGGGAACATGGAGTTGTCGTCGCGCTCCATCATTTCGTCATCCGGGTGCAGGAAGCGTGACGCGTCTTGCGCCAGCGACCGTACCGTCTCGTCTCTGGCTTCCCTCTTCTTTCGCAGGTATCTCTTGTAACAGAAGTAAACGATGAAGGCGCCGATCACGGCAGCGAGACCTACGCCCAAGCCCACGCCAAGCCCGACGTTCTTGATCATGTTGTCCCCACCAGAGCTGTCACCGGATCCGTGCGACGAGCTATCATGATTGGGGTTGGAGTAGCTCGAGGTCCAAGACATGGATGTCAGGTTTAAAAATTTCAGACCCGTCCCGCCGCTCGACTGTCTCTTCGCTTTGGAGCTGGAGGTCGTGATTTCGTATCCTCCATAGACCATCATGACGTTCCCGGGCAACATCGCCGCTCCGTGGCCGTAGATCCCGCTGTCTGGCTGCTGCGGGGGGGTCGACCACGTCCAGTCGCCGTACGTGTCACCCATCTTCAACAGGGCCAGCTGCGGCGACGCGGGCTGCGACACGCTGCCGACCCAGCCGCCCAGGACGATGATCTCAGTGCCGTCCTCGCTCAGGACCGCCGTGTGCCCCGACCGGCTCTCCACTTCGACCTCGCTTCCGCGCTTGTCCACGTCCCTGGCGGCGAGCTCGGTGCTACCGACGGGCGAGGACTCGACGTTCGCGAAGCTCCAAGACTCCTCGGGCAGGCTCCAGATGGCGGCGGAGCTCATGTTGATGAAGGCCTGCTGAGTGTGGCCTCCCAGCAGGACGTAGCGCGCCTGCTGCGTGACGACGCCGGACCGGTTCGAAATCGAGGGGCTGAGCGGGGTGAAGGAGAAGCCCGCCTCAGGGAACGCGGGCCCCTTTCCGGAGACGAACTCGGCCGTGTACGCGGGTTGCCCCGAGGCCGAGGGCGCCACCCTTAGCATTGACTTGGTGTACGTCCCGTCGGCCTGCCACGCGGACTCGTTGGCCGTCGGGGCGAGACACATGCCGCCGTAAGAGTAGAGCACGGGCTCGGACGTGGTCGGCGCAAGGGTCAGCGAGAAGCTGATGCCGGCGCCGAGGGCGTACGGCCCGGCATCCGAGTCCGCGGTGCTTGGTAATGTTGCTTCGGCCTTGCTCCACGACCCGGAACTGCCGCCGACCCCGGATGCCGGTGGCGTGTAAGTCCAGACGTCGTAACCCTGGGCCGAGGCGCAGTCCCCCGCCTGAACCACGACAGAGCCGTCGTCGGCCATGGTGGGGAGGAAGGCCGTCGTGTCCGACGCGCCGTCGAGGAAGGGCAGGTTTGTCGAGATGGTCTGGAGGCTCGCGGCGCCCGAGACTGTCGCGGAGATGTTCACGGCCAGCAGCTCGACGGCGCCGGCGCGCGGGTGAAAGATGTAGGCGAGCCCGCCATTGCCGCCGGTGTCGTTGACGGGCGAGCCCGGCAGGGAGGAGGAGGAGGGGAGCAGGACGTTGGTCGGGAGGTAGGGGTACGTCTGCTGTGAGGAGGCGAGGGGGGCGAAGAGCAGGGCGTAGGCGGCGGCAGCGGCGAGGGCGGTGGTCTTGGTGTTGCGGGCGGCTGCCGGTATCTCTGTCCCGGAGGCCCACCGGCCGGCCGTTGCGGCCATGATGGTCCGTAGACGCTGTCGTCGTTGGCGTGCGCAGTCCGTCCACCCCCGGTCTCTTGAGCGTGGGCGCGCGTGCGTGTGTGTAATCGTGTGCGCCGATCGCTGGAGCGGTGAGTGGTCAATTCATTGTCCTGGCACTCCCTCTTGACTTGGGCCAGGGTCGCGATGCCCTTGTAGCCGCGATGAGATGCGGAAGCACGTAGGAGGAGGTATAGGAATTGAGAATGGCGTTGTGGCAAGTGGGCGCGCTGTTCCCGTCTGTTCTTCTCCCTTCCGTCTCTCGTTGTCGCTTTCCCTTGGACTATGGAGCTGGCTGCGAAAACGGGCCTCGGCGATGGGTTTGGCGACAAGTGATAAGCTGGAGGAGAAAAGAAAAGCACAGGGCACGCGGAAAAGAGGAGGCCAGAGCAGAGATGCGGGTTTGTGATGGAGAAAAGGGACCCCCCAGACAAGGCAATAGATTGATCTGATGGGCAAATGGAGGGGTTGGGCGGGTTGCTTGCAAGGTAGTAAGTATCTGCAGGTGCTCAAGCAAGCAGGTTGGGGATGTCAACAAATCCAACTATTGACGTGCAGGGGGGGGGCAACGAACGTGTACCTCAGTTGCGGTTCCCGGTGGGAGAGGAAGAAAAGAAAAAAGGGAAAAAAAGAGCGCAGCAGGGATTCGGAGCAAATCACGGTATGCCGTGGTCTAGTCTAGTCTGCCCACGGGGCCTCTCCGGTCGCGTACCTCTCAAAAGTCTTCAAAGGGAGGGAGGAAAGACTAGGTAGTTAGTGTATACCTGGGTTGGTGTAGGTAAGTACGATAGTGAGTGTAGAGCAAAACCTTCCCTGCGCGCTACGCTACGGCTTAGTAGCATGGCTGTCGAATGGCATCCTGCCTTGGCAAGTGAAGCTCGAGAACTTGTTCTAGTGTAGCACTCGATTGATGATTGATCCCTGGCCGAGATGAGATGGGTATGGATAATACAGGCAGGCACGCAGGCAGGCAGGCAGCGGGGTTGTTGTCCTGGGGAGGCGAGGGAGGTGACCGGCGCATCTGACAAGCATGGTCGCCGGGGCAACGCTTCCCCACTAGGTGGGTAGGTACCTAAGGTACGGAGTAGCTTACGGGGAGAGCCCTCGGCTAGCCGCTCCAGAGGTGCACTATTCCTAATCCGCGCTAGCTTGACCAGCATCCCTGATGTCCTTCCTTCTTTGTTACGGCAGGCAGGCGGGCGAGTGTAAGTAGGATGTACGGTACGAATATCATAGTCCTAGTAATTATCCCATCCCAACAATAAGACGGCGGCGGGAGTTCGAGTCTGGCATCACATGTCCAACGTCAAGAACAAAGTATTCCCCCAATCGTTTCACTCCGTCTAGCGTTTCTCAAGCGTCTACATAGTACGCCCATCGCCAACTTGCACTGCCCAATCAACCCACACCTCATCTGCCCATCTCCTCCTAACTCTCGTTCCACCAGGACCACGTCGCCCTTCGGTCGGCCGGGAACCACGTCGTCAATGTCACCTCAGTCCATGACACTCGCAGACGGGCCTCCCGCCGCCGATGACTGCCTCATCCTGCCTGCCACCACCTCCTCCACCGCGGGCGGTCTCACAGGCTCAGGGAACAGCCCGTGATACTTGGCCGGAACCTTCCTCAGGCCCTCGGCCACGCCCGCCTCCAGCGCACTCAGCGCCGCCGTCTGCTCCTTGAGCCTCGTCTCGAGCACGGCCACCGCCTTCTCCAGCTGCTTCGGGCCGTTCGCCGACTCCGACGTCCCGTAGTACCGCTCGAACTGGGCGTTGGTCATCTGTTCCTTGTGCAGCGACGTCGCCAGCGTCACGTTCTGCTCCTTCATCGTCTGCGCGAGCTCCGATAGCCGGTGGTTCTGGATGCTCACACGCGTCGCCTCGTCCAGCTGCTGCTTGTGCTTGCTCTCCCATTCCGACACCCGCGCCGGCCACGCCGGCTTCACCACCGTGACCACCGTCGGCGTCACCTCGAGCTTGCGCGTCTGCCGCACCGCCGGGTGCACCCCGTGCGCCGGCAGGATGAAGATGCTGCTCCGCCCTTTGCCCTGCAGCCGGTAGTAGCGCGTCTTGACGTCGTAGAAGACGAGCCCCCGCGCGTAGAGGTCCCCGCCCCGCCGCTCCTCCCACATGCGCTCGCCGTACGTCCCGTTGGCCGCCCAGACGGCCCTCTTGTGCTCGATCTGCGCCTCCTCCCGGTCCAGCGCCCGGCTCAGGTAGTCAAAGACGTCGTCGCCCGCGTTGGCGAGGACCCACCTGTCCTGCGGGAAGGCGAGCTCGCGCCCGGACGCCGCGTCCGGGCCCGTCTTGCACGCCATCTGCATCGGTACGACCGCCTCGCCGGCCATGACGTCGAGCGAGTTGGCGTAGCTCAGCTCGAGGTCGTGCACCCGCGCCACGAGGTGCTGGTTGAACAGCAGCCACTGGCCTAGCAGGCTGTTGCGCACCGCCCCCATCTCTTCGGCGTCGGTGTCCGCGTCGGTGGGGAGCAGCGACATGAGGCCTCCCGTCGCGCCGTACTCGTGGTCCAGCATCTCCAGACACTCGTTTGCGTGGAGCGCCAGGGCGCTGTGGGAGGCGTACGGGCGCGGCTTCGTCCTTTTCTCCTTGTCCATCGCAAAGGATTGCAAGGTGCAGTGGTGGACGACACCATGAGTGTCGGACTGGTGCTGGATCTGGTTCATGAGGTCGCTGAGCGGCTTGTGGTGCCACTCGTCGTCGTTCTGGTACGTGTGGCTCAGGTCGTTGAGCCAGTCGAAGGCCTCGTTTTCCCTGAACGACTTCCTGTCCCACCCATGGGGGCTCTTTCCGTTGTCGATCTCGCCATACTGGGTCGTGGGTGCCAGCTTGGCGATGAGAACGGCCAGTGCCTGCGCGTGTCGTTTGAGCGCGAGCAGCGTCGGAGCGTGGCCGTGTGTCGATAGATAGCCGCAGTTGACGTGACGCAGGAGATTAATGTCTCCCTCGCCAGCCGAAGGGTGGTCAGAGCCGCGGCTGCCGTCGGGATGGAGGATCTCCTCGGTGAAGCGAGACTTGTAAGCGCCGGCATACGGAGTCTTGTCGATGTGGCCATGGGTGGGTTCCTGGCTCTGCGAAGCCTGCGAAGACATGGTAACAGTTACGAGTGCAGCAGTACTCCAGAGGAAGATCAGAACCAAGAGCGGAAGCTTGGTTTACGACGTTGATAGGTACAGTCGTCTAGTTGCCGAGAATGAAGCCATGATAGAGAATCCTTGGATTTATGACCGCCGTTGTTCCTACGCGCGGCAAGCGAGTCTTTGGTCATGTATGCCTGCTGCCGTGGTATCTGGCAAGGAAGCTGGCGCAATGTTTTCCGCAACGAATGCTGTAACGCAAAGGCGGACAAAGACTACGTGACAACAGTGGTTGGGAGCTTTTATTCATTTGCAGCAACAATAGAAGCCACAGCCTTTGGTTGTTGAATGGCATGGTACGACCATAAGGGCGTCGAAAGACCCTGAACAATGAGATATAACAATACATAGGCCCTGTCACAATCGAGGCCACAGGTGCCATTGCGCAACCAATTCGGTTTCCTCTCTCCTGCCAAGACAGATCCAATGACCTAGACAGAAGACAATAATCGAGCAGGAGAACTCTGTAAGCAATACACTCTTCTGGCAGCTGAGCAGACATAACGCCAAGCCGGTCCGCCACCTATGGGGGTAAACCTGCGGAGCAGAGTCACAACCTGTCAAATTGATGAGATTGGGCAGGCCACATTTGCACCTCTTGGAAATCTGGCGCTTTTCCTCTGGAGAGTTCAAATGCCTGTCGCTGCGTGAGAAGGACGAGGTGATGAGCCAGCTTCGGGAGAACGCGTTGTCGAAGCAGCGCACTCGAATCGAGCAACCAAGAGGGCCACAAACCGCGATGTCGCGTCGGCCTACCCTCATAGAAGATAGCTGCCGGTGAAAGGTCACCTCCCTAGCGTCAGGGGCAAGCAATTGCCGGACTCGTCAATGGTTGACCGGTGGATGAAGAAGTTAACTCCGCCGCTAGTGGTTAACAGTGTGTAGTCTCGAAAGGTGCTTTCAATTGACTTTAGAACTGACGCCAATTTTCACACTCTCTATTTGCGACGGAGACGTCTGAACCTGAGGCGAAGTTATCCGGGATAGTCGATGAAGGGCGGGGGGTTGAGGGCCTAGGCCGTTCCAAACGCAGCCTCTCAGCTGGAGCGGCAACACTTGGGAGGTGGCACCGGATCACGAATCTGCAAGGTGCAGAAAAGCCAGCTGTACAGGCCTAGTATGGGCAGATTAGCGCCGCGCGGACGCACATGTTGATGAAAATACAAGTTGCACTGATCGGGCAGCTACTCGACGCCTCAATCAATGATGCAGTTGTGTGACGGGACTGAGAGAGCGCGCGCGAGGTTCCATGCCAGTTTTGCGTATCGGGAGCATGTTGGCGCGCGCGAGCAAACAACGACAGGGCGTCCAAGGTGTGTAAATCAGCCATTGCCAGGTTCGGAGAGCCACGGCCGGCTACCGTCGTCCAGCGTTGCACGAACAGTGGCAGCGACTCGAGCATTGTCTGACCCTCGGGTGTCTTGATGGCTTTGTGCGTTTCGCTGGTTCCGGTACCATATGTCTGTCTCTCAAGAGGTTCCAGGCTCGGCTGGCCCATTGCCGCGCATTCTTTCGCAGTTTAGTTGCGCCCAATTTCCTTCTTCAGGTGAGCAAGGGTCTACATAAGGAAAGACGATCTGACGATAGTACAATGTAACAATGGAGCTAGGCGCCAATAGGTACTAGGGCATGTGGAGGATTTTGAGATTTTTCTGGCAGGGTGGCGCCAAAGCCGAACGCGGTTTGGCTCGACAACCATCGACGCTAGGGTCGTGAGAGCGCGGCGGATGAGCGACGAAGCGTTCCAGAGTCCCAGGTGGGAAATTGGCCGCGTTCATCAACGAGATCAATGTCACGCACGGATCCATCAACCAACTATCTTCCCGATTCCAGACGAACACTGGCGCGCCGGTTAGTTCTGGTGGGTGTGTTCAAGGCACGCTACAGCGAAGCAGCACGTCGGTAAGGCATTCCGGATGACGCGCCATCCATGATGGCTGCCCAGTCAGTAGGGCGGTGTCTAACTAAGCCTTCCCTCTGGGGTCGGCGCGACAAAGTGAATCAGAGGTTGTCATGATATCGACGTTTTCGAAAACCAAGCCAAGCGAGCGGGTGCTGGGCCTCTCTCATGCCGAGATTGCGTCACTGGGGTGGGTGGTTTCTAGTTTGGGTTCCTTATTGCAGTTTGTCGGTCTCGGATGGCAAGCCAAGCGCGTTCGATGTCACTGGGTTGGCTTAGTCACTTTGGTGCCGTGTGGCTGCCGTTGCTGATGGTGCCGTTCTCCGTGCGGGCCGGAAGACAAAGCTTGGAAGGAAGGTAAAAAGTTTCGGTGCATAATAGCCGGTGGTGGTCGGGGAGGGTGCCGAGACGGCCCCCCGTGTGAGAAAAGGAGTTGTCGTTGGCTGACCAAACTCCAAAGTGGATTGCTCAATGGCTTAGCCCACAGGCGTGGTGGTAACCAAAGGTACAGTACGATGTTTTCAGTCCAAGTTCTTGGGAGTGAGTGTGTCGGCAAACCTGCTCTGCCACAGCTGCTGCGGCAAGCCTTGCAGCGGGAGGGTGAGAAACCTGGAACGACGACCCAGCGGCCTCTGTCTGCCGGGTCGACTGCAACTCTGCAAGCGGGCGGGTGGCAGGGCTAGTGGGACCACAAACGGTGTTCCCGGTAAGAAAAAAAGGGTTGATTCCTGGCAGAGGCGGCTGGGGAATTTCGATTTGTGAGAGATTGAGTGAAGTCGGTGTGAGGTGGGTGTGAAGGTGGGCGAAGCCAAGGGGCAGGTGTCTGTCTATCTGTCTGGTGCACACCAAACGACAGAGAAACAAACTTTGGCGTTGGAGAGATAAAGTGTGGACGGGCAGGGCAGGTCGAGACGGGAGGGAGCCAAGGCCCGCGACAGGAAAGGCCTGGAATCAGTTCCGGCAAACTCAGTGTCGAGTAAGAGAAGACAAGACAAGACGGAGCAGAATAGGTATGCTGCCCAAGAAGGACAAACAAGATGATGGCGGAAGGAAGAAGCGCAAGAGGCAGGGAAGGAGGTTTCCAGTTGCAGAAACAGCGGCCAATCATTAGCATGGTATGCAACTCTCGGCAGCCCCACCCCCCCTCGACTGGTCAGTGACAGCCCGTCGACGCGCTCGATGGCCCCACCCCTTGGCCAGTGCGCCGCCGTTCCCAGGCGCATCGACGGAAGTTACCAGAGCGCTCTTTCCTCTGATGGGACCCAAGGTACATACCATGTATAGGTAGGTACATGGTAGCTTGGCTATTCCCTGTCTGGCTCAAAGACAGCTTGATTTGGCGCTATGCGTGGATGCGTCATAGGCCGTATTGGGATGCACACACACATTGGCTGGCAGGCAGTGCTGTCCTGTACCAACCCTGTTCATTCAGTGACAATTTGCCTGCCTGCTTGCCGACACTAGGTAGGTGCCTGTTTAGTTTCGCATGAGAGCGCATACCTACTCTCTTCAGCCGATGTGTATCCGTACGCGTGTGAAGAAATAATTACCTAGGGAAGAGAGCGTGCGTGGGACATGTTTGGAATGACGATGCAGACCAAGACACATGCCGACCTCCTATAGGCCACGCCGATCCGGGGTCTTGCGAGTGTAGGTGCACCTTGCGAGTAAAGGCACACGCTACTGTGTAAAATAGATAGACGCTGGCGGTGGCCTCTTGTCCCATCTCTCGAGATTGCGGACCCTCGAAAAATAAGAACAAGGGACGGAAAATGCCCCTCTTCGATCCAAGGGTCTTCGTCTCAAGAATAGGCTCCCCCGTTGACCTCGACTCGTCCCACGTAAAAAAATACACATCGTACATACACATATCAGTGCGCAGGTGGTAGGTACTGTACGGAATACCGACAGGTATCACGGGCCATTCTGCCACATACCGCCTTGCTTGGTAGCTTCGCTTCCCATCATCATCATCATCCATCCTACCTATCCTCCCTCTTGTCGATACCCGACATTTGCCCCAGAAATCTCGATCGCAGGAGCATTAGCACCAACGGGGGCCAGCAAGCAAGCAGGCAGGCAGGCAAAGCACCAGCACAAGCCGAGCGCCAGCACCGACCAAGGGTTCGAAAACAGGAGGCTAACTAACCCAGCCCCTAGTGCTGTCTTGTGGCGTCACCTCTTTTCAGCACGACGGCCAGCCGAGACATTGGGAGACGTGCCAAATTTCCCACTCCTCACGTCACTCACTCGCTCACTCTCTCCCTTATTTTTTCTTCTCTGCCGCGCATCAAGCCCAGGCCGTTACATCCAACCACAAGCTTACACCACGCCTGTACCGTACCGCACCGTACTGCACAACACAACGCAACACACATTGCACCGCATCACCTTGACCTCATTACTTGTGTCACTACTGCTCTGCTTGATCTATCCGTACCTGGTAGGTACGGATAATACTTACCTGCATTACTTCATCTTCTTCCAACTTAGCCCGAACCTAGGTCTTGTCTCATTTCCCACCCGCTTCTTCGTCCGTACAAAGTACATATCCTGTGCACATCCACCGCCTTCATTACCCCTGTCCCCTGTCCCAGGAACTCCCTCTCCCTCCCCCCCCCCCCCCTCTCTCTCTCGACTCGACTCGACTCCTTCCCTGTTTAATACCCGTCTTGGCCCCAGGGAACCCCCACCATTGGTACATAACCCACCTACCCTCTTTCGAGATCATCTCGTACTTCTTTTCTTCATTCTCTCTCAACCACCGGAACTTCGTCCACGATACCTATTACCATTGCAAGGCGTTCATTTCGCCATTATCGCCATGTCGGGCCTTGAGGATCTCCAAGATGGCCAGGGCAACAGAGGCGAGGCTCTCGACAACACATCGGGCAGCTCCATCTCTGGCCTGGTTAGCACCCTGGCTGTTTGCGCCCCCATCGCCGGTGTCTACCTTGTCATCTTTCTTATACTTCGCCGGAGCCAACGCCGCTTCTATGCGCCGCGAACCTATCTCGGCAGTTTGCGCGAAAAGTCAGTCCAACTCATACTCCTTTCCATTATGCTAGACAATCAATATCCCATTCCAAATCACCTCGCCATCTCACATTGCCTCGTTTCAATGCGTTCTATTAATGCCCAGACACTGACTCCCTCGTAGTGAACGGTCCCCGAATTTGCCCAATGGTCTGTTTAACTGGTTCAGTCACTTCTGGAAGATACCCGACATTTATGCTCTCAAGCATCAGTCCCTGGATTCTTATCTTTTCCTTCGCTTCCTTCGCATCTGCGCCACCATCTGCTTGGTCGGCCTTGTCATGACATGGCCTGTCTTGTTCCCTGTCAATGCCACTGGTGGAGGCAGCGCCGGCCAGCTTGACATTCTGTCTTACAGCAACATCGATGTCACGGTCTCCTCCGGCCTTAACCGCTTATACGCCCACGCACTCCTCGGCTGGCTCTTTTACGGTTTTGTCATGTACTTGATCATGCGGGAGTGCATTTTCTACATCAACCTGCGCCAGGCCTTCCTACTTTCTCCAACCTACTCCAAGCGCATTTCGTCGCGCACCGTCCTCTTCACCTCCGTCCCCGACGCCTACCTGGACGAGGCCAAGTTCAAGAAGCTCTTCAGCGATTCCATCAAGAGAATTTGGATCACTGGCGACACCGAGAAGCTGGATGAGCTCGTGGAGGAGCGCGACAAGGTCGCCATGAAGCTCGAGAAGGCCCAGGTCAAGCTTATCAAGTTGGCCAACGCCGCTCGCCTCAAGGCAGCCAAGAAGGGTGCTTCGGATGATAAGGCCCCGACCGTTCAAGATACCGAGTCCGCTGATGCCTCGGCTCGCTGGATCCCCCGGAAGAAGCGCCCGACCCACCGCCTCGGCCCATTGGGTCTCCTCGGAAAGAAGGTTGACACGATCGAATGGTGTCGCTCTGAGCTTCAGCGTTTGATTCCTGCGGTCGAGGCGGCCCAAGCCGAGTACCGTTCCGGAAAGACCAAGAAGATCCCGGCTGTGTTCGCTGAATTTTTTACCCAGTCCGACGCCCAAGCTGCCTTCCAAGTCACCACTCACCATCAGGCTTTGCAGATGACGCCCAAGTACATCGGCATCCAGCCAACTGAAGTTATTTGGAAGTCGTTGAAGGTTTCTTGGTGGCAGAGAGTTGTCCGCCGGTATGCTGTCATTGCTTTTATCACCGCTCTAATCATTTTCTGGGCCGTTCCGGTCACTCTTGTCGGTATCATCTCACAAGTTTCCTATCTGGAGACGGTTTCTTTCCTCACCTGGCTCAAGAAGATCCCCGATGTCATCATGGGTGTCGTCTCTGGCCTGCTTCCTAGTGTTGCCCTGGCCATCCTCATGTCGCTGGTGCCCGTCATCATGCGTCTCTGCGCCAAGCTCTCGGGCGAGCCCTCTGATTCACGCGTTGAACTGTTCACCCAGAACGCCTACTTTTGGTTCCAGCTGATCCAGGTCTTCTTGATCACAACCATCGCTGGATCGGCCGTAGCTACCATTCAGGCAATCGCTAAAAACCCGGGCTCCATCTTCGGCACCTTGTCCACGGCGTTGCCCAAGTCTTCCAGCTTCTACATCAGCTATTTCATTCTTCAAGGCATCACTCTTGCGACTGGCGTCTTGACGCAAGTGGTTGGATTTGCCATTTTCGTGGCGGTGCTGAAGTTCCTCACCAATACGCCTAGAGCTCTGTACCAGAAGTGGTCTACGCTTGCGGCCGTTTCTTGGGGAAGCGTTCTCCCTGTGTACACGACCATTTCGGTTATCAGTAAGTCGTCTAGTCTTGTACCCAAATCCTCGATCCGACTAACATGTCTCTAGGCATCTGCTACGCCATCATCGCGCCCTTGATGCTGTTCTTCTCAACTTTGGGCATGGGCTTGTTCTACCTGGCTTACCGCTACAACATCCTCTTCGTCACCGACACCAAGGTCGACACCAGAGGTCTTTTGTACCCTCGCGCCCTTAAACAACTGTTTGCCGGTGTTTACCTGGCCGAGATCTGTATGATTGGTCTTTTCGCCGTGTCGGTTGCGATTGGCCCGCTCGTTCTCATGATTGTCTTCTTCATTTTCTCAATCCTGTTCCACCTCACCTTGAACAGTGTCCTCGACCCTCTCTTGTACACACTTCCGAGGAGCTTGCAGGTGGAGGAGGAGTCATTCAACGCTGATATTGAGGGAATCGATCGCAAGGATTCGGGCAGAGGTGTGTCGGAGGAGCAAAACGCCGACTCGGGCAACTTCTTGTCAGGCAACTTCAAGAAGTTGCCCAACATCAAGAACTTTGCTCCCGGCGGCGACGAAAACACTGTGGAGAAGGGGGGCAACATTGTGACCCGGTTCCTCAAGCCCTGGATCTTTGCTGACTACCTCACGCTTCGCCAATTGGTTCCTCACCACGCCGCTACCATCGACGAGATGTACCCTGGCGCCATCCAAGACAATGCCTACTATCCTCCTTCGGTCTCTAGCCTGCCGCCTCTTCTTTGGATTCCCGAGGACGCTGCTGGCGTATCCAAGTCGGAGGTGGCCCAGACGAGCAGCATCATCCCTATTACGGATGAAGGTTGCCAGTTGGACGAGAAGAACAAGCTGGTATGGGACTCGGAAGCTGCTAGGCCCCCTATCTGGGACGAGAAGATTTACTACTAGACGCGTGCTTCACCCGTTATCTGTACACCATTGATACCCCTACGAGTCTAAGCTCTCACAGTAATGACAATGGGCGAAAGTCCCCATTGGTATTTCGTTATCTTCTTGTAGCAAATGATTTATTGTGCAACATCGTTGCTTGACCACTCGTGACAGTATAGTCCATTTTAAACCGAGCGTGAGAGTCGCAAGAAGGCGAACTTGATTTTGATCTTGCCTGGCGGCAAATGACTTGCTTTACAGGAGGGATGCGAAAACTCAGTAAATTGGCAGATAGTACAGGACCGCTCTCACATTTATCAACTGTCAAAGTTTTCTTGCTTTTTTCCACGATAAAATTGAATAAATAGAAACACGTAAACGTTCACCAGTCTATCTGCCGAATAAGACGACGATGTCTTAGAGTTGGATATTTTAGACTACGTAAGAGCTGGGCACCTACCTACCTGCCTGTTTAACTACCTGCCTAATCGACATCACGTTACCTACCAAAAATGAAGCAACCGTATACAAGGAAGGAAGCACTTTCCCTTTCCTTTCCTCTTGATAGATAGCTAACAAACATATGAACAATGGATTTTGCCTAGCGCCTTCCCTCCTACCTCACAACCTTCTCGTCAACAATACCGACTTGAAGCCAGCACGGACGATACTTCTTGATACTCCCTTCCTCTGTATGACGATAACTATGCTCAGCGACCTCGATTTCTCTGGTCTCAAACTGAAAAGACAAGACAAGGAATGAGACATCAGTCTACGCGTGGAGGACAAGTGGGAAGCTGCAGATATGACTGATTCCGCGCTCTTGGCAACTGCCACCCCAGGACCGGGAGAGGTCATGAGCTCACCTGTCGCAGACCCGTGCCCTACAGGTCAAAGTTACAGTGGAGGCGGCCGCTATGATGTTATGCACACACCACCCCAGCCTGCACCTCCCACGGCCCCGCACCCCGGACGCGGCGCCTTGACGCGGCTCACATTGACAACACCAACCAAATCGTCCATCGGCAATCTTGAACGGTATCCCGTCACCGCACAGCAGTCGCCGACCGCGGGAACACGGCTTTCCTGCCTTGTCGCCTCCATCCGGCATATCCAGGGCCAGGATTCGCACTCAACCATGGCCGAGGCCCTGCTGGGCCTGGCGCCTTCTTATGGCGACGCGCACAGCGACAAGCCGCGGGTTGCGCATCCCGATGACCTCCCGAACCTGCTCCGCCGCGATCTTGAAACGAAGAAAACGCCTACACGATGCGAACACGTCTCCGTCACCCTCGAAGTACCGTCAACTGTTGAGTTCGCCATTCAAACAGGCGATGGCGATGCGCAAGAAAACGTTGACCCCGCCTTGGGTGGTGTTCAAGCATACCCTGTAGGCGGCCAACCCGTGAAGATCGTGCGCGCCTACGACACCATTATCAGCCAGCCCCACGACAATCCTGCAATGCAGCGAGCCGTGGCGAAACATATTGTCGGACTTTTGTCGACCGCAGACGAGAGTATATGGGTGGTTCGAGAGGTCTCGCGTGGCCAGTACGGCTGGTCCTTCACCTACATATGCAAGGACTCCGTGGCCATGTGGAACAGACAGAACGGGAAGACGGTCGCCAAGGCTCTCATCGGAGACTACAGCCAGAAGGAGCTGGAACCTGCCATCTCAGGTAAGCAAACCAATGCGATTCGCGACGGCAGCTTCCGTTGACCATACTCCAGGTCGGCCGGCCTTCGACTGCCGCGGCGTTCTCACCGTTGCTTTTTCCAAGAACTCGCGAACGATCAGTGTCAAGTACGAACACACACCATTCCACAAGACCGTCGGTGAGATGATTGAGCATTTCCGGCCGCTCCCTCCTGCACCACCGCCAGTTCCCTTGATTCCCGCTGGCGACAGGCCGAAGAAGGCCAAGACCCCGAGAAAGAGAAAGAGCGAGGCGAATGCGGACGGGACGCCCAGTGTGTCAAAAAAGAGGAAGAGGAAGAGCGAGGCGAATGGAGACGGAACACCTGGTCAGCCAAAGAAAAAGAGGCAAGAAGCCAAGGCCGCGACAGGCGCTGGGGTCGCGCAGGAAGAGGTCGTCAGCGACGGCCAGACGACAGCCACCGTCCCGACCAAGGCGGATGCTGCTGTGCAAAGCAGCGTTCATGAACATGCGCTCCTCAACGTCCCCCCGGCAGAGGCAGCCCGACGTCGTGAAGTTGCCATTAGACTCCTCAGTGGCAGCGGCGTGGATCCGGAAAGCCTTTCTACGGAGCAATTCAGCATATTCGCCAACCAGTCCCCGGATCTTCAGAAGGAATCTCTCGCCATGTTGGTAAAGTACGGTGCCGAGAGACTCCGAATCGTACATCCTAGTGATGCCGCTGCGTCGTCGTCAACAAACGCGTCCCCCACGCCGCCACAGCAGGCCACGGCTGGGTCGGAGGCTGACAATTCAGAGGCTGCATCGGAAACCCCCGCTCCCGCAAAGAAGAAGCGGTCGCGGAAGTCCAACCAGGTGGCTGGCGATGCTGAGGAAGAAGAGTTGATTCCCGCACCAGCGGGCACACCGTTAAAACAGGTCTCGAGAGGTTCCTGCATCGCCTGCAGAAGAGCCAAGACCAAGGTAAGTCGACGTTGTTTCGTGCGAAAGCTCACTGAGTCTAAATTAAAACTAGTGCGATCGAGCCAAGCCTACTTGCTCTTCGTGTGAAGAACAGGATGCCGAGTGCCAATATCCCCTCGTCAGAAAGCAGGCGGCCAGGAAGAAGGCAGACAGCCCCAACACACCGGTGGGCAATGGCGATGATGACGATGCCGAAGCAGAGCCAGAACCGGAGCCTGAGTCCTTACCAGAGCCTGCCACGGAGAATGAAGAGCAGGAGCCTGACGACATCGAAACCATCGATTACACGTCCAACATGCCTGTTGCCAACATGCTCACCCCTGCCGTCGAGCCTCCCGGCCAGGACTACTTCAACTCTGGCCATAACGAGCTAGCATTCAATCAAGATGCTTCCAGTGAGACGAGCATGTCTCATGGGGCGTCCTCATATCCGGAACCTTCGGCCACCATGACTTATGCGGAGCAACAGACGGCGACCACGAGTTATGTGCAAGCGTCTTCTCTTACCGAGACGGCGACCTACGCACCGCCAACTACGGAAACGACGGGCTATGTCCAGCCAACCAATACGGAAAACGTTGGCTACTTGCATACCCCCACTGACATCAGCACTCTCAACTACGCTCAGCCTGCGGTGAAAAGCCCCCGGTCGACGAGAACTCCAACAACACGGCGCAGCTTGCCAACCGAGCAGCCGCAGCATTCTGCCGCCGCCGAAAACCCTACCCCTGCTTCGAACTACTCGCAGAATTGGCATGATTTGCCATCTACTAAGGCGACAAACATTCCGTCATCCACCGCAACGGCGCAACAACTCCGGCCGCGGAAGCCAGCTCAGGCACCTGCACTAACTACCGTCACGCAGCAGTCGGCTTCTCTGGCCAACCATGACAAGACACAACAGAGTGTAGTTCACGCTGCTATGCACCAGCAGCAACAGCAGCAACATCAGCCTTCTTCCCCGCAGCAAGTGGCTCAAGTAGCCCAAACGCCCAGGACTGTCACCCCAGCGCAAGTCTCGCCATTCCAGGCACCGGGACAAGCAGCTCGGACTAAGAGTCGGGCTGGCCATCGAGCATCAACCCGCACACCTGTCAATGAGCAGCGGGCTCCCCCTTCTCAACAAATTGTCCAGCCGTCCACCCAGGGGACCATGGATACCACCAGTACATTCAATAATACCCAGTACAATACCTACAATACGAAGTACTCTAACGCGAGTAACACAACCGACGTCGAAACGAGACTCACGACGTATCAGCCTTACACGGCACAGACTACCTCTGCAAACACGACGACTTACCCATCTTACGACTACGATAGGGCTAACACCACGTCACAAAGCACGAGTCTGGCTTACACTCCAAGCAACAACCCACGAACCGGACAGCTGTATAATACCCAATCACAAACTCGTAATACGCAGAGTTACGGTAGCAACGATGCGAGTGCATCAGCTGCTAACTCCTACACCCAACCTTCGTCGACTGCACCACAGCAGTCTTCCACGACTCAGTCATTCAACACGCGAGCCCCGCCCAGTCAAACCAGGTCATCCACCAGACCCAACAACCAGAGACAACAGCAGCAGCCGCAGCAACCGCAGCCCTACGGCCCATACTCTTCCCAGGCGCACCAGCAGCCTCACCAGTCGGACCAAGACAACTGGTATGGTTTCGGGTCGGGCGTCAATAGCTCGTTTTCGTCGGCCAATGTTTCAGGAGGGTACGCAGCTAGAGGCAGTGCTCCCACAAACTACGGTACTAGCTCAAGCGTGAGCAATGCCACCCAGGCATACCAGCAACAACAACATCACGGCTCTCTCACGATGCCAAGCCATAACTATGCTGAAGGCGATAACGACATGTATGAGCTGCTGAAGAACTCTCTTCACGGCTCTGGACGCTGAGCCAAAACGCTCAGGTATCCTGTTGGGTCTCTTCTTTATGATCATGTTTGAGTTTGCATGCATTATGGCTTTAGGGGGCTTGTCTATCTAGCAAGCAAGCAGACACTGGCTGGGAGCGACTTCGCGGACATTATTCCAGATCGATGTCATCTGGTTCATAATGGGATTTCCTAGAGACAGGCCTACATAATCAGCTTGACATTCCCTGTATTCTAATCTTTTTTTTTCATGGGCTGTGGGCTGCGTGCCACGCGCGGCAAACTTGCAGAATGGCCGAACGAATCAAAGGGCAGAAGATTACGCCGGCCACTTTGTTGACGTATTGCAAATGGAAGCGATCAGTGAGTTGGCCTAGTGATGTGATATCCACCATGTGACGGAATGGCCTGGAGGCAGTGAAGTCCCTCTTGTTGCCTGTTGATCCAAAACCCCTCGTTTCTTCTCTCGTCAGTTGCCTCGAACCCCCGGGTCGGTCACCTTTCGCGGACGACATGGTCGGTAGCGTCATACCTTTGCCCGAGGCAGGCGTCCCTTGATACCCAGAAAACCATCCTCATTGGCTTGGCAACCTAACTTGATGAGTCCTTGGTCGAGGACATGAAAACTAGACTACGACTTTTTACTGGCGGATAATACCCTGCACGCTCTCTAGGATAATAAGTGTAATGGGTAGATATTCTTGCGGACCGCCCGAGCTGGCTTCCCTTTAGAAGAAATCCGTTGACGTTATTTTGCACAAAAATGCTTGGTATTAGGATGCAGCGCCTCAAAGAGAAATGCATGAGCTATACTATGGGATGAATAATATTGTCGGTTCTGAACCTAACAAAGTCACTTGCTTCGTTTTCCACCATCTGCCTAACACTTCCCAACACGTCGATGCAAATCCGTCCGATGTGCCCCCCTCTCCCCATCACGTCACGTTTCACGCCCCTATTAGTCCGACCTATTTCTTTTTCACACCAAGCCGTTGACACTGCCCGCCCGCCCCCGCAGGAAAGCCAATGTCATAATCTGGCTCGAGGCCCTTGGGTGTCACTGAGGTCGCGCTGCGACGGCGGCCTCAGGGACCGTATCTGTCAATCGACCGTTTTCAGACGACAGAAGCATGACGACTTGATGGGAACGTCAGCCACGGCCAACGCCAGGTTCAGCTGCGGCTTGAGGATCCTGGCCTCGTCGTGGCGTCCCAGCTTCACCAGGCACTCGTAGAAGCCGTGCAAGGCCCAGACGTTGTTGGGGTGCCGCAGGGCGCGGGGGAGCGTCTCGTCGATGCCGAGGTCGGCGCTGTAGACTTCCGCCGCCTCCGCCACGCGGCCCTGCTCCAGGAGCAGCGCGCCGAGGGCGTGCCGCGCCGGCTGCATCCAGCCCCACGGCTCGTCGTAGGGCAGGGCGTCGTCCCTCTCCACGGCCTTGCGCAGGTGCGCGAAGGCAGTCTCGTACTCGCCCTTGCGGTAGGCCAACTCGCCGTCCAGCATCGCCTCCGCGATCGAGAGGATCTCTCGGCACGTGTTGTTGAAGACGGCGCGCGACGGGGGCACCCGCTCCGCGGCCTCGGCGAACAGGACCCGCTGCTTCTCCGCCTCCTCCACCTTGCCTTGCACGGCGAAGGCGACCCCCTTTGCGTAGTGCGTCATGGCTGTCGTCGAGCAGTAGAGCTGGGAGTCCCGGGGGAGCTCGAGGGCATGTATGTCGTTCCACCGACCGAAGCGGATGAGCGCGTGCATCCGCATGCCCAGGAAGCCCTCCAACCAGTCCGCCATGGGCGGTGACTTGACCCGCAGGAGATCCTCCGATATGGTCGATTCGAGCTCCCCAACCGTTTCCAGAGCTACTTTGGACTGGCCGCACAACATGGAAGCATATAGCCTGAAATGGAAGTCATGGGAGCGATACAGGGTATAGAAGTTTAGTGGGCCTTCTCGGGCAAGGAATTTGGAGTCGGCACGGATGGCGTCAGAGTTGGAAGCAATGGCCCGGCGGTACTCGCCGCATATGATGTCGAGGTGGGTGGGCATATGCTCCAGGTGGCCCGCATCCGGCACTAGCCCGCGCAGGTTGTCGGCTATCGTGAGAGCGGCTTCTGGAGTGGGCGACATCTCCATGAGGTGTATGTACAAGTGAAGGAGGCCCGGGTGCTGCAGAGAGCCCTTCACCCTGAAAGTCCGGTCCATCACGTCCTTGATCTCCAACGTCCTGGCACCAGGGGTGGGCCTCCCCGTCCTGTAGTTCCACAACTTCCAGGGCGTGACATTCATCGTGGCATCGGTCCAGAGGGCGACCACGTCAAGGTCGTGGGGATAGGCCCGCAGCACCGCGTCCATGGCCTGGGCATAGTCCAGATTCCACTGCGAACAGTCTTCCGCGGGCGTCTCTTGCGGGTACCGGCACGCGAGGGCGTTGATGAGGGCGACCTCGACGGGCATCGCCTTGGCGAGGTGCCTCTGTGCCTGCACGATGGTGCGATGAGCGCGCTTGGTGGTCTCTGCCAGGTCTTTTCCATCAAAAACCTTCCACGGCTTATTGTAGTTGGGCCCCAGCACGAAGGCGAGTCCCCAATAAGCCATGGCGCAAAAGGGGTCATGGTCAATGGCCTTTTGGAAACATCTCGCCGACTCCCCGTGATTGAAGGCGTACGCCCAGGTCAGGCCGCGGTTGAACCAAATTTGGGCATTTGTGCTTGTCGTGCTCACGGGGCGGTGAAAGGAGCCGAGGTTGTACGGGTAGGACTGGTCAAGATGGGAGAGGACTGCGGACGATAAACCCTTGCTTCTCATTTTGAGATGATCTCACTGGATGACTGATAGTCCCGTTGTCGTATTGTTCACTGGCCAGCAAGGGAAGGGGGGGAGAGCAGCAAAGTCGGGAAGCGTTGTTGGGGTGGGAGTCGATTGGTTGAGACATCTGCTGTCATTGATGTGTTGGTCGATGTCATGCCGGACTATCATTTCGCCGCCTGCTTCCCCTTCCTTTACCGTCTCATCCTCGTTGTCACACGCGGTGAACTTAAAATCCATCACCCCGATCCCCCCCCAAAGAAACATTCCTGAAACCCCGATAAGTCCAAGCACCGATATACACATAACTATTTAGTTTCAAACACATTTCCCGCCGTTGATTCTAGCATCGGCTTTGTTGTCAATGAATCATTGGTCACGTCATGCAACTACCGTCCACCCACAGCTTTGAAGTAACGAGCAACGTACGACGGAAAGCATCGGCTCTTTCTATCACACGGTCATGATGCTCCCTCGAACGATCCAGGCGTAGCATGAAAGTCCATGGGGTGCTAGCGCTAATGCCTTCAACAGGTGGCCCGCGGTCCTTGTGTTTTAGTTCCAGGACTAGCTCGATTACTAATCACCATGCGTGGTCCTAGATGATGAAGAATCTTGAAGTGTTGGCAACAAGTGTAAATGCTAATAGCAGTGCTCTTCTGCCCATACGAGCTGCTATTATTCCACAATTTATCCATCCGATCTATGTCATTAAATCAATAACAGCCCTCTGGCTTCAGAATGGCTACAGACTTAAGTGGCTGATTAAGTGTGTGAATGATGACTTTACATCGAACGTCTAACAGATCACTCTCTTCTTGGACATTGCGAAAAAAAGAGAAGAAAAGAAAACAAAAACCCTATTTAAAAGCAATTGAGCCTGCTTGTGAATCTTGATACAATAAAACATCGGGGGGAAAAAAGATGGACATGATTCTCAATTTGAGAGAAAAGGATGGTGAGATCCTGCACCAACTTCTATCTCCGTCACAATGCCCCCCGTTGTCGTTGGGCCTTCGTACCCCTTTCTGGCCCCCATTAGCCACCACAAGGCAACCAAGGCCGTGAAGCCTCCCCAGATCAGACAGGCGTAGTTCATGGACTGTGCATCTGTAGGGAGCGCGTAAGGGAAAGAGTAGATAACAAACCAAACCAACATGTATGCGCAGGCAAAGCCATTAATGGCAAAGCCAATCCATCCACGCATACGAAATGGACCGTATGCGACACGAGTCCTTCCTGCCAGGAGGTTAGGCAAAATGGCGGCAAGATAGGAGCTGCTCGAAAGAAGGATGAAACTTCCAACAAAGGCGTTGAAAGCAGTAGTGCTGCCAACATAGATTGCCCCAAGGATTGTTACTAATACAGCCGAAAAGATAGTAGACCACATTGGCATCCCCAATCTGGAATTCACTCTACCCAGAACGTCGGGTCTGGGGCTTGCGCCGTCACGAGCGAGCGCCCAAAGTGTACGACCACAAGTGATGTACAGCCCTATCAGTGTCAAGCCAATGCAAATGAGTACCAAGGCGAGCAAACCAGTCGCACCGGCAGCGGATCCGGTCGCCTGGCGGTAGATTTCGGCAATGGGATACGGAGACTCGAAAAGGGCGTCGTAGTCGTTGATGGCATACATTACGGCGACCAGATAGCAAAAGCCGGTGATGAACCCGATGCTCAGCTGCAAACCCAGGGCTATGGGGACATTGCGCTGAGGGTTAGGGATCTCCTCTGCCAAGTGAGTTGTCGCATCAACAGCACCGACGCTGAAAGCCCCGTTGAGCATGCCGGCAACGAAGACGAACCCATTGGGGTATCCGATGTCGGCGGTCCACTCGGTCCAGACAAAGGAGGAGGAAGCATGAGGCGGTCGTCCGTCGCGGCCAGGCATGACGGCGACAACGATGACGGTTATGATGAAACCGGCCAAGATCGCAAAGACTCCAAAATCATTGATCCGAGGCATGGCGTTATTGGCTAGACAGACCATGGCGCAGGCGAGCCACGTGGCGATAATATAGACGATGAAGACGTGCCAGGGTTTCGCCTCGAACCCCGCGTGGTTGAGCGCATACATCTGCACGACCGTGTTGCCAAAGATGGATGCCATGCTGGCGGCGCCGAGGATCCAAGCCAGGTAATTCCACCACCCAGCGAAGAAGCCGATCACGCGTCCCCATCGGCGGCCAGGCGTGACGGATGCAAAGTGGTACACGCCCGCGGACGAAGGAATGGCGCTTGCTAGCTCCGCAATGCTGGCGGCAACGGTCCAGTAGCATATAGACACGGCGACGAACTCGTAGAGCACACCCGGAGGGCCGCCGTTGAAGATGGCGACGAGGATGGAGCCTCCCACCGCTGGCCAAACGTTGCCAACGACGAGACCGACGCCGGCTAGCGAGAGGAGACTGAAATTCCGCTCGAGTGCTTGTACATGACCTGATGCGTTGATGGCGACGTGGTGCTGATCGGCAGAGTGTGCGTTGTTGATATTGGCGACCGCGGCGTTGCCGTGGCCGTGTGATTTGCTGTCGGGCTCCATACTTGGTGTCCGCTGAGGGTCAGGTTGTTGAGATTGGCCTGCGGTTCAAGGGGGAATTGAAAAAGGGAAAGCCGCGAAGGATTTGCGTCGATACACAATGAAATGCGACCTGTGGTTATAACTCAACATGTCCGCTGTCGCATTATCATGACAGGACATAATGTCAGCACCCGCTACCGCCAGCAACCCTGTATTCACGTCGCCGTTGGCGCCGCTAGCTTGATAAAGCCCGATTGCCGACGTCTCTGAGGTCGATTATGGCCCAGTGATGCCCTTTGTCGCAGGTAATCGGGGGGTTATCACTAGTTTCTTGATATCCCCTGACAGGTATGCCAGGGGCGAACTGGCTGGCCATTGAAATCCCAGACCCTTATCCGGCACCTTAGCTGGCCCCTTACTAAGTGCATATCCTCTCCGAGGCAAACCTTTTGTCCAGTGCTTCTCCATGTTAGCAATGATTCTGTCTAGAACGCAATATAATTATCCGATTGGAGCCGGTTGTTGCTAGAGACGCCGTTACGTACACCAAGATGCGGAACCCCCCGGGCAAAGCTGATGAAACAAACGTCGATGAAAAGATAAGCTCCATGAATTGTGGTTCCTGTCGCGGAATTTAGTGCCCGGCTCGATCCACTGATTGCATGGGTAAAAGGAAAATCTTACGCGAGAGCTTGACCAATGATGCGGGGGATTGATGCTTCTCTCTTGGCGACGAGGAAAGCGGCACGAAATGCATGAAAAGGAAGAAATAACTTGAGAGCTATAAACTAGTGGGTTTAATAATTCCATCCTGAAGAAAGCATGCCACATTTGTCGGGCCAACGATGTTCGAATTCATTTCATGCGGGTGTGTGAAGTGCAGTAAGTACAGATGAATATAGCTCTCGAAGGGCCCTACAGGCTTCACCGTTTGGAAACTGAAGCTTTTCCTAAAAGCTTCATACGGCACATATATGTAATCAATTCCTCCAATATGTGTTTGATCGACTTTGGGCAATTTACTCGGAAGAAGCCCAACATATCAGAAACTGTAGGCTTTTGAGCCACGCATTTGGACAGGATTGTACAACATAGCACTGTGATGCCCGATGTTATGCAGATGCAAAATCTAAGGGTTCGGTCTCAAAAGTTTCCAGCATCACTATAGAAATTCAATCATCTTAATATCTGCAATTAATACCGGAAATAACTTGGATTATTGTACGTAATTACCCCGACATATATCTGTACGATTCACGAATATGAGCACGGTAACTGCTTTGTGTACAGTGATACATGATAGTGATGTGTGAAGTTTGAGTGATCATCAAAGTAATACTGTGTCTCGAATTCTGAACACTATTAAATTCAATATTTATCAGGCAGCACTTGATATAACCTGCAAGGAATCTTCCCGTTGCGCAGTTTGCCCCTATTACTACTATTGACTCACATGTAGATGGGATTGATTCCAAGGGAATGACAGACCCACCAGAGTTGCTTAGGTATTGGTCCGTTCCATAGCTCAACCTGTAAGAAGTAGAACGGTAAGATATCGAAACCTTGTGAGGTGCTCTTTAATACTGTCACTGTCGGATCACAGCTGATAGCAAGTACATTGTAAAAGTGCATTTAGCGGAGCTATTACCGCAAAAGTGGCAACAACGGATGAGATTAAAGGCATGCTAGAATGAGACATGGACAAACTGGTCGTTTTATTTATTATTTAAGGATACGATGTGTAAAACATATTCGCACGCAAACAGAATAGACGCATACCGTAGCTGGCGGTGCCAAGGGGGGTAAAAGCCCTGCTACGCACTGTGACAGACTGCTTCCGCAAACACACCTCGTTAAAACAAATTGCATACCAAGGAAATAATTCATGGGGATCGTTTCATGTTGTTCGGTCTTTTGGACCTGCGTAGTTCCACCACCCTATAGAATTAGTCATTGGGCCAGTAGCGGATGGGACCGTCGATGCTCTTAGCAGTCGAGAGGCCAATGGGCACTTCAAAGTTATTGGGAGGGTGCAAGGCATCCGGCACCTCAATGATATCGCGGTAGTAGTCAGGCAGGCTCGAGCCGTACCACAAGCTGGCAATGGCAGGCAGCACGGTGCGATAACCGCCTCCGAGGATATCGAGGTTTGGGGCGACGAAGATGTGCTTGAGATTGCAGCCGTTGCTGAAAACGCCACCATAGCTCTGGTTCCAGTAGTAGTTGACGAAGCTGTCGCCGGCAATCGTGGCGTTCCAATAGCGAATGGCGTCACCCGTCTTGGAGCCAATAAAATTCCACACATTGGCACCAACGTCCCACCGACCGAGGGTGTGCAGGTTCCAGTTCGCCTGGACCGACGACAACTCGCTGTAGTGGTTGTAGTAGGCGTCGTCGACAGTACCGACAAGGTTACTAGGGATAGCTGAGCCGAGAAGAATACCTGCTACATGGTTGCGGGCCAACGGGTACTGGCCGTTGGCCTGCCATGTGATGTAGACAAGCGTCTTTCCGTCGTTGAAATTGGGGTTCTTCAATAGCGGCTCAACGAAGCTGCGAGTCCAGTTGCATGATATGGTGATGTTGGTGTCATGTCCGTTGTGTTCCAGATTGGGGGTGACGAATAGCCACTGCGGAAGGCGGTTGTTGTTGAGGTCCTCGTAGAAGAGCGTCAAGTTCTTTGTCTTTGCCAGGCGCTCCGGGACGTAGCTAATTGAATCGAAGCGCACGAGAAGGTTATGCTTGCGCGCGTAGTTGCCCTCCACAGGGTTGGTGTACGTGAAACCTTCGAATCCCGAATAAGGCAGTCCCTCGTTGTAATCGCCCCAGCTTATGCCCTTGTCTTCGAGCAGGTCAACTATGGTGGACACGTTGTAGTCAAACAGGAGGAATGAATCGCTGTTAACACCAAAAATGTCACCGCTGGCCGGCGCTACGTAGTTGGGCTGACTGGGAGCTCCTGCGCCGTACAAGTTAGACAGCAAGATGCCTTGTTGGATGAGGGCCTGGCAGTTAGGGTCGGCAATGGCGTTATCGTATTCAGTTGTCTCAAGGTAGATCTGCATGATGCGATCGAAGACTTTGCCTGTGACGTTAGACACAGGCGACAAGGTCAAGGCAGTGGCCGCCGCCGCTGCTATAGCTGAGCTCACTGTCTCAGTGTATTTAAGGTCAGGCGGTGTCGACGTAGTCGAAGTCGAAGTTGATGTTGAAGAGGACTGACTCCCAGTCGAAGTCGACGTATACTGAGTACCGGTAGATGTTGACGTGTACTGAGTGACAGTCGATGTCGACATGCATTGAACGTCGCCCCCCGAGCTGACTGGTGTGGCTGAGGACGGTGGCCAGTAGCCACCATTCCCATATCCACCATCGTTGTAGCCATGCCGGCGAGCAATTTCGTTCGGAGCGCCCATCGCCATGCTGGCGGCGACAAGAAGTGGAATAATGCGCACCATCTTGAACTGCTCAAGAAAATTTATGCAATTGTGTAATAGTAGATGGTCTTGATCTCGACGAGTGCGAGACTGGAAAGAGAAGAAGCAAGTAGTTTGATTGTTGTAAATTGGAGAATGCAAGATGAGTATGAGCAATACAATGAAAATGACAAGGCGGCGACAACAATCTCTACATATACTTGTTCAAGGACCACCCAATACCCCTTCAAAGCTCGAACAGTTGGGACACGTCACCCATGGAATATGAAAACCATCATGGCCATGTCGTTAATGTTGGCCAGCATGCTCATGTGGGCATATCAGCTGTTCATGTGGACATGCTAGCGATATCGTCGACGTCTCTCATGTGTCAACAGTGGCCGCTGCTGTCTTCGTAACCCCGCCAATTCCTGAAGGAGCCTAATATCTCCAATTCGATAATCATATTGGGGCGTTGCCAGATAGCGACAGTGATACCACAAAGTAGTTGATTATTTATGATTGAGCGGAAATAGAATACCTGGGACGGAACAAGAAATTCTGGAAATAGTTCGTCTCAAGGATTGCGTAGATACCCCCTATCGCAAAGACAATTCATACGCGACCGGTAGTTGGCCACTGCTGCTCGTAAGGGGCAGTTCAGACACCCAAGCCTCTTGAACGGTTCCATGTTCTCTTCAGCTCCGAGACCTTTTCAGCCGTTCCTTGATGTGTGGTCCAAACTTCCGGCATGGGGGAGCACTAAATCGAGATCTATCGGGGAATAACACATCGTGAAAAGCTTAACGTCCTCCATACTTTTCCATGATGGGATTAGTTCAGGGGCTTTGTTATATAGTTGTAGTATTTCCCTGCTCACGTTACGTATCCCATCTAACACTTGACTGACTCAAAGTGGCTAGATTCGATGTTAGTGCTTAGGAGCTTGGTCACATAGCCTGGTGAGTGAGCACCGTTAGTATGAGGTTGTCTGACGCTGCTGAATCCAACGTAAGACCGGCTGAGGTTTACTAGATTAGAGCATTTTAGGTGCATCTAGTTCGGTTTAGCTTGGCCAATCTGGAGAAGAGTAAGAATACGTCACGATTAAGGGACCTCATGATTGAACTGCCTTACTTAAATCCAAAACATGAGACATTGGAAACGAATTTTAATACCCATTTCATATAAGTATTAGGGAGTCGACGCTGCGATAATTCTCAGCAGCCTGGTGATTATTTCATGGGCGGCTGAGTAATGTCATGGACTAGATTTTGAATTCGTATCTGACCAAATTCTAGCCACTTTCTGAACTCCAGGAACCTGACTTAAGTAATTAAAACGCATACAACGAGACCGTAGCCTAACGAAACACAGAACTAGCCACGATTCATCAGTGGTTTTACGGTGAAGCAAGTAATTGGATACTGTCATTAAGCAGGTAGATAAGGTAAAACTAGGATGACGTAGCCACTGCTATGCGTGCCATAAGCCACGATTACTAGACTCCAATCGTGGATACAGTTTTGGCCCATCATCACATATTATAGACAGGTAATTCGAACAATGAGGCTAGAGTACAGATAATTTGATCCGTCATGCATGTGAGAAAGAGCAGGCAAGCCGTTACTGTCCTGTCTAGTAACAACTGCAGAGTGGATACCGGTTTTGAAAACTTCCTTTCCCTTGGAAGATATGCTGATTCTATAAGACTATTCCAAAGCATTGTGTTTCCAGGTTGCCCAAATTCGTTTGACACCTTAGAAACAGAAAATCTGGCGACTACAAATTTCCACCTTGAAACTATATCAAGTAGCTTCAAAGCTCATTACTCTGATACATAGTCCTATATAGACAGTATTTAGAGTTATGAAATTCGTGGGGAAAGAAAAGATACGTAAAACGGAAAGGTTACGAGTTACATAGTGTTCAGTTTGTGTTGCCGTAATCACACAGAGCTTCTGCCACTTCAAGGCACTGACTGTACTCCAGAAACTAAACCGACATGATTTCTGGCTTTCAGATGGCTTGACCAGAAGCTTTATAGGGTGAAGTAGAAGAAGAGCGTGATTAGGCCGGTTCAAGAAAAGACGAGAACAACTTGAGTCTGCTACTATAGTTAGATTCTTGTTTCATCGACATAGTCCTTATAAGTAGCAGAGATGCCTGAGACATTGTCACTGTGAAAACTTCAATCCATACAAACATTGCGAAAGGGTCAAACTATACCAATTTCGCCATGTTTACCAGCTAAAGCTGCTCGCAATCAGCTTTAAGTTTACACTGCTTGAATTATGGTTCTGAGGGAAGGCCAGTGGTTGGTCCCCAAAAGATTGGACTTGATCAATACTGAAAGCATAAAAGGACGAGAAATGATGCGAAGCGGGGGCTGAGCTTTCGACCTATCATAGCACCGAACCCTCCAACGTGATCACGAACAGGTGCTCATCTTCAGTGCTACCGAACTACACTATATAAGTGAGCGAGTGCAGTTACTTACCGCATTGCCATTGTAAGTCAAAAAGGCTACAATTCCACTTGCTACCTCCATCATGCAGTCGCTGATCACATCGATTATGGCCCTTGCCCTTCTAAATTTCCAACTGTCAATTGTCTACGCAGCACGACAGCCATATGACGTACGAAATATCATTGATGCTTTTCGTCATCCACATGATGATATGTCGTGATATAAGCCGTAGTTGCGCAGTGGCAATTACGGATCCGCTTTTTTCATCACATGATCTGATCATTCTTTGTGCCCACAGAGGGATGAGGTGCGTTTCTAAAATGGCATGGTGTCTGAGAAGGCTTATGTTCGACAAAGCATCAGACTAACCTGGAGTAGATGGAATGGTACGACAGAGAACTCCAGAGATTCCTACTTCCGGGCCACTGAAGCCGGATTAGAATGTATCGAGACAGACATTCATCTTTCTCAGGATGGTTATTTGCCGATGATTCATGACAACGGCTTGGGGCGTACTACAGATGTTGGCGAGCAGACTCGGCAGCCGGCTTACAACCCGTTTACGGGCAAGGGGTATAATCCACCAGCTAAACGAACCAATTTCAAAGGCTTCATCGAGAACCTGCATCTTAGAGATGAGCAGGGAAGAGTGCACATTGAGACCGTTCCGACCTTGCCAGATATGGTTCGTAGCATATACGAATCGGGTGCCAATGTTGTGCTACAGCTCGATTTCAAGGACCAGGCTGCAGTGGAGCCAGCTTACTGGGCGTTGAAGAATCTCACCAACCGCGCCGGTGTGCCTGCAAATGAATGGTGCATCTACAAGTTACAAGCTAGGTGGTGGAAGAACCCCGCGGAGTTCGAAGCATTGGACTGGGTTCAGGATGCCTTTGCCTCCAGTGTTCAGATCGCCTACATTCCTGTCTACAATCCCGAAGACGAGACTTTGTGGGATACCCTCGAATCTCTCAAGGAATGGGCTAAGACCAACTACACAATCAGCGCCGAATTCGAGATTTATTCTACGGGTGCACCGTTGCAAAACTTGCAAGACTATATTATACACAACGCCACAAAAACTGACACATTTAGGACATCTGGAATCTTGTATGTTTTCACCTCCAATCATACTAGCATCCTATGCACAAGTGCTTTGCGTGTAAGCTGACTACAAGACAGCTACGCGCCTGGAGACTTCGTCGACTTCATCACCTCAAAGCTAACGCGATTCGACACGGCAAACTACAGTATTCCGGCAGATATTCGAAAAAATAACTCTGCATATACGTTTAAGGAAAACATTGCTCCTGTGCTTCTAGACTCGATAGTCGGGAACCAGTCATTAGATGGCCATGATCACCGAAGCGACTTTGCCTGGATTATGAAGCAGGGCTTCCAGTGGGTCATCACTGACACTGCAGACGTCTGGGACGCGCTGCTGCGAGCTGAAGGGCGTCGCAATATCAGCTACATGTTGGCTGGCAAAGAAGTCGACGGCGTTTCGAAGGGTTGGTACCGACGACATACTCAGAGTTTTATTGGGCTGTAATAGCTGGTGATTCGACACAAGAGCAAATGCGGTTCCGCCTTGCAACCAAATTCCAGATTGCAGTGAGTCGCTAGCTCAGCAACATCAAGTTAGCTCATCTTCTCCATACATATTTCGGTCCACGGCACAATCCATAGGTCCAGGCATGTGAGGAAACATAAAGTCAGGCCATATAACAATTACGAGAAGGGCCAGAAAATTCGATAAGCGGATAAACACTAAGCTTGATGGCTACCGTGCTTGACATACGTCAAGGTACATCTGAAAAGGACGCAGGAGTTGAGCACTATTCTTGCTTCAAAAACTTTCAGTCTTTACGCCTACCATTGCGATTTTGGAGAAGAGGACCAGTATAAATGGAGCCATACGTGTAGTTTCTGTGAGATGAATTTCGGGTGTAACAATTCAAGTCTAACGCTCGCTTCTCTCTAATCTATTACACTCATGCGCCTTGACAATTAAGAAATTAAACCGTAGAATAATTGGAGACATTTGCACCGAAGCGCACTGCCATGTACAAGTGTCCTCATGCCTCATTTCATTCAGACACAGCAAACTTGCTCAGTGACCTCAGCCTAGCGCCATAGAAGTAGAGTAGCCAGATCCCAATGATGCCGATCGTGCTAAGCCCACCCAGCAAGCTCGTGCCGCGCGCGACACCCAAGTCAAGATACATCGGCCGCGCGTACAAGACACTGGCGAACGCAAAGGCCGAGCGGAAAAAGTCGTTGCCCGCGAAGAGACTGGCGGCGTACTGGGGGTACGAGAGCGGGACGTAGACGAAGATGCACTGCATAACGATGAAGACAGTAGCGCCGTACACGGTGATGCCAATGGTCGGGGCGATCCAGTGGATCGCCGGGGATGCCGTCCAAGCGAAAATAAAGAGCCCGATGGTGGGGCCGAAGGATGCCGGGAGGGCTGGCACCAGGCGGTTCTCCTGAGTCGGAAAGCCGAATTTCTTGATGCGCGGGATCATGTAGAAGGCCAGGTACGAGATGTACATGGCCACGCCGAGGAGACAGGCGACGAGAATGCAGAGGAAAACGAGGCCGACCTGGCCGATGCTCATGCCGTAGTAGACGGGATAGACCATGGGGAACACCTCGAAGAATGAGTAGTAGATGCCGTATATGATGGCCGTGTACAACTGCACGAAGAGAATCGCGGGATCCTTGATCGTGATCTCTAGCGGCTTGATCAACGCGTCGATGACGACGGCCGAGGTTTTAAGGTTGCGCTGGTCGATTTCGGACTGGGACATGAAGCGGTCACTTCCCGTCAGCTTCCGGAGGCGCTCGGCACGTCGGAGGAGGATATTGGGTGTCGATGTCTCTGGGAGGAAGAGGAACATAACGAGGAAGACGGGCGCTGCTGCCCAAAGAATCTCCCAGAGTGACCAGCGCCATCCCATGGCGGGAACCGAGAACCCGGACAAGACGGGAGAGATTGCGGGGCCGCAGTAGGCGGCAGAGACCCAGGCAATCAGAGCATAAGGAAGATTCAGCAAGCTATACATGTCTGCGAGGGACGCGGCACCCGATGCCAGACAAGGGGAGCCGAATAGACCTTGCAGGAAGCGAAGGACCATCAAGCCGGGGTAATTGTCAACCAATGGGGCCGGGATGGAAACGATGACGAAGAGGAGCATGGTGACGATGTAGATAGGATTCCGGCCGATGCGGGGGATCTCGGAGAGAGGGGAGAACAGCAACGGACCGACGCCGTAACCCAGGACGAAAAGGGCTAGGCCCAACGAGGCTTCGGTCATGTCAACGCCGAATCGGTGGATGACACCCTCGATGGAAGGCACGTAGATGGCCGAGGACATGTAGACAACGAACGTGTAGACGCAGATGATGGTAGTGATGAGGCCACGTTTAGCGTTGGACCAGTTCTGCGGGTTTTCGACGTCGTCGCTAAAGTACCAATCCACCAAGATCGCCCCATCCTTGGTCTTCTTTGGAACGATGGGTATGCTCTTGGTCTTCTGGATCTCGTGGATCTCGTCGACCTCGAGCCGGTCCTGCGTGTAAGGAATCGTCTCTTGTCTGCTGCGCGTCCGCTGGAGGGAGACGCCGTACGGAGCCGCGTCCTCGGCCTCCTTCCCGGAAAACGTGTTTTCCTCGTCGATGCGGGTTGACTGGGAGGATCTTGGTGACGCCAGATCTGCGGCTTCCGCCTCCGGGACCTCTTTTTCCGAGTTTAGGACGTCAAGCCATTGCTGCGGGAGCTGGAAGTCGGGCCTCTCCTCGGGATATTGGAGAAACTTATTGCCAGTGACGAAACGGATTAGTTGGCCCACCGGGGCCTCTCGGATTATCTGCGCCATGGGGACAGCTGACTACGGTGTGGCTCAGGAATACGGTCTTGGGAACTTGAAATTCGTATGGAGCCTGGCGTAGAGTAGGCAAAGTCTGTTTGAACGTCCGACGGGTGTGTCTCAAGACGTCGAGGGCCTTGCCGTTCGGGTTGTGATAGTTGAGAAATGACTTGATGGTTTGACAGGATAAGAAACAAACTCGAACCCGAGACTCCTCCCATCTATATACTTATTTTCAGCTTGACCATGAACCAGAGGCACAATGGTGCCAGAAAGACTAGGTGGTTTCTGCCTGTATGTTGATGACCGAGCATGACTCGAATAATCGATCCGTCCAAGGTTTCGAGGCACGAACCGGAGTTGCGGTGCGGCGCAATCCTCTATCCCCAACGCGTGTGGTATTATGAATCAAGCTCGGAGCTAAGCTACTGAATGTACCGGACCAGCACGGAGTTTGCACGTGGGGACGGGAAGAAGGACGCAGGCGTCGTAAATCTTCTCTCTCCGTGGGGAGGTGAGATCTGAGCGTGTCCCCATGGCATTGGTCCCTTTCTTTCCGTCAATCTGGGCGCAGCGCATGTCGTTGATCAAAGTGACTGGATTGATAAGGGAGAAGAATGCTAGTGCTGACGTGACACATGTGTACCGCAATATGACGTGCGAGTCTACGGGCGTTGGGCCAACAATGTTAGGGAGCGCTTGCGCGCGTTTCCATACATCGCTAAGTCCAAATGTTAGTATTAGGCCACCTGCGGAGGCAGAATCAGGAACGTGAGATAACAACCAGTACAAGGCCGTATCACTAATCTTTCCCGGTGTTTATGGATTTATCAGCGACGCCCAGCAGATTCAACAGATCTCTATCTGCGCTGCTTTTCATTGGCTATGCTAGCGACGGAGCTTGTGTACTGTTAGGCTAAGCCTAGTTCAATGCGATTCCACAGCCTAGTAACTTATCATTATTAATTCAATCGAAGCCAGTCTGGAAACGGGATGACACAGATGCCCTAGCTTCGTTCCTTTTCTGAGATGGTTTCTCCGAGATATGCAGCAGCTTCGGTAAACCAGGAGTTCTGGCACATTTGTAGTCAACCTCTCCACGGAGGAGCCAGGGCTACGGAGACAACGTCAGCATCCTCCATCGAAAAGTGAATTAGTGTGCGCGTCAACATTAAGTTTGCCAGCCTTTGGACCAGCAGAGCGGGTCTTCCAGGAATACAGATCATGTTTCACTGTATCAGTAATGGGTGTGCATGCATTGAAATATGATGCGTTGAGTGGTGCTTTGGGCCACAGATGTGTTGTACAACTATCGCGGTATATTCTGCACCACGATGCATTTTCCTTGGGTACAATAGTATAGAGAATAAGCTCGGGCAAGCTATACTGCCTGTCTCGCTTTTCCCAGCGTCACAACGTAGAATGATGTCGCGGTTCTAGACCATCGGCCAAAGCGCGACTCTCTTCCGCCAATCCTGTCCTGCGCTTAACTTCCTCTGCGAAAGAGGCCATCAGCTTCGCGATCCCAGATTGTACATCTACGTTCCGGCGCTCGGCCTGTTCGATCAACCACCAGACTCGCTCATCTTGCACGTCGAGAGATTTTCTAACTAGCGTGAGCAGCGCCTTTTTGGGAACCCATGCTTCCGTCTTGCCAGGCGGGTCGCCGCCGGCAGCTTTAGGGGCCTCGCCGTACAGCTCTACGCACTTGTAGGCAAGATCGAGATCCCCTGATACGGTGTACTCGTAAATGGCTTTGCCAAAGGCGTTCCGATCCCCCTTGAGAGCCAGCTCTGGGTTCTCCGCCACCAAAGCTTTGAGAGAGTCTATGTTGTCGCACGCCTGCAGGACGTATCGGATTGTGACATGGTTGGGAGTCGCCTCAGTGTACTTGTGAGCGTTCTGATAGATCTCCAAGGCCTTTGCATATCCATGGGTATCTACTGCAGCTTCAATGAGGACGTTGAGGGCCGCGATGGGGACCTTGTAATCGCGCACCAATTCCGTCAGGGTCTTGAGCGCAGTGTCAATGCTCTCCGGGTGATTCTTGATCCAGCAGTATATCGAGCGCGTGCTGGCATACGGCGCAACGGAAATGGCCTTGAACATGATGCAGAGAACCCGCAGGGCGCCCGCCACGTCTCCTGCGCCGCCGTAGCATTCAATCAGAGCCTCGTAGTGGTGCGCAAACAGCTTGCCACCACGTTGAGTGATCAGGCTGGCCGCGCTTGTAACAAGCTCGTAGTCGTACTGCCTCGTGGCCGTATTGATGACATTGAGCAGAGTACCATCTGATAAATGCTCCCTGTCGGACTCCAGCAGCCTGCCCCATATGTATCTTGTGCCTTCATAGTGATGCGCCTGAGCGCATGCGTCCAAGAGTATATACCACACTGTGAGATTTGTTTCGCTTCCAGCATGAACCTTGCTGTGTGCCAGCTTGATGGCTTCGTCGACGAATCCGTGTTGGGCAAACATGAATATGAAGATGTCGTAAAGCCACGAAGGGATGGGTAAGTGCTTGTCAATCATGGCCTCTAATTCGTCGAGCGCCATTTCAAATTGTCCATCACGAAGTAGACCGAGGGCACTGTGACTTTTCCCTTCGATGCCAGGCTCAATCCAGGACTGCTTCATGGCGGCAAGGATCTCGTTTCGGACCAAGTAGTCGGGATGTACGGCGAGTGCCTATAATGAAGTCAATGAAAGGCCAACCCGCCGATACTGCTATGATACGACATACAGCTAATGCAGCATGGCATATTGAGGTGGTTGGCTTGAGCTGTAGCTGCTTCATTTCGGCGAACAACTGGGCCAGCATCGCTGCTGAGCCCTGGACGTCGGCCGTCGCAACTATCAGATGCTCGTACAGTTTGGTGTCGAGCTCAGCATTCCGAGACTGGACCAAGTATGTGATGAAGGTCGCCACTTTCTGAAAGGTGTTTGGCTGGCCTTGCATGACCTCTAAAGCCTCGTAAATCGCAGATAACGGCGCCGCTCGAAGCTGTTCGTTGAGAGCAGATGCAGATTCGGTCGGGGGGCTCGCATCGTGGTGTGCTTCCCCCCTATTCGCATTTTCGTCTACTGCCTCAGTTTCAAGCGCCCTTACTTCACCTTCCGAATGAAATATGGAAGACGTGGCTGCGGAGTATTGGCGACGTTCTGTGCGGATAGCCTGTGAGCGGGAGGACCGGACGGGTTGCCTTCGGTGGCTCGTTGCGATCGATGCTCGAGGGAGAACGGGGGAATTGAGCAGTCTAGCCGCTACATATGCGTCGGTCGAAGGACAGAGACATCGCCATAAACCATCGAATACAACCCGTGAGCCCGACATGGAGCTGACGATGAGATTAGGTGGGCGCGGGGAGGAGAAAGAATCTGGGGAAGAGCTTCCCGCTTGTAGATTTCGGGGTTCTTCTCACCGAGATAATCCTGGTTTGAGCAGTCACGTGACATTGGGGAAGATATGTCGGCCCAAGGCCGAGGCCAACATCAGGCATATTCACAATGCAGATGACGGGGAAATATATTGGCCTCTTATAGGCTGTATTTTTATGTTTCAGATACGTAAAATGACTATGTTGGTTGGCATGCCTCCTGGGTGCTGCCAATGGTCGCTGGCTCTATTCTCCGAGGCCATCAGCCCAGAATGACAGCCGCATGCCTAGTTTCTCTTTCGCAAGACTTCCATCTGGTCTCTGCACTCACAGATTATTCTCTTGATTGGCGTTATGCATGGCCACCGTGGGAGTTGGTGCGCCAGGTGCTGGCTTATCGGAATCGTGTCGGGGGCATCCTCATGAGCCACCACGGTTACCACCACGTCCCCGTCCTCCACGGCCCTGGCCTCTGCCTCTGCCTCTATCACCGCCGCGACCGCCATGGTCTCCTCTGTTTCCGCCTCTGCCGCCACGGAAGCCTCCTTGTTGGTGGTTCGCCTGATTCTCCTTGACCACGTCGATGATGTCGTCGGGGACTCGCAGGTACTTGATCTGGGGGGCGCATCAGCACTGTGCTCGCCTGTGAAGGCGCGAGGTGTGGGTTTTTGGGTCATACATTGTTTCCTTTCACATAAACTTCGGGGATCTTGACGAACTTGTCGCCTTCCTGCATCATCGTCAGTCGCGAGGCACCGTGTTGAAGCATCGACGGGCGGCGTGTACCGGACTCGTCTGGACGACCTCCTTCAGGGTCAGGTTCATCCAGGTATCGCACATGACCAGATGGCCGTTGAGGGTTTCGCCATTCTTCAGCTCTACTAGCATGGGGTGCCCTTGGGCGGCGTTCAAGAGGCCGAGGGGTAACTGCGGCGGTCGCGTTAACTAGCTGGAGCATCGGATGAGGCACCGCATACACGCATCCGGGTCGCCGAATCGTGAAGAAGCGGGGGGAGAGGCCGGGACGTACCATTTTGGGATTTCAGCTCCGAAGCTTGCCGTGGGAGAGAAAGCTGAGCTTAGGCTTGACGCGGGCAGTTTACGATTGACTGCACATGCGACCGCCGCCAGGATTAAGTGGGGCATCTCGGTGAGCCCCAGGTGAGAAGCGAACACAGACAGGCACAACAATCACGGTATGACGTACACCAATCATTCCATGCAAAAAGCGAACTATCTGTCACTTTTTGAAGATTAGTAAAAGCCATTAACGGCACCAGTAGCAATTCTGTTTAGCAAAAAGCCTAGAACGGTCTAAAAATGTCCATTACACAAGCTGTATTTGTCTGTTCTCATATTCGCATGCTTTCTTATTTAGATACTAATGCAGAGCACCACCCTACTACCTACCTGCGTAATTTATCGTAATGTCCTGCAATTACCACACATTTCCCAAATACAGCAAATGACAGAATAACGAAGAAACATCATGAATCACAAAAACGACCAAAAAGATGACCAACGTGGGGCTCGAACCCACAACCTCCAGATTAGAAGTCTGAAGCGCTACCATTGCGCCAGTCGGCCTGTGATTTTGGATACCCAGTTATTGTTGAACAAGTCGGAATCGTGGAGGCCTATGTTTCATGAACAGGAGTCCGCCATGACATAAACATGAACAAGACTCAAGACATAAATAGAACTTCCGCATTTTATTTCCACCGGAACCAAAACTCAAATTACCCTGGCTCCTGACCAACGAAGCGTAGAGATCGTGGTGGAAATAGGCTAGCGAGCAGAATGGCGAAATCGACAGCACCGATTGCGACGGCTGTTGACGCGGTCTCAATCCCATCCGGTTGGTCTAAACCTGGACAAATGCCGTCCGGGGACCCACTTATGATACCAACGGGTCACCGGGGGCCCTGTTGAATGCAGTAAGGTCGGATTCGGGCCTCCATTTGGGTTATAGAGGGGCTTGCAATCGATTGAGATAAACTCTGGAAGCTGACCCCTGAGCTCCTCCGTCATAGCTAATTTGCGCACAGCATACAAGAATCCGCTTGTTTTCGAAACGCTCATTGGAGTTATTTTGGTGCACCGGTTCTTGTATCCGAACTTCCGACTCAGATTTCCGTTTTTCGACAAGACAAAACGACAATCATGCTCCCGGTTCCTAGCCTGTCAACGCTGGCAACGCTGGCAATTGGTGCCACTGCCGTTGTTGCTCAAGACGTGCATCAGCGCCAGTCCAACATCGTTTTTATCCTAACAGATGATCAAGACCAGCAGCTGGGCTCTCTTGACTACATGCCTTATGTTCAGAAGCACTTTGTCAGAGAAGGCACATACTACCGCAAGCATTTCTGTACAATCGCAATTTGCTGCCCGTCTCGTGTTAGTCTGCTGACGGGACAGGCGGCGCACAACACCAACGTAACTTACGTTATTCCTCCTCACGGTTCGTTGATATAATACATGACCATGTCTTATCACTTGGAAGAGGGTGGGTTCTGAAGATGATAACAGGCGGTTACCCCAAGTTCGTGTCTCAGGGCTACAATGACAAGTATCTGCCTGTGTGGCTCCAAGATGCCGGCTACAACACCTACTACACCGGCAAGCTCTTCAACGCCCATGACACCAGCAACTGGAACAACCCTTTCCCCAAGGGGTGGACTGGCAGTGACTGTAAGTTATTATGGGTCGGAAACTTAGAATGAACCATATTTTTGCTGATGCTACAACCTAGTCCTTTTGGACCCCAACACTTACCTTTATTTGAACGCTACGTTCCAGAGAAACCAAAGCCCGCCTCAGACCTTCCCTGGCGAGTACAGCAACGACTTGGTTGCCGAAAGAGCGTTGGGGTTTTTGGATGACGCCCTCAGATTTAATGGCAGCAAGCCCTTCTTCCTCGGCGTCGCACCCATCGGTCCTCACAACAATGGCCTTGGTGGCGAAACAAGTCCGGGTGCCACACCGCCTATCCCGGCAAAGAGGCATGAAAACCTGTTCCCCAATATCACTGTGCCTCGCACTTACAACTTCAACCCTGTCAAGGTGAGAAGGCTTCGCAGGCCCATCTTCTCAAGTTCCGATAATGACGGCTAATATGCCCAAAGCCCAGTATGGCCAACTGGGGCCTTATCATTCCCCAGTTGAATGACACCGAGGTGGCGTATGGCGACAACTACTACCGCCGCCGTCTCCAGACGCTGCAGTCCGTCGATGAGATGATCGACGCCATCATCAACCGCCTCGACCAAGCAGGCATCCTTGACAACACGTACGTTATATTCACGTCCGACAACGGATTCCACATCGGTCAGCACCGCCTCAAGCCCGGAAAGATGTGCGCTATTGAGGAGGATATCAACGTGCCGTTCCTGATTCGTGGTCCTGGTGTGCCCAAGGGGAAAGTGGTCGACTTCGTCACGACCCACACCGATATTGCTCCAACCATATTTTCGCTTGCCAACATAACCCTGCGTGAGGATTTTGATGGATCACCTATTCCCTTCTCCGAGGAAGGCATCAAGAAGGCCCAGAATGACCCAAAGCACGACCATGTCAACGTCGAGTTCTGGGGAACTCAGCGGGGTTACGACGCCTTTGGAGGTGGTAAGTAGGTTTGAACCCGGAGTTGAGAGGGCGAGTTATTGACAGTCGATGTCTCTTTGCAGTTGACGCGAACAACACATACAAGGCCATGCGTGTTCTTGGAGATGGCTACAGTCTGTTTTACTCCGTCTGGTGCAGCAACGAGCGGGAGCTTTACGATATGAAAGTCAGTACATGCTCATGTCGGACATCATTTAAAACACGAACCCTGATTAAAATCTTTTCCAGAAGGATCCAGGCCAGATGGTTAACCTAGCTGGGCGTGCTTCCGGCCAGCTTTTTGAGCGTTCGTTATCTGTCGTGCAGGACCGCCTCGATGCCCTCCTATTGGTTCTGAAGGGTTGCAAGGCGGAGACCTGCAGGCTCCCTTGGAAACACATCCACCCAGAGGGCGGTGTTGACAACCTTCGTGATGCTCTTGACGTCAAGTACGATGAGTTCTACGCTGCACAGCCCAAGATCTCATTTTCCGGCTGCAAAGACTACTACGACATTGGCGCCGAGGGTGCCCAGGACACGCTGATCTTTCACAACCCGTAAGTGGGGGCTAATATCAAGTTTCAAATACACACATTAATAATGAGATTGTAGGAGGGACGCAGCAACAAAGAGACCTCAGGTCACTGAGTATTCTGTGATTTTTGACGAGCTTTAGGACGATATTACGTGATTCATACAGTTGAATTGCTGCGAGACCACAAATGCAGCAAACTCTCTACCCTGATATTCAAGTAGGGTCCATGATGCGTGAATCAAATATTTCGAGCCCGGTTAGCAATCGCGTAGCTAGCTTCATCCTATATCTGGATGATTCAAGGTCATAGTCAATCACAACTGCCTCATTCGAACTCAAAAACTTTCCTCAGCTTCTGATATGACATAGACGTCTAGACACAGTTCTAGCGCATTTTTATCATGCAACAACCTCGAATTTCGCAAAAAAAAAAAAAAAGAAACCTTAAAAATTGATACATCTGTCACTGTTCTGATAGAAGTGTAGGACACCAGTGACATGCCGCATAAACAAAAATAGAAAAAAGAGAAACCAGTATTGTAACAAAGTCCAACCAAGTTATTAGTCCATCTCAATGGTCAGCTTGGAAGCCAGTCTTGCCCCGTACCACACTATGCCGAAAATGCCAATAAGGTTGAGGTGAACACTCATGGTGTGGTTGAATGAAAAGCGTCTCCTGACAGCTTTCATGTCCGGGCTTGGCTCGTCAACAGCATTAGGCCGCTTTGCATCACGAGTTTCTATTGTGCATTAGTGGGCGCCCCCTCATCTGACAATCCGGCCCCGGTTTCGAATCCAGAACTCACCTTGATGAACCCGGTCAATCATGGCCTGTCTTGTCTTCGGGCCATAGATGAAGAGATTGGCCATGGTTGTGAGACCAACGATTGCCAGTGGGATCCAGTCGCGCTTCTCCCGTAGTAGGGATGGCGGCCCGTACGGAGGGAATGTGATGGCGGTCAAAACCAAGAGAACTGCCTGGCAACGGAAGTAAACGGGGAAGAGGCGTTTTTGCAACGTGTTAAAGGCGGACCTTGGAAGTGCGCTATAGCAGATCTTAACATTGACGAATGTCTGGAAAAGCGAAGTGCCGAGCAAGGTCGCGTATGAGATGATGTGGTAGGGCGCAATGTTTGCCATGAATGCAGGCAGAGAGATACCCATGATGATTGTGTCAGGTGAATCAAATGATTGGTATTAGACTGGGTGAAGTGAACTTTTCAGCAGGCAAAGTCAACAGTTTATATATGTAGATTTCTGAGCACGTCTCGGTGGCTACGTAGAGCGACGAGCTAAGGTAGTCCGCGTCAGCTGTAAGTTCCGAGCACCATCGGATAGAAGCGGTGCGTACATTTGCAAGCTCCGGCCGCAAAGAGGGGCTCATGATCTCTCACTACGGTACCTACAAAATACATTATCCAGAACTTGGCAGTGTCTATTGGCCGTTTCGATATACTTGTTCATCGCTTTTGCTTCACAGTACACAATCATTACTTTACCAGTAACAGTGCTTTAGTCAAGAAAATCTGGCCTTTAGGCGACCATTTGTTGAATGTCTCTAAACTAGAAAACTATGTCTATTATGTCCCTTCCCTTGACTGCTTTTCATGTCATCTTTCATGTCCTGCTTCAATCATCAATGAGCAACAACCGGGCCGCTGATAACCTTCCCAACGTTTTTCACTCCAAACGTGCTGGCCACCACGCCGATACTTGCTAGGCCTACACAACACCACAGACCAGTGTTGAACTGCTGTAGCTGGCTGTGACCTTTGCTTGTGTCCACGGCCTGGACGATGGCGCTCGCTAGTGCAAGGCCCACGCCGCTACCGATCTGGAAAGCGGTATTGATCATGCCGCCGCAAAGGCTCTTGACGTTGACAGGCACCGAGGCCAGGAGTACAACGGTGATGGTGCAGTAGACAATAGTCGTGCCCGCAACGCCCATAACAGTGGTCGGGAAGACGTGCCTCCAAAAGTTGAGGTCTTCCTGCTTCATGAGCGCCGAAGGGATAGGCGCGATTGCGCAGATGGTCATGCCCAAGATGAGAAGGTACTTGGTGTTGAAGATCTCGAGCATGCGAGACATGGAGAGACTGAAGATGAAGCCTGTCGCGCCCATGGGCAGGAAACGGAGAGCCGTCTCGCCGGCGCTTAGCTTGTTGACTTCTTGGGCGATGAGGGTCGTGTAATAGACCGTCGTCTGGTATCCGCCATACATGACTAATTATGGAGTCAGTAACCAGATGTGTTCTTGATGGAGTTTGGTCAACCTACCGAAGCCACCGATCCAGAGAGCAGCAAAATTTTGTAGTTTCCAGAGCGAAAGTGGCATGATGGGGTTCGAAACCTTCTTCTCGACGTAGGCAAAGGCAACAATCAAGGCGATGCTAAGGACGAGCAAGGTAATAATGAAGGCCTTGCCCCAGCCGTACTCGCCGCCGCTCGAAAGAACAAAGCTGAGCAAAATGAGCCCAGCCGTCGACAGACCGGCGCCGACAAAGTCCAGCTTGGGCTTCGAGTTACCCTCGAGCCTGTCCTTTGGAAGGAAGATCCAACCAATGACGCAGAGGGCGCCGGTCACAGCAGTAGGGATATAAAATATGTATCGCCAGCCAAGCGAGGAAGTCAAGAACCCGCCAAAGATAAGGCCGAGGCAGAAGCCGACGGCGCCGGCGGCGCCGAAGATGGTCAGGCCAAGCGTCCGGTCCCCCGTGACGAAGTAGTTGCTGATGATGCCGACGGCCGAGGGGACCGTCATCGCGGCGCCGATGCCCTGCAGGGCTCGGAAGATGGCCAGCTGGATGAAAGAGGTCGCGAAGCCGTTGGCGACCGTCCAAACGCTGAGCGTCGCCATGCCGGAGCAGAAGATGAGCTTGCGGCCGAACCGGTCGGCAAGCACGCCGGCGAGCAGGAGGAAGCCTCCAAAAGTCAGAGTGTAGGCCGATATCAGCCACTGCAGCTCCCCATTTTTGACCTCGAAGTCTCTCTGGATGGCGGGGAGAGCAATGTTGACGCCCGTCATGAAGACGTTGTCGATGAGCTGTGCGCCGCAGGTGCAAAGCAGCACGACGGCTCCCCGGAAAGAGGCGATCGTGCCAATGTCGGGGTAAGCCTGACCTGTGCCGATCTCGTACTCGATGGGCAGCTTGGAGCCGGAGGCCAGACCGGAAACAGGAGACGGAGGGCGCGTGGACTGAGGGGTTGTGAACTCGGAGGGCACTTCGCGGATCGTGCTTACGGGGCCCGGCTTCGCGGCCCTAGGGAAGGAGGGCAGCTCGAAGACGTTGTCGTGGGATTCGCACCTGTCCCGAGATCGCTGCTTGCTCACCGCCGAGGTGTTGCGAACAAGCTCTTCCAGGTCTTCGGCATGGTCATCCTGGAACCTCGCTCGTGAGCTCTGGGAGACTGTGCTCACGCGTCGGGTAACGGGGATGCCGGGGTACCCAGGGGGAGGGACGAAAGTTGGAACCTCTTCTAGTGCCGAGGTGCGCCGGCCGAGAGACTCGCGGTCAATGTCCACTGAGACGGGACGGTCGTAGGACATCTTCTCGCGTGCCATATTGGATCTTTTAGTGCCGATTCTGGTTGGAGTATGGGGAATACCGAAGGCAATACAGAAAGTGTTAACCACGGGCAATACTAGCCAAATTCATGAAGCATCAGCGTCCTGAAAGCTAGAGATACGTCGATTCACGGCGTGTGAATTTTCGGTCAAGACAGGCTCGCTGCACGAGAAGTTGCTATGATGTCAACTTGTCGATAAACATTCTCTAATAAGTTTTGCCACACGGCAGGCTTTTGTCATTTTTGGTCTCTCAGCTCAGGAGATTCACATGATAAATGCTCCTGTGATGACCCACAGGGAGTTCCACAATAGTAGCGCGCCAACCCTAAACAATAGATACGTAGCTATCTGTTCATGATTCAAATGCCGTCCTGGAATCCAGGGTTCTGTCCCTCTGTAATGGTGAATACGACTGGTTGATGCGACGACTTGGATGGGACGGGAAGCTTCCGTCTCCAACGAGTTCGTCATTGGTGCCCCACTCATAAGACTTGCACAGGGATCCGGACACTTATTATGGCATTGTGCTCACGCTACGCAGTAGGTATCCTGTTCCGGAATCCAGTTCCCGATGCCATCACCCTTTTCTGCCCAACCTATCCCTCAACCCCTCTGGTTCTTGCGTATTCACCGCCTTTACCCTGCAGTCTTCGGGGCCCTCTCCTCAGCCGCCACGTCTTGAGTGACTACCGCTACCACGCTGCCATGCGCTGCAAGGCACCTATGGCGTATCACACACCCTTATCACCGGCTCATAACATGCTTGCAGCCGATGGTGCATACCATAACTACCACACTCAAAGTGCACATACATCAACGTCAAAGTTGACCCTTTACATGTTTGCAGCAGAGAGTCTGGCAGCTGTCAGCCCGCCAAGTGCAAAAATGCTTTCCGCACTTCGTAACTCAACAAGAGTGAAAACGACCCCCATCTTCTGCCGGAACCAGTTACGCAGCTCCACCGTAACCAGCGAATCCGTTTGCAGAGGCAACGACAGCTCGACTTCTGCATCCTGCCGCATCATGAACCCCCTCAAGGCGCCGCCGATCTCTTCTGCCAATAACCTTTTGGCCTCGTCAGATGACAGTTTCGCTGGGTCTGATGCGCAGGTCTGGAGGAACTCCCTCAGTGAATTGCCCGTCTTGTGCTCGTCATGATCCTGGCCGTGGGTAGAGGCTGCACTCGTAAGAAAAAGAGTGCGTGGATCTCGCTCCCACCCAGATCTGTTCGCCGAAGCAGACTTCCGCATGCCGATAGCAAGTTGACTCGGATTGGTGTAACCTCGAGCCAGGCCCTTGCCTTGTTCGATCCCGATACCAAGACGGCTGTCGGAACGCTGAATCATCAATTCCATGGCGTCGAGAAAATCTTGCTCGTGGAGACGATGCTGCGACACTGTGCGAAGGGCTTCCAGGCGGTCAGTCTCCCTTGCAAGAACACCAATGTCTTCCATGATCCCGATGTCGAGAACAGAACACGCGAGACCCTGAGAGTGACGATATTGTACAAAGGCATCCAGGAAAGCGTTACCGGCGGCGTAATTGGCCTGGCCGATTTGACCGCCAAGTCCAGATAGGGAACTGAAGAGAAAGAAGAAGTCGATAGGTTCGCTTTGCGCCTGGAGAGCATAGTGAAGATTCCATGTTCCCTGTACCTTTGGGGAAACGGCGGTTTGCCATTGATCAAAAGTCATATCGGCGAAGTTCGTGTCCTGATGGCAATGAGCATCAAATATCACGAAGCCAGTGACCGGGAACCCACCTGAAGAACCATCGCTGCGTTCAAGACGCCGGCTATTGGACTTGACACCGAGTCCATCATTCTTATCACATCGGCTATGTTGTCAACGCTACCAGAGATCGCTTGAACCCTGCAGCCTAGATACTCGAGTTCCGCAAAGTACTGCGGCTGGATTTTGGTGGCTTCTTTGGCCGATCTCGAGAAGAATACCAGGTCACGAGCCCCCCTCTCGACAAGAAATCGACCAGTAGCTTGGCCCAAGCCTCCAGCACCGCCGATAATGATGTAAGTTCTGTCATGACGGAGTGAAATCTTTGAGCGTAAAGGAAGTGCTTGAAGCTCCCCGCTGCTGTGAGGCATTCGAACGACAACCCGTCCAACGTGTTTGTCGGATTGAAGCTGTTGGAATGCCAGTGCCACATCAGAAGCTTCAAATGTCAGGACCTCTGGGGCTGGGTTGTTCAAGCCAAACTTGTTGAGTGTGAAGGCTTGTTCCAGGAGCCTATTTGTACTTCGGTCAGTAAACTGATGGTCACACAACAAGCTGTCCCAAGAAGACTGGGTACTAACCGAGTACATTCTCGTGGGCGATTGATTCTCATATCGTCAAAGTCTATGTTGACGAAAGTTCGATTGTAGCTTGAACGGTCCAATCGGAGATGACTGGAATTGCGGGTTCTGTGTTGGACGACGTGTACCAATGTCCCAAGTGGTGAAAGGCAGTCCCAGGACTCTTGTAAGAATTCAGGTAGAGTGTTGAAGACAACGTCAACCCCAGCCGTCAACTGCAAAATTTCGTGCAAAAACGAAGTTTCCCCGCAGTTGAATATGTGGGTTTTTGGAATATCGTAGGAATTTGTGAGGTACCTGACCTGTTCCGAAGTCTGGACTGTACAAACAATCTGCAAGAAGGGTCCGGTCAGTTTCAATGCCGAAAAGAACGGGTAGGGAATGGTCACCTTGGCGCCAACTAATCTAGCCACATTGATTGCGGCGGCTCCGAGAGCATCGGAAGCTGAATGAATCAATACGGACTGAATGGTGAGCGCAAATACAGATATGAATGACGAGAGAGACCTACTTGGCCTCTTTTCAGTTTTCCTAGTTCCATTAGTCCGTGTAGAGCTATGCAGAAAGAGTACGGAGTCGATGCAGCGTCCTCAAAGCTCATGTCAGCGGGAATTTCTACACACAGAGACTCGGACAGTGTGATAGAGGTTGATAGGGCGCTGTCGTGGTTAAAGGCAACCCGATCACCAACGCGAAATTGGCGGCCACTGGGCCCCACGCCTGTAACAATACCACTGCCCTCGAGTCCAAACTTGCTACAACGGCCTCTTGGAGCAGCACTTAGCGAAGTATAAAGGTCCTGGACTCCGATGTTAGAATGTGTTACAAGTACTTGAATAACTTGAACATACCTTGTTATTGACCCCAGCGGCTCGCACCTCAATTCGAAGGTTGTCTCCATCCAAACATACATTGTCGGTTTCCTCCCATCTCAATGTCTTGAAGGATCCCGGATTGACAATTCTCAGAGTTTTCGGGGCGTTACCACAATTTCCCCTCAAGTTGTCCATGACCTTGGTGGAGTGAAACCGACCGATCTGGACTGATCCATTGGAGAAGACGTACTCGGAGTCTGCATCAACCTTACCACCATTGAAGCGCCCTCCGAAAGATTCGAGCACAGTGGCGACAGCGGCCCATCCGCGAACGTCGAAGGACTCCAGTTCCAGGGTGGCTAAGTCCATCGCCAGCTCTCTCCGCACGCTACGAGCGGCACCCAGTGTTAGAGAGTAGTTCGGGTCTTTGCAGCCTATCTGAGAGGCACCCGTAACCCAGAGCATCTTCTCGTCTTGCGCCGAGACCAAAGAGTTCTTCAGCCCATCCCATTGTGCAGGACCCATGTTGTGAAGGAAGGGCGACTCAAGATCCAGCAGACACAAGATAGGTTGGCCCCGAGGAAGCATGTGTCCAGGAGAGAAGTATTGTAGAGAAACCCCTCGGGACTGCAAGGATATTGCAACGCTGGAAACAACGGGATGATTTGGATCTTGGCATATGGCACTTGCTCTCACAGGTTTTGAAAAATATTGACAGGGTCTGGCCACCGCGACTCTGCCATGCTCTCCGGTAAATGTGGCTGCCGAGATGTCGTCGAAACCGGCAAGTCTCAACTGTTCTCGCAAGGCATCCACCTGTAATGGTGAGTCGCCGTCGAGTTTGATCTCCGGAACAAGACCAAAGGCGAGCTGAAGAACCTTGGATGCGGGGTTTGGGCGCTGGAGAATCAGGTAGCCTCGGGGCTTCAGAAGCCTTCGCATGTTGATTATGGAGGCTGATGTGAAGGAGGCCATGGGTCGTTGGGAGATAATGAGATCGAAAGATTCTTCGGCGAAGCCCTGAGAAACAGGGTCTTCTTCAACATCCAACTGTTTGTATTTGACTGCTGATGATGATTCGAACCATCTCTTGATAGACTTTATTGGCTTCATGGAGGCACCGGTATAGGTGTAGGTTCCGTAGATGCGCTCGCCGTCCGGAGACAAAAAGGCCGATGATACGTCCTTAGTCCCTGCTGCAGGATCGATGTGTAAGATGTTCATGTTCGGCTTTTTGTGTCCTAGAAGTTGCAGAATATTGGAAAAGTCTACATCGTCAATAAACCTATGTAATCCGGCGAGATGCTCGGGCTGCGTTAATGTCTTGACTGCATGTGAAGAGCCTGAAAAGCATCCCGCGCCAAAGATGTGAACCCGATAAATCGCGTGAGCGATGTCGGAAAGGACGGTGCCCCTACAGGATTCGAACGTCTTGATAATGAATGCATGCCTAGCCTTGTGGCTCATTGTCGCAACTTCAAGTGAATTGATGACCCCAGGGTAATGCCCGGTCATGGCCTCCCTGTATGAGGCGTCAAGCCAGTTTTTGAACTTGACCAAATGGGGCTGTGTAGCAGGGAGAAACTGGATCTCGGCCCTGAGGTCAACAATACAGGCTAGTACCAGCCCATCTAGGATATTGGAGGACACATCTGTTTGCCGCTGGTGCAATAATTGCGAGGGGCTGACGAAGTCGATATCGGGCTTCCATTCAAGTAGTACGCCAGCATGGGGGTCCTCATCGTCGCTGTGGCTATTCGCGAGAGCGCTGACTTGCAACCCAGAGATTTCAATGACTACCTGCCCTTCGGAGACGCCGACAACTTTGGATGCAGGGACAGCTTCGGGAAGACTCTCGGCACTGGCGATTACCTGAACAGGGCCGGTAGGCTTTCCGACAAACACCTCCTCAAGGTAAATCGGCACCGTCAACTGCCTGAAGTTTCTTTCAAGACCTTTGCAGCTGGCTACCATGGCCACATGCATGCTCGTATCCAGAGTTGCCGGATGGACAGAATAAACTGCATCGCTGTAACCAGAGAGTCTATTATCGAGCGTTGCAACGGCTTTAAACTCAGCGACGTGTGAGGTGATGCTGGAAATCCCGCGGAAGCTGCTGCCGTAGTTCAGACCGAATCTCTTCCAAGTATTGTAGAACGAAGATGCGGAGACCTGGCGCGGTAGGGTGGACATTTGCGGATAGAGGCGATTCTTGCCCGAGCCCGCTCTGCACTGGCCGGAAACATGTTTCGTCCAGCGCTTGCTAGCTTCAACAAGCGAATATATTGAAAATTCGTACCAAGTCTGTTGGCTCAAGTTTCTCGGTTGTGCCGGGTGGAGGACCGTCACCAGCTCAACCGGCCGATCACCGAGCACCAGAACGGTCTCAAACGACACATGACTGAGCGTGAACTCGTCAGAGCCAGTGAGCTGCCTCAAAGCCTCTCCAACCATTGAAATGAACCCTGAAGCAGGAAAAAGGGTCTCATCTCTAACGACATGGTCCTGTAACCACGAGACGTCTTCGAGACGCAGATTGCATCTCCAAGAAGGGAGCACGTCCGAGATCTCCTCGACTCGAGAGCCAAGAAGTTCGTGATGGGGGAACTTTCTGAAACGCCAACTGCGGGAAAGCCTACTTTCGAGCCAGTACTCCTTGTCGTAATGCCAAGGGTACGTTGGGAGGTCGATCAGAAACTGGCCTGGCGGGTTGACTACCGCAACATCGATCTCCGTACCAGCTAACCAAAGCTCGCCTGCTGTCTTGAGAAGAGCAGACACTGCGTCCTGGCTGCGCACCAATGTCGGGATATACTGAGCCATTCTATTCTTGTGCTGTAGGATCTGGCGAATCGGGCCGGAGAGAGCGGAATGCGGTCCGATTTCGACGAAAACTGGTGACTTAAAATCATGTAGGATCGATTGTACTGCCGTGCTGAACAGAACAGGTGACACGACGTTACTTATCCAGTATGATTGGGACATGTCTGTGTTCTTGACCCCGGTTACAGAAGAGTAAAACGGGACGCACGGCTTCTTATTCTGTAAAAGTCCTTCCAAGCGCGATGCAAAGTCTTCTGCCGCGGTTTCCATGTGTTCTACGAGTTGTTAATATCGAAGAAGTCGGCCTAGGATAAGAGGGTTTAAGCTTACGAGAATGATAACCACACTCAACCCGGAGGGCTCGCGCAAGAATTCCAGGACTCTTCAGTCGAATGTTGTGCAGGACGTCTTGCAAAACATCGCTCTCACCTGACAGAGTGACATTTGAAGGCGAATTTTCGCACCCTACGATGACTCCAGGCCGCAGAAACTGCTCAACTTGGTTTCGGCCAAGGCCAACAGCAGCCATACTGCCACTGTGTGCAGCTTTGATGAGGCGGGTGATTTGACCACGGTGATAGGCGATGAGGATGGCTTCTTCCGCCGTGATGGAACCACTTGCATAAGCAGCAGCCGTTTCACCCGAAGAGTGCCCAACCACCGCACTTGGCACAACACCCCATGATCGAAGCAACTCGACAAGAGCGACTTGAATAGCGAGGAGACACGGCTGGGAGAACTCGGCCTCGGAAAGGCGACTCTCGTCTTTCGGGGCTACGAGCAGTTCTGTAAAATTGTCAGAGCAACTCTTGATCATCCTGATTCAGGGAGACTCATACCTCTTATCGTCCACGAAGGAGGTTCTGGCATTCTGGCAAGGATTCTGTCAAGAGTATCGACCCGTTCTGCAAACAGGGGCTCTTGTTCGACAAGTTCTTTGCCCATCTGGGTCCATTGTGCTCCTTGGCCCGTAAACACCCAAACAACATCGGGCGTTGAGCACCTTCTCTTGATAATTGGAGAAATCTGCAGTGGACCATTACCATCAGTCACGCAGAATGCGCGATATGCGTGGGTCTCTCGGCGCGCAGCCAGCGAATATGCAACATTGCTTAGACTACCTGGTGACTGGTTCAGGTAATTGTCTATCTTGTTTGTCAGGCTTTGAACAGAGTCGGGGTGTTTGGCCGAGAAGGCGAGCAAACGATGATGAAGAGTCTCGGGGACTGATTTGTTGAGAATCTTGATCGGAGGCAGGCCAAAGCATGCGGCAGATTCAAGCAAGACCTAACAGAAAATTAGCGTCCTAAGGCAAACCCCGGCGTCAACACTCACATGAGCACAAGAGCCGCCAATTCCAAAGCTGTTGACTGAAACTCTTTCACATCTATCGGTTGGCCAGGGCAGAGGCTCAATCGGAACTTTGAGCTTGGCACTTTTCCATGGAACTAGATTTTGAGTTATTACTTGATCAGAAAAAGGTATATAACATGCCGGTAATGGCCTACTTCCTGGATTTGGTGTTTTGAAGTTGATATTTGGCGGAATAGTTGAGTTTTCCAGGGCTAACACCATCTTGATGATACTTGATAGGCCTGAAGCTCCCTCACCATGCCCAATATTTGGTTTCACCTGAAACTTAGTGTCAGTTTCGATTAAAATATAGCACGCAATTGCATTGGCGCGTACTGATCCGATATAAATACCATTCTCGCCCCAGATGTTGGCAACAGCACTAACTTCCAAAGGATCTCCTACCTATAAGACATGAATTTCCGTTAGCGTCGCAAGATACTAGGCGTTTTGATTGACGTAATGTGACTAACAGGCGTGCCAGTACTGTGGCATTCTACCATCGCAGTTCTTGACAAATCCGTGATGCCAGCCAACTTGTGGCCCCTCCTCATCAGTCGTTCATGAATCTCGGGGTTCGGTGTCGTTAGCCCAAGGGTTCGACCATTTCCGGCAGTGCATGTAGAGCGAATCACAGAGCGGATCGGATCGCCGTCTCTCACTGCATCAGATAACTTTTTGATGTAAATGGCGGATACTCCTTCTCCCCTTGCAAAACCGTCGGCATCTGCGTCAAAACTTTTGCAAGATCCCGAATGTGATAGGACTCCATTCTGGTGCATAACAGCCGTCTCCCTAGGGTCAAGGATGAGGTTGACACCTCCAACAAGTGCAGAGGAGCAGTCGCCACTATGCAGATCTTGGCAGGCTTGATGCAGTGCGACCAGAGACGCGGAGCAAGCAGTCCGCACAACGACGCTTGCTTCATGTTAGTCAACAATTTCAAAAAGAAGGCAGAAAGAAAACGCACCTTGGGCCTGTCAGATCGAACTCGTACGATGCTCTGTTGGCCAGGACGTAGTCACCAAACACCTCTGGCCGGACTGGGTTTAGGTTCTGCTCGTCGCGGGACTCGAGCGTGGCCCAGTCTTCACCCATAGTGCCAACATACACCCCAACATCATTGCCTTTCCATGATTTTGAGCCAGAGTTCTCCAAAGCTTCGTAGGCCACCTCGAGAAATAAGCGTTGCCGCGGATCCGTGAGCTCGGCTTCTTGTTTCGTGAACGACCAAAAGCTAGGGTCGACGTGTGCTAGGTTCAACTCTTCGAGAAAGTATCCAAACTTGGTTGGAACGTGGGACATTCTTCCAGGTCCGTACCAGTTGTTGACGTTGTAGCGGCTTTTGGGTACAGGGCAGCGACCGCTCTTGCCATTGACAAGAAGGTCCCAGTAGTCTGTGGCGTTCTGGACGTGGCCCGGAAGCCGCATTCCCATACCTATGATAGCAATAGGCTCATATACACCCAAGTCATGACCTTGGTCATCGCGAACACCGTTAATGTCGTTGGTGGTATCGTTATACATTCTGAGTGACAATGGGGCTGTCTTTGGGCTCCTTTGAGTTTTATGCAGCCCTCCAAGTTGATCTGGGCTAACACTTGTTATACAAAGAAAACTCAGGCACTTCGTGGACCATATCGAACTTGGGTAAAGGGTGGCACGTTGCTGCCTTATAAAGTGTACACATTAAACGTACTCACTTGTCACCATTACAAGCGGAGTTAGAAGAGTTAGAAAGTCCTCATCGTTCCACTAGCGTCGAGGTAGGCAGACTGCAGCTGGCACCTAGACCGTGGTGTTCTGGTCGAATCAGATTACAGTTTGGACCATCTACTACCAGCTAATACCTCACACTGCACCCAAAATATCCTCCCAGAACGGCAAGTAGACCCAGCTGCCAAGCCGAGAAAAAAGACTCAGTTGGTGTAGGATGCAGCAGTAACGCTGCGATGAATCATTGGGCTTTACTGCATCGAGTTCGAAAGCCGGTGGCTGATGTAAGACGGATTTTGCATGTGTAATATGTGTTGAATCCCGGTGGGCTCGAGTTATTTACTTGTACTCAGAGCCCAAGGCTTCCTTCCTTGCTGGTCAGCCGAGAACACGATTTGCATGTTTACAACTTGCTGCTAGTGCCAGAAGATGCATCGATCCATTGCCAGAACCGGTGAAACCATGCATCTAGCAGCCTTGTTTGGGATGATTGCTTATGGATTCGGAAGGATGCGCAGGATTCAGGGCCTCGCGGCGCAGCAGCCTGTTGGTTGTCTCTCCCCGCGCACTAGTTACCGCCTGCATACGGATGGATACTGGGTAACTTGAATTTTACTCGCCAACTCACGTTCACACATGCTTCGCGCGGCATACACTAGCTGAGTGCATTACTGGTACATTAACGATGTTGGAAACTGGAGATGGACACCTGGAACTGGAAAAAGGTCCGATTCCCGCCGGCGCAAAGGCGATGATGCATCGATAGCTTCCTCTGCTGAACGAACTGTTTAAACCCCGCAAATCAAATTCCACGCCTGTCCGTACATTCTCTCTTTCCTAGCTCAGCAATCCTTCGCATTCAACTAAGGAATGGCATTGAGTCAGGTTCTTGAGTTCTGATAGAACACCAGCAAAATCGACTGGGGACAGCTGTTGACCAGCCACGGATGGACAGCGGCTGCTCCCGCCGACAGTACCAACGGTGCAACACTTCGAGGGGACATATCCATATCCAACAAGATCACTGGTTCCACCTTGACTCTCGTCATTCCCCCCCGCCTCGAAATCCAAGCACTCAACTTCTTTGAACGGGTACTTATGGAGCTTCTCACTCCGGACCTAGTGCTGCTTCATGCACGTTTACGGCCGACTGGCCTGGCCTGCATCGACCTCGCAACCAACCGCAGATGGACGTATTCGGAACTCGACGCTGACATTCAGCGCGCGGCCTCCGTGTTGTGCGGACAAGGGGTTCATACCGGTGATAGGGTGGCGACCATCACGACCAACAGCGTCTATCAGCTCATTGTGCAGCAAGCTCTCATGAGGCTGGGAGCAATCTTCGTTCCACTCAACTGGCGTCTTGCTCGACCCGAGCTCACGAAACTGTTGGCGGATTGCGCCCCGGCCATTCTCTTCACGGATCTTGGTCCACCAGAGCTGCCCACAGGCTGCCAGCACATCGGCTTTTCGAATTTTATTGCAGCTGTGGACGCTGCAGGACTTGCACCTCGCTTGGATGCAAGGCCCTCGGAGGAGACGTGCGTTATTCTCTACACGTCAGGGACGTCCGGAGTGCCCAAAGGTGTCATGTTGAATGCCCGATGTATCTTGGCCACAACGATCAACTTCAGCATTCTGACAGAGGTCGATACCGGGAGCGTCTTCCTCTGCGATGGGCCGATGTTCCATTTCATGGGTCTCATTGCTCAAATCTGGCCATCGCTAATGCGAGGCGGTACAATCGCCCTGTCTCCAAAGTTCAACCCCGACCTCACCAATGCTCGGCTGGGTGATGCGTGCCTGCACGTTACGCATTACTTTTGCGTACCCCAAATGGCCGAGGCCCTTGCCCGCGCGCCTAATTTCAACACGTCAGAGTGGCCCACTCTGAAAGCACTATTTACAGGCGGAGCCCCCAGCCACCCAGCTCGTATCAAATGGTGGTTGAGCCGCGGAATCCGCATGGTTGATGGGTACGGCTCGACTGAGATGGGCACGGTCTCTGGTATGCCGCTGTCCCCGGGACTTATCGGCGTCAAGGCCGGCTCTGTGGGCCTCCCGGGTCCGTTGACGGCGGTCCGGGTAGTAGACGAACAGGGCAAGGATGTTCCCGTCGGTGCACCAGGGGAGATCATTGTGTCTGGTCCGAGCGTGACTCCAGGGTATTGGAATCGGCCAGAAGAGAGCCTTGCCGCTTTCACGAAAGACGAATGGTTCCGCTCTGGTGACATTGGGCGGGTCGACGAGAACGGCTACATCTTTTTGATTGACAGACGTAAGAACATGTTCATCTCGGGGGGAGAAAATGTATACCCTGCTGAAGTTGAGGCTGCGATGGCTGAGCACCCTGGCGTGATCGATGTCGCAGTTATCGGTGTGCCGGATCAGCTCTGGGGCGAAGCCGGGCGCGCGTTCATAATTGCGGCGCCCGGCACTCAACTTACACTTTCAGACATGTTCGAGCATTGCCGTTCGAGAATTGCTCGGTACAAGGTGCCAAGAGAGATCGTCTTTGTTGAGGAGTTTCCTCGAACAGGATCAGGCAAAGTTCAAAAACACCTGTTGACAGAGGACTCCGTAGCAAGATTGTAGCAGGCTTATCGGATAGAAACACCCTATACTAACAGAATGCAGCCCCTCTACCTATTTAACCTGAAAGGGACTAAGGAAGGGTATGCCTAAGATGATAATAAGTGTGATTGACATGTGGGATACGACAGTCAAAAAGACATACTAGTTAGTCAAAAGGTTGCGCCGAGGGGGAATCGAACCCCCGGCTCCCCGACGCTGCTGAATGGCAACGGAGAATTTTACCACTAAACCATCGGCGCAGATGTACTTCAGGTGGGTACATCGACCTTTGGCGTTCCAGCACTTGTGTCAGATTCCAACTCTGTGTGCGAGAATGCTTTACACAGTTTACGACGAGGATCTCGCGGGAGGAATGGATTGAAGTTAAGAGCCTCTCAGAACTACCAATGAATAGGTTAGGTCTTACGTCATCTGGACCGCGGATGTCGCTATGAAGTACCAAGCAATTCCAAGGTGTGGTTCGGCAAACGCGGTCGGTTTATCTTGGGTCGGTTGCTGCGAAGGACTCAGCCATCCGACATCGCCGATATGTACATACCATGCACAATTCAGGTGCGGGTCTAGGCAGCCAGCTTTCTATTCTGAGCCGCTAACGGATTGGCTTAGCCAATCGCAGAACTCCAAGAATCAATAACGCTCTGCATGTCCATTATAAGCCCTGTTCAGTCTTGGATATGCACTTGATTATGGGTTGAATAGCGCGGACAGCCATCCCACTCATCGATAAACTCAAAATCTTAATCATGCTGCCTAAACTAGTCATATTTGGGACGTCGAGACGCGACTAGAATAGCTCCTTTCGGCCACCAGTCTCAGGTCAGTCTTACATCTTCAGGTTCGCAAAGAATTAGCCTTGAGTCTTTAACCACCTTCCAGGAACGCATCATTGCTGCCCGGCATCTTCATCCTTCCATCGTATCTGCCCAGCAGTGTGGTTGTTGGGGTCTGACCCCCAATCCTAGGTAGTATCACATGAAATTAGTCCAACCTCATACATACGTGGACACGCTCACTCGTCAAGCGTTGGCACGCTCCACTATTCCCTCAATTAGAAATTCCATGTCAAGCTAACTTCCAAAGCTATCAGTAATCTACCCCTCACCGTAGAACGCCTCGAGCTTCCGATTTATCGATAAAAGTTCGAAATGATCCAGTTAATTCAATCTTTGAAGCTCTATACTTTGCGCGCTGATTAATGAGTGGGTATCATTGGTCGTCCTGCTGTTGTTTGGCTAGCTTGGCCCTCTGCTCAACGACATGTCAGAAGCATCCTTGTTGGTTACATTTCCCGGGATTTTGTGTGGGTTCATCAATATTTTTATAGATGTGTAAATGTCTGGTCAGGGTCGCCCCCTCGTATTGTCGTCACGCTCGCCCGCGCATAATGAGCCGGCTTCTCAGCCCTAGCTTGCCGAAGCAATTGAGGGAAGCCGGTACACGGTATATATTACTGATGTCAGTTGAAAGCGATACAACAATCAACTCGGCCTGCAAATACCGAATGATACCGTTGACGATTGTAGGCCAAGCAGGTTTCCTCTGACACGCAGACAGTACCGCATGCGTGGTACTCCACCCGCTTCACACTTGTCATTAACAAGAAGCAACGAGTGTCAGCTTGTCATATGGCTCAACTGTTCGCGCAGCTAGCAGCTACAGATGGCGGCACCCAAAATCATACCATCCAGCGTGAATGAGTCATATATGAACATTGGTGCCCTCGACTCGAATACCTCCCAGTAGGGCTGCTCCAGTGAGTTCCGCTATCCGTTCCATCACTGAAAATGGAGCAGAAGTCTGGGACGAAATACTTTTCCCTCGCCACAAGGCATACCATAACATTGACTTTTTCAAGTTTCGGTAAGGCAATTCGGCCAAAAGCCCACCTCGGCCGGCACCCTGATAATCGGCGATGAACTGCGCCCCGCGGTGCCATCGGTTCCACGTTTCCGTCATTGTTACACCGACGACCCGCAATTCCAAAGAGCCCAAACCCTATGATGTCAAGCTGCGGTTGTGGTACGGACGATGTTTGTTATCTCGTCTCGCCTCCTGTCGAGAAGGGGAAACCGTTTTGGAGTTGCCCACTGTTCCAGCTCCGCTGAATCAGAAACGTCGAATTACACACGGAGGATAGCTAGAGTTGCCTCAAGCATAATGGTCCGTCGGGTTACTTTGAAAGGATGGGACCCATCTTTTTCTTTTTCCCACCGCTGGCTGCAGAATAGGGCCGCGAGCAACGTCTTGGCTAAACAGCGTCATGTCTCCAGTTTGACGTAAAAGAGCCTTCGGTGGAATTGAAGAAGTTTTGGTGATTGATAAAAACGCCCTTGGCCAGCTATTTCGGGGCCTGGAATATTGGGCCAACCGCTTTTTCATTGAGCTTTTTTGACTAGGCTTCGGCCATTGATTGATATAGTCCAATCGAGACGCAGAGCCAACGCAATCTGGACTTATCATCATCGGACATAAACCTTGACTCTCGGTTACATCACGGACAAAAACCGTGCCCTCAAAGCTATTCTTTCAAGGCAGCCTATCAGCATGGCTTCTATGCCGGCTTCCGATGGTGCACGGGCCTCCCGGCCGACCGACAATGAAGACACGGCCCGGACCCGAGATAGCAGCGTGACCCGTGTCGAACCGAGTTTCGATGCCGAGAAGCAACAAATGTCGAACGCAGAGAAGTCTGAAAACAGACCGAACGGAGGCTTCTTTGAGGACGGACCCGGCCGGGACGAGGAGGCCGAAGGTACCAGGAGCCACGACGAGGACCTGGCAGCCGCGAACAGCCGTAATCAACCAGAATATACCCCGGATGGGAGGCGAGTCATCACCGAAGACGAATGCGATCATATCCTGGGTTACTACTGGCCGACGTGGAAGAAGTGGATGCTCCTCTCCTCCATCTTCGCCGTCCAGGTCTCGATGAACTTCAACACCAGTGTGTTCCCGAGCGCCGTCACCCCCATCAGCGAGGCTTTCAACGTCAGCGAGCAGGCTGCTCGTGCCGGCCAGTGCGCCTTTCTGGTTCTCTATGCGTTCGGCTGCGAGCTCTGGGCGCCTTGGAGCGAGGAGTTTGGAAGATGGAGGATCTTGCAGTGAGTTTCCGTGATCACCCCTACGTTAGATCATGGCTAATGCTTGTCATAGATGCTCTCTGTTCTTGGTGAACATATGGCAAATTCTTGCTGCTTTAGCCCCCAACTTTGCAACCATTGTGGTAGCTCGAGGACTGGTTTGTAGCGACTAGCCCCCCCCCCCCCCTCCTCCCAAATGACCGCGATGAAGCTAATATTACCATCAGGGCGGACTCAGTTCAGCCGGCGGCAGCGTCACCATCGGAATGGTTGCCGACCTCTACCAGCCGGAGGAGCAGCAATGGGCCGTCCTCTTCGTCGTGCTGTCGTCCGTGTTCGGAACCTCGGTCGGCCCCGTGGTCGGCGGTCCGATCCAGAAGTTCCTCCCGTGGTACTGGAACTTCTGGATCCAGCTCATTTTCGGCGTCGTCGTCCAGTCGGTCCATTTCTTCATGCCCGAGAGCCGTGCTACCATAATCATGGACCGAGAGGCCAAGCGGCGTCGCGAGTCTGGCGAGGACACCAACGTGTACGGGCCCAACGAGGTCAAGAATCCCCGGCTTTCCATGCATGAATTCGCCATCACCTGGATCCGCCCCTTCGAGATGTTCGTCCGCGAACCCATCGTCCTATCGTGCTCGCTGCTATCGGGATTCTCTGATGCCCTGATTTTCACCTTCCAAGAAGGGTTCACTCCGGTCTTCAACAAGTGGGGTTTCGGGACTCTCGAAAAGGCGTGGGCTTTCATCCCCATCAACATTGGGTATTTGCTGGCGTACATCTCCTATGTCCCTTGGATCATCAGAGACCACCGAGTCATCAGAGCGAAGGGGCCTGACGCGCTGACACCCGAGCGTCGTCTGAAATGGCTGCTGTACCTGGCCCCACTCGAGACAATTGGCCTCTTCGGGTTTGCCTGGACCTCGGTAGGACCTCCCGAGTCTCACTGGATCGCTCCTATGATTTTCTCGTGCCTGATCGCCATCGCAAATTTTGCCATCTATATGAGTACAATCGATTATATGGTGGCGAGTTACGGTCCGTACTCTGCTTCTGCTACCGGTGGAAACGGGTTCGCTCGAGACTTGCTTGCCGGCATTGCCGCCATGTATGCGTCTCCTCTATACGAGAATATTGGTGATTCGCGTCACACTGAGTATGCTAGTACCATCCTCGCTTGCCTCGCGCTCATGGTCACGATTCCGGTGTATATAATTTACTGGAAAGGGCCCGTCATTCGAGAGAGGTCCAAGTTCGCTCAGTCCCTCGAAGCGGACCGACGCGCCAAGGGCGGTCGTCGCGTTGTCGCAGTTCCTCCAGAGCAGCTTGAGCCCGAGAATCTTTAGTCGATGCGGTGATGAGCTTATGATACCACTCTATTCTCAATGTGGGTATAATATGCCCTTGGATTGGTGTAAGGCATTAACTTCAAGTTTAGTCATGATATCAATGATACCGATGTACAGTAGTTTCACGTATAATTCAGTGATTTATCGTAATTTATGAATCGATAGGAATACAGTCGAATTAAGGTATTCAAAGGATATAATGCTTGAATTATTGGGTTCTTGAATAAGCACATAGAAGCTGAAGTCGTAACTGTGAACTATCATGAACCAACTCACAATGCCACTTCGTCGGTTCCTACTGCCGTCGGGCCGCAAGTTCGGGGGTGGTCCGCCTGGCCGCGGACTTGCCGCGCCACCTCTTCGCTGTACTTATCCTGCGCGATACAGTATGAGTGCGCTCGATTCTGAAAGAAGTTTCGCCGTTCTCCCCAGACCGTTGCGCAACTCTCAGGATCCAAACCTGACATGACTTGGAAAGGTTGGTTTCCGACCGCCGAAGTTGAGAGATCACTCTCTGAGTCTGGTTTATCTATGCGAGGCAGATACTTGCAAAGCAGAATTGCTCGTCCGTGGATTTGATGAATTGTTCATGCGTTAGTACTACGGCTAGTCGTATGATTCTCGCTAAAGTGTCCGGAAAAGTCTATCAAGTCTCAAGGTTTCGGCTCCTACATCGGTAGACTCCAGTCATAGTACACAGATGGGACGGGTTCTTCGAAAAGGTAACATAAATAATCATGGTCGTAGCCAAGGCAATCAAAGGCAGATGATAATTCTTCGACGCCCTCCATATGTTCCAGTCGTATCAAGTCGGGGCCCTGGGCCTTCGAGCTCTGCCAACGCGCCACGAGGCTGGTTAAAAACCCATGGCCGCAGTTTTCAGCTCGTCTCAGCAGCTCAAGAACGCCTATGCTGCTTTTATCAACGGCTCTATAATAGAATCTGAGATCACGGACTCTAGGACTGTGGCTAAAGAAGACCAGGAGCGCTCTCGCCTGAGGCGCTGAGCACATCGTCCCTTGCGGAGCTCGAGGTCTGTGGCGGAGCGATGGAACGCTAGAAGTTAAGTGCTCAATCTCTTGCAAGATGAACAAAGTGTTTGCTTCGAAGTACATTGCAGTAGCATGGCTTTCGTCCATTGCGACCTAGCCCACAAGCTGAAGTTGCCGCAGCGATTTGGGCTTGTCGATAAGCCGAAAGACGAACTTCTGTGAACTGGGCACGCGAAGTACACCCGCCTCAACAAACTTTTCAATCGTCTCAACAGCTTGTCGACAATAAATTTTGCACATCGTATCGTTGGGATACAGTCTCCCTGAGTAGATTCGCGTGTAAGTTCTGCATAGGAAGATATGCCAAGCTTCCATGAAGCCAATTAATTCAACATGAGAGCTCGAATCAATTTTTGGCTTTGAGAACTTATTGTCGAGTACCGGGCGTCTCTTCAATAATGTTCCTATGAAATGATGTCGTTCTATTTCGTCCTTGAGGTCCTCCTCACGGTCAACCGGCTTATCGAACGGCTCACATGCCCCTCGTAAGATGAACGTTTCCGTTCGATCTCGAGAATGATTGTTGTTCTCAGTTGTTCTTCGATCCATGCAAAGAGCTCACCACGGGCTACACAGTACATGAGAAACTGCTCTTTACTAAATTGCGAGGGCATATAATTGAGGTGTATGTTGCTGATGCATCGCAGCTTCAAGGATTACAGGTGTCGAATTTTCTCGCTCGATACGACGTAGGGGGATTCGTGCCATTTCAAACGTGTCATCGCCCCCTTCTAAGTAATTGAATTCGAAATGACGCAAGATGAGCTCTGTTGTTGAAAGTCGGACAAGTATGATGAGCTGCATGATGTTGCAGGCGAAGCTGAGGCCCTCGAGTCCGGACATGGTGGGCAATTGGGAAGATAGGACACAGTAAAACAGAAGGAGATGCTAGTTTTCCCAGCCGCGATGTTGACGACGTCGATGGATCAGGCAGCTGCGACGGCTACGAGGCGCCTAGGAGGGTAAATGTGAGCGGTGAGAGAAAAACAGTTGTAGCCGGAAGACATTGGCAAGACGCAGCCTGCTTGCTGAGTAGGTGCAGCGGGAGTGAGAATTCCATTGGAGGAACTGCGCCGCTATCGTGATCTGCGCCTGCAAGCTGAGCTGGCGCCTCTTACAGGGCGCCCTGCTGGAAGCAGGCGAACCGTCAGGTTGACAACCGTGTACCGAGTCAAAATGGCTCCCAAGATGCCCACGTATGGTATGGTAGTGAAGGGCTTAAGGGGTAGGATGCTGGCTGACAGCAGGCGACTGCTTGTAGTTAGGCAGAGCAAATGCGTCAGTGATCAGATCAGCAAACAATGAAAGGGGATATGATATCCAGTTCGGAGCTTTGAGCGAGCGTCATATTCTCAACACGTTTACCCTGATATTGTAACAGCAGAACCAAGCCCCAACGAACGCCAGCCTAATGCTTCCGTCTCTCGTGTCAGAGCCGCCTCTCTCTCTCACCGATTCTTGTTGCTCGGGGGCATTCTCATGTCCTCGAATGCACCTTCCGTCCCTTGACCCAGACCGCTTTGGTGTTCCGGTCGTCACCATTGAAGAGCCACTTTGCGACCCGCTCCTCCCAGCTCTCCCACCCAAAGATGTCGACGTTGCCTCTCTCCCCGCTCCCGCCATGCCCGCCGTCCTCGTCGACCAGCGGCAGCCCGATCAGCTGCGCGTCCCACTGCATGCCGACCTCGAACCCGCCAATCTTGCCCTGCAGCCCGACGACTTTGGCGCCTCCCCTGGTTGCGAGGTGCAGCACCTCCTCGACCGTCAGCTTAGCCCTCTCTCGCTCCTGGCCACGCAGCCCCATGGCCACGTGCCGCGACACCAGCGCCGCCTGTCTGGCGGCGTCGAGGATGCTCGGGCTGTACCCGCCGCTCATGTCGGTCCCCAGGCCGACTTCAATGCCCTTGTCCCATAACCAGCGCACCCGCGCCGCGCCGCTCGTGATGCTGCTGTTGCTGCACGGGCAGTGCGACACCTTGGCGCCCCTCTCGGCGATGGTGGCCGCCTCCTCGTCCGACAGGTGGATCGCGTGGGCAAGCACCGTCTTCTCCCCCAGCAGGCCGTGAGCGTCGTAGACGTCGGCGTAGCTAGCGCTCTCAGGGAAGAGTTCCTTGACGAGCTCGATCTCGCCCTCGTTCTCCGAGATGTGCGTCTGCACGAGGACGTCGAGCTCTTTCTGCATGCTCGCCAGCCCCCTCATGGCCTCGCTGGAGCACGACGGCGCAAATCTTGGCGTCAGAATGGGCGCGACAATTTCGAAACCCGGGTCGATGGACCGTATATAATCCACATTCTCCCTCGTCTTGCTCAATGAATCTTGTGGCGACTCATCCTTGTAGTATTCGGGACACAAGCCCTCGCGGTCCATGCACACCCGCCCGATGAATGCGCGTTGGCCCAATGCTAAACAGATGTCTGCCAGAAGATTAGTGGCGTCGACGTCGATGGTGGCGTAGTAGGCCGAGGTGGTGGTGCCATGGGCGAGGGTGCGACGCACGCAGGCGGTGTAGACGCGCTTGGCCTTCTTCTGGTCCTTGAGGCTGGCCTCGAGTGGGAAGGTATACGTGTTGAGCCAGTCAAGGAGGGTAGACTTTCCAAAGATGCCGACATTGGGGTATTGCGAGGCGTGCACATGGGTGTCTGTGGTGGTGGTGGTGGTAGCAGCGTTAGCTTCAAGGTTGCGGGGGGTGGGATTTGATTTCTACGGGACGACACGTGCATGTCTCGGAAAGGCTTTGTTTGTCTCACCGAGCTGTAGGGAGGGCAGCATTGAGAGAGAGAGAAAAGAAACCATGGAGGCCTACCGATAAAGCCGGGGAAGAAGAACTGCCCCTCCTCCCCCACACGAACCTCGACATCGCCGAGCTTCCACCCGAGGCGGGGGAGCAGCTCGGCCTCGGACCTCCTGAGATCGTATCCCACCTCGACAGCAACAATGGTGCCGGATGCGTCGACGCAGACAGCCGTATCGTGGAGGTATTCGAGCGCCTCCCTCGTCTTGGAGTGCACAAAGGTGCCGAGGAAGAGCTGGTTACGTCGCGTTGTCGGCGACGATGACGAAGCCGCAGCGGGCAGGTCTCTAATCATATCGCCCATCGTTGGTGATGCTTCAGCGTCCCGTCGTCGTTGTTGTCGTCGTCGTCGTCGTCGTCGTCGTCGAGGCTGTCGAGAATACCGCTTTTGTTGGTGTTAGTAAAGGAAACCTTCTTTACCGTCGCCCGTCGCCTTGGTAAATAATCCGGTCCGGATCTGTTTGACCTTGACGTTGGGATCACTATAATGTTCGTCCGTTGCTCGGTTGCCGTCGGCAAATTCGGGGGGGAACCGACCCCACGGTGTCTTTCTGGATTCCACGGCGAGCCAGATGACGCCGATGCCAATGCTCCTGCTGACACCCGGTATAACACGGATTCAACGTGAATGTCAAAAGTTTGGGTCCTGGACGCGTACGAACAGATCACGAGCTGGTGTTGAAAGAGAGATAAAAACGGTAGTACGTGGCGGTATATCGTCAAACTGGCACAAGCGTCCAAAACTCCAAGAAAACGAGACCACGAGAGCGGCGGGGAAAGAGAAAAAGCAAAGAGACGAAAGCCGATAGATATATGCAGTGCGACAATATGACGCGCATCGAAACAGGTGCTTGCTTCACTTTGTCCATCCGCTGCCGTCGGTCAGGTAGGTACTTGTAAGTAGGTACGATTGGAAACCTCCATCCCCTCACCTCGAAAGAGATAAGACGAATGAGACAAGGGCTGGGGCGCGGGGTCTTAATCTTTGTTGTGCAGTGCAGGGCATGCAGCGGGAGAGTATCAGAAGCACGTCGAGGAAGAAAGAAGCTTGCCTCGTTTCGTTAGGCATAGCCGTCTACCGTGTCAAGGCACGCCGCCGTCGTTCCATAAGCGGCCATGAGATACACCTGCTGCCCGCTAATTAACTTGCAGCCCACGACCCCCACTTCGCAGCGCGGCGCTCGCCGCTGCCCGCCCACCTGCCTAGGTGGTACCTACCTACCTAGCGATAGATACCCACGCATATTAGTCAGCTTGACTCGATCCGGATAGCTTCTACAGCTTCGCCCCGACACGTCTCTTATTCTCTTTTACTTCGTAACCTGGGCAGATAGCCAAGCCGCCTCTCCTTCACCGACAGGCACTTACTTCCATCTCCGTACCTCGTTTGCTTGTTTGTCTCTGGTTCTTGATTATGGCTCCCCCCTCGTGTTCTTTTCTTCACTTCCATCACTAGCAAATGGATGCGCGCCATGCACACCCCCTCGGAACCAACAACCAAACACCTCCCCGTTCTATCCGCATGCTGTGTCTTTTCGGAGAACCCATCTGTGTTCCGGGTCCTTGCAGCTCCCTTTTGCAGATCCCCCGCTGACACACACAGCACAGTCAGTCATGCAATGCCCTTTAGCATCCTAGCCAGCTTTCAGCATCAGTCATCCGTATTACCCGTTGCCCTCCCTGCTTGTACGTCGTCGTACAATGCAACGCCCCTTCGGGCATATTCTTTTGGTCAACGTACGGGTTACCTACCTACCGTACTGTATGTACACCACGCATTGCTTTCACGTTGATTCGACGGAACTCAGAGTTGAACCAATTGCTCTCTATTGTTTTCTCGTGCCATCCGCCAAAAAAAAAAAAAAACAACAAACGCCCCAGCCCTAGCAAAAAGACTAAACACTAAAACTTTCTAACGCGTCATGGTAAAACACAGTCATTGAATAATAACGTTCCCGAATTTGTACAACAATTACGCCGTCCAGAATCATTCAGTGTCCATAATTTATCATCTCTTTTCCCCTTCCTTCTTCTCTTTCGTAACAGCGTAGCTCTCTAAACACCACTCATCTGCTGGTGAAGGTACTTCAGGTCTAGCTGCGCCTATGCAGCCGCGCCCGGTCCCTCGTGACCAGCAGTAACGCCGTTGGGGCCGGGTCCGTCCTGGGTGTACTGGTCCCAGTTCGCCAGGATGGACGCAATCTTGGGCGAGTTGGTGAGCTTGTACACATCCTCAAAGTACTCCTTGGTGATGGCGAACGGCTTCGCCGTCACGTTGGGAATATACTTGCCAACAAGCTTGGCCGGGTCGATCGTCGTCTTGTTGATCTTCTTGAGAAGGAAGGACCGGAACGGCTTGACACCGGACCGGAGGAAGGTCGAGTGGAAAGGCACGTCGATACCCCGGAGCGGGATCGTCGCAAAACCACGCTGAAGCTCCAACGGGGTCGGCTTCTTGAGCGTCGCCTCGGCACTGCCCTTGATGATCTCCTTGAGAGCGCCCTTGGCCTCGTCGATGTTGCCGCGCATCTCCTCAATATCGATCTTCTGCTGCTTGAGGAAGTTCGTGACGCCCGTGAGGGTGTCCAGAGCGCGGAGGTCACCGGCGGCGACGTACTGCATGTTCGCGATGTTGTAGTTGACGATCTCAAGCAGCCAGCCCGTCTCCTCCGAGATGCAGTCAACAACGAACTGCAGGGCCTCCTCGTTGAACGTCTTGGAGATTCTGCTGGGGTTGATGGCGCACATGGAGTAGTTGGAGCGTCCGGCCGCGTCACGCTCAACGGCGACCTGCATGGTCAAACCACGGTAGAAAACAACCGACACCAAACTCTCAATGGGCATGACCTCCGCCAAGGCAGCGAGGGCCGAGTACTCGCCCAGAGAGTGGCCGGCGAATGTACAGTCGCGGGGCACAAGACCCTTGGACTTCATGTCCTCAAAGCTGGCCTTCTCCATGAGGGTAAGGGCCGGCTGGGTGAACTGGGTAGCCGACAGCAAGCCAGTGGGCGAGCGGTAGGTGTACGAGGTGGTCTTCTCGTCAATCTCCTTGAAGATACGTTCCGACTTGATGCTTCCATCGGCAGCAACAGTCTCGAAGGTCATGGCCATGTAGTTCTGGCGAATGGCCTTACCGCGGGGACCACCAAAGTAAACGGTGAGCTCCTTGGGGTTGTTCTTGACAATGTTGGTGATGGAAAAGCCTGAAGAGAATTAGCGTGGGGTTTCACATATGATCGATAGGTATATATAGCTTACCGTAGTTGTCCAACAAGTACTTGTCGGCGCGGTCCCAGACCTCCTTGGCGACGGGGCTGCTGGCGTACAATTCCATACCCATACCCTGTTCCTGGGAACCCTGGCCGGTGAAGACGTATGCCGTGACGGGCTGCTCAACCTCGGCCTCACCAAGGAGGACCTTCTCCTCAGTCTCCTTGTTGCTAGCCTCGACCTTGATGATCTTGCGGCCAGAAACCATACCAACGTGCTGAAGCTTGACCTGGAGATCATCGTTGGGGAGAACCATGCCGACCAAAGAGGCGTGGAAGCTGCGGACACGGCCAATGTTGTTCTCGGCAGCCCACGTCTCAACCAAGCTACGAACGGCTGCACTGGAGTACATGCCGTGGGTGATGGTGCCGGGCAGGGCGGCATAGTTGGCGAAGACACGTGAGACGTGGATGGGGTTGTAGTCACCGGAGACACGAGCATAGTTCTCGTTGGTGGCAGGGGCACGGAGCTGGAGAGGGGTGCGGCCGCTGAGAGGGATGGGGTTCTCAAAGTTCAGAGGCTGGTCGAGAGGGACACCATTTCGCTCGAGGTAGTCGACGACAGGGTTGCCGTTGGATTGGCCAGCCTCGTAATCGACGCTGGCGACCTGGATGATCTCCTTGGTGGGAAGCTCAAGAAGGACCTGGCCCTGGGTGGAGACACTGCTGTACATCGTCTTGGTCTTGTAGCGGTAAAAGCTCTGAAGACGGAATGTGAGGGTCTGTCCGAGGAGGTCCAGGTCGCGGGGCAAGTCATCAGTGTTGAACCACTGCTTCGACTTAAGAACAGCGACGTCCTTGCTGGTGGCCAGGTGCAGCTGGATCGGGGTCTCCATCTTGCGCTGGAAGGTGTTCTCGTAATCGGTGTAGGCACCGCGGTACAAGAACTGAGAAGTGACGTCCATGACAGCTTCGCCATCACGGTAGATAGTACCACATACCTCGACCATCTTACCAGACTCCTGGTTGATAACAGCATTGATCTGGGCAGTGGTGGAGACCTCATCGCCCTTCTTCAGAGGCTCCGCACCAGGCTTCATACGGAACTCGTTGGACAGGTGAACCAACTTCAGCAAGTCACCATCAATAGTGCGGGGGAAGATGGGCTTGGTGATAGCCTTCCAGCCGACGACGATGGCAAAGTCCATTGGGGCGTAGACTGTCTTGCCTGGGCGCTCAACAAAGGCCTCGCCGGTGTTGCCAACAGCATGGATGAAGTCGTTGATGTCTTCGCCGGTGATGGTAGCCTTGCCACCGTCGAACTTGCTGCTAACATCGGCCTCGAGGTCAAAGGTCTCGTCACCAAACCACGCACGCCAGTAAAACTCCTTGATGCGGTCGTTGCGGCCCTCCATGACCTCGCGGATGGGAGCATAGCCAGCCTCTGGGTGGTAAGTGAACTTGAGGGGAAGCGCAACGGGCTTGCCAAGGGCGGTGGTGTCCTTGATCATGCTGACGACGATCTCGTTCTGGCCTTCAAGCTGAACCTCAATGACATCAACGTACTGGTTGTGACGAGGCTGCTCCTTAACGACGATCTTGGTCTTCTTCGGGTCCTTGGGGTTGTGGATCTCGACAAAGAGGCCACGAGCAGGAGCAAAGATGCGCTTGATAGGGTTGGTCTGGAACTTCTGGCCCTGGACAACAACCTCGGAGGTGAGAAGAGCGTGGCGCCAGCTGCGGTCGGGACCAGCAAGCAGAGCCAGCCAAGCGTCAAGGCTGGGCAGAGTGGCCGTGGGCGAGGTCGACAGACGGTAAGTATTCTTGTGGGCGTCATCGTACGACACGGTCAGGCCATCGACATCCTCGACGGGGACCTCGGTCTCGATCAACTTGCCACCGAAGTACTCAATGGTGGGAATCGCCTTCTTGTCACCGTTGTACAGGTCTCTGGTCAAATACTCAACGTGGGTGTTGTGAATACCGTCAAGAATGTCCTTGATGGGCTCATCAATGACCTTCGAGTACTTGACGGCCATAGGTCCTTGCAGAATGCAGGTACGGCCGACGTCCTGGCCAATGACGGCACCAAGGTCCTCAGACTGCCACAGCGAATCCTTCTTGAAGTAGAAGTCGAAGTTCTCGTCAAGAGTGGGAATGAAGGTGACAGGCTTCTGGATGGGGCGCAGGCACAGCATCAAGAAGTGCTGAACATCCTGAGCGTTGATGAGCTGAGTCTCAGCATCAGGGTAGTGGGACAAGATCTTCTCTACAGTCTCGTACGGTGACTGGAGGTCCTTGTAGTCCTGAAGCTGGGCGACCTGGCCCGGCTGGGAGGTGAAACGCTCCTCAACACGGCGAATGAAGTCGCCGGTCAGTCTGATGAAGGTAGGATCAATCCAGCGCTGCTCGTGACGAATATAAAGCAGGTCCACCATGCGGCGAACAACCTCACCGTAGGTCATGTCCTCGAGATCGACCGCCTCACCAGCACGGTTGCGACCGAACCAAACCTTCTGGAAGTCGTCGTTAAGCTTCTTGATGATATAGTCACGGTTCTTCTTCAACTCAGCGATACGCTTCTCCTTAGGCAGGGAGAATATCTTCTTGTCCATCTCAGCCCAGAAGAGGACACCGCGAGTAGCGAGCTTATGGATAGGCTCGCCCATCTCTGAAAGAACCGTGATAATACCACCAGTGGGGCCCGTGTAGGACTTCTCCCACTCGCTGTCTTCAACACCAGGAGCGTCGATGATGGCCTGCTTGGCAGCAGGGCTGGTCTTGGCCTCCTTGGCAACCATCATGCGGCTGCCAAACAAAGTACCATCGAAGGGCATAGGAGGGTAACCGTAGTTCTTCGACCACTCACCCGTAAGGTACGGGTATGTGTCCTCGGCGCCACCAAAACCACTGCCGGCAACGAGAATGATGTTCGCCTGGCGACGGATACGGGGGTACATGGTCAGAATGGGCTGGTGGAAATCCTCGTAAGAGTGGTGACCACCGCCGCGACCACCAGTCCACTGCAGAAGAACAGGGAAGGTAGGGTTGGCCTTGGCAATGTTGATGACGGACTGGATTGCATCAACGGAACCAGGCTTGAAGCTGATGTGCTTCAGGCCGAGGGTGTCGATGTACTCCTGCGCAACCTCGACGGAGGGAACACCAGCACCAATGGTAAGACCCTCGATGGGAACACCCTCAGCTCTGAGCCTTGCGAGCATGGGAATTTGCCACTGCATAGCGCGAGGGTTGACGTAGATAAGGTTGACACCGATGCCACGTCCAGCCGGGATAGCGGCTTCGATCTTCCTCAGAGCAGCGGTCATCATACCAGGGTCGAAGTAGCCGCCGCCGGCCAGCTCAATGTGGTAACCGGCGTTCATGGTCGCCGCAACGAAGTCCCAAGGGACCGTGCAGGGCGTCATACCGGCGACAACGATGGGAGGGAGACCCAACAGTCTGCTCATCTTGGTGTCGACATACGTGTCACCGTTGGACGTGGTGACTAGACGAGGTCCAAACTCCTTCACCCAGTCGACGGCATACTTGACGGCGTGCTCTTCATCACGGTCAAAGAGCTCGGGCTTGTATCCAACCTCAGTGACGGAGCCATTGACAGAGCCAGCAAGGATGACGTGCACGCCAGTACCCTCCTTGTTGCGGCTGGTGAGAACACCAAGACCAGAAATGCCTCCAGGACCGAAGTCAAGGACATGAGTGGCCTGAGGGAAAACAGTAGCCTTCTCCCAGTTGACGGGGTCTCTGGTAATAAGACGGATGAGAGTGGGAACAATGTTGCTGTCGCCAGTCTCACGAAGGTCCTTGCCGGTGTTTGTGTCGAACACGGCAGTACCAAGAGACTTGGAGGAAATCTTGATGTTCTTGAGGTCCTCGTCAATCAGCTCCGTCGCCTCAGCAAGGTACTTGCTGTGGAAAGGGGCGGTGATGGGAAGGAAGCGGTGGACAAAACGCAGCTTGCGCTGGCCGTGGGGAATGCGGTTCTGGTCCAATCCCGTCGGCGCCTTCACCTTGCGGAGCTGGGCATTAAGACCGTACAAGGAAATGGGAGGACCGGTAACAACGAGGTTGCGCGGGCTGTTGATGAGAGAGATGGAGATGTGGCGATCAGCAGGGAGATACTTGTTGGTCGCATCAATGTGCTTCTGCACCTCAGCCTGAGAAAGGTCACGGATGCTAAGCATGGGGGTGGGAAGACCTTCTCCGTTGTCCACGGACTCTCTCAGCATGGTGGGGGTCAGCGATGTGCGGGGGAACACCTGCTGGCTGCGGGCACCGATCCAGAAAAGGATCGTGAGCGCCGACGGTGCGAGCTCCTGCCATGACTCCCAAGACTCTGCAGCGGCCGTGATAGCGGCGAGAACAATGCCCTGCGAGTGACCAGTCGTACCGCTGATCTGTTCGCGGAGTAGACCGGGGTGTACGCCGAGAACCTTGCAAGTGACCTCGTAGTGCGCAAGCTGAACAAGACCAATGAGGGGGAAACTGACAGGGGCCGAGATGAGGTAGTCGACATCAGGCGTCTCGTCCTCGCTCTCGAGCCATCTCATAATGTCAAGGCCCTTGGGGTAGAGCTTCTCTGCCTCGGGGTGCTTGGAGAGGGTCTGGAGCAGCTCAGCGGCGTTGAGAATAAGCTCGCCGATGAAGGGCTGGTATGTCCTGTAAATCTCACGCAACTCATCAAAGTACTCCTCGATGTTGCCTTGGCCACCGAAAATTGTGTAAATGTCGGCGGAGCCGTCGTCAGCAGCGCGAAAGAGCGCTGAGCCGTAGGCCTTGATTGAGCGACCAGTGGTCTGTCTGGCCTGGTAGTAGCTGCGGATGACAACCAACTTCTTGGCGTCGATGCCGGGCAATGTGGCAGCGAGGGCGTGGACCTCATTACCCTGGAGGTATCCGCGCTCGAACTCGTTAAGAACAAGCTTCAGTACCTCCTCGTAGGAGCCTGACTCGTCGTCTTCGCCCTTCTCGACCTCGTCGGCGACGAAGCCCATGTATCTCGCGACCAGCTCTGCGACGGACGAAGGCTCGTCATCTTGAGCAAGTTCGTCTGTGGCAGTGGGAAGAGTGGCAGTAAAACGGTCTTTCAACTGAGAAGCGTGAAAGTGGAGAGCGGTCGGTACGAGGAGGGAGGTCTCAAGAGAACCGTGGCGAAGAGTGAGGGGACGCAGAGAAGCGTTGGATCGAGGGGTAGAGACTCCCGTCTGGGGACCGGTGCCTGTGCCGTACATGATGATGGCGGGTTGGGGGGTATCAAGAGGGTGTGAAGGGTTTTTTTTTCTCGTGGGCTACGAACGGAGCTTAACTCACCACGTTTGTTAGCCGAGACATTCTTGAGGAAGGCGGTTTTTTTCTTATTCTTTTCCCCTTCTCTTCTCTCGTTGCTCCGCCAGAGAGCCAATGGGGCGTTAAAAAAAAGATTGACTTACCTGTCTGTGACTCCGTGTACTCAGCGAAGAGCAGGAGGCAGCTATTTCAAGGTGCTTCGGGACGGCGGGGGAGAAGCGGGCGGCGGTGAAGAGGTGGGAAGTGTATACGTGTGGGTGCGGTCTGCAGTGTTTGTTTGGACGTCTAGTAGAGCTGTCTCCGATTCTCCGAGAGCAATTGGTGGTCTATGAAGGACAAGAAAAAAGGAAACGAGAAGACTGCCCTGCAAGATTTGTCCTTGACGTGAAGTTGCGGGGGAGAAGAAGGAGAGAGTGGCAGATGGCAGGTTAAAGAAGAGTTGGATGGGTGATCAAGGGAAGGTTGGGAGGGCGTTTGGAGGTTATGACGGGAAGGCTCAGCAGTCAGTTGAAGGGCATCCCTTTGGACTTTTGCTGCGGTCTGGGTCTGGGTCCTGGCTTTCTTGGAGTGGTGTGCGAGTGAGGATTGAACGTGCCGGACCGGGTCTCAATGGGTAGACATGGGTTGATTGGGATAGTGGGATTGGGGAATTGGTACCTTCACACCTCATTGATTGAGGGCGGCGTGTGGTCAAGTCACTCACTCACTCGCGGGCGTATGTATTTCTGTCGTGTGGTGTGGAAGTGGAGGCGACGTGGATGGATCCAACCTTTGGGACAAGTACCTACCTGTTGATTGAGGGTGCCTGCCTTTTGGTGCGAGTGAGGTCAATCCCATCAACGTAATTGGAGGTGCCTGGTCCAGTTTGGAGCCACGATGGGGAGGGGAGAAGGAGGGGTGCAAGGGTGGAAGGAGGTACCCAGGGAAGGGTCAGGTACAAGGCACGCCGGTAGAGATGGTACTCAACGATTAAAAAAAATCAGGCCAGGTCATTTCTGGGACATTAGATTGATTGGAATGAACCCAGTTGGTTCGGGCTGGCGGAGCAGGCTCGTTGGCCCGATGTAGCTTGTATCTATCTATTGCATCGAATGAATTGGTAGTATCCGTATTTGGGCTGCCATCTGTCCTACCTATTCTTTGTGCGTCTTCAAGCGAGCGATCGAGGATTGGCACCGGTTACCTCACTATCCTGTCTATCTGGCATTGATTGTCGAAGGAAAAAGGAAGTTGAAGCACTTTCCAGGAATTGCTGGCGTAAATTGGTACCTGCCTGCAACATATTCCTCCATTCTTTCCTTCCTCCTTCCTCCATGTAAACTTGCTAGGCAGGTACGTAGTTACGCCACTTGTTTCCCGGTACAGAAGAGAATGTTCATGTTTGGCAACAGGTAGGTAGGTATCTGGTGTCTTGCTCTTTTCTGCCATTCCATGAGGTTGTCCCTCTCTCCAAAAGTCTCAAATCTCAATGTCTCGCCAAATTTTTAGTTCTGTTGGGGATGGTCGCACACCCAATCCACACCTCCAGCTCCACCCTTGACTTCATGCAGCCCGCCCGAGTGATCCGCAAGGGTGCTGCTACTGTTGGAGAACGGAGGGGGCAATGTACCGGTACTTGCTCTCTTCCGTAGGCCGTCCTCGAGGATTACCATGCTTGGAAGTTGGATGGCAGGATGCACCGCACCGCACTGCACCGCACCGCAATAAGTACGGCGGCTTTGTACTTGGCTAGACGGGGCCATCGCCAGCGCGCTCTCCCATATCCCGCTGCCCTCTTCTGATGCGCTTTTGGGGTGGCGTGCATCTTGTCTCCGGATCTTTGCCGCGGAGTCTGAGCAAAGTAGTTTACTAATCGTCGGGTGTGATTCTGCATCAATGGACGCATGAATCCTCGGCCAAATGCTATCATCTTTCGGCTCTTCTACTCCAACCAAGTCCCTTGGGGGGGGAACAGACCTTGAGGTGCACGGCGATAAGATGCCGTGCTGTTTCCCGGATGCGTCAAACGAACAATAGCCACGCCGACCCGCTCGCACCGCCATGGTTTATCTCGGGGTCTGCGTGACATCTCTCGCTGCCCGAGTGCCCTTGCTACCTGTACAAGTTTCCTGTTTTGCTCAGCATCTTTTTGCCTCTCCCTCCCCGCTTGGCCGCGAAGGTGATGAGGGTATTGCTCACATCGACGTGGGTCTTACCGCGTCCATCCATGATATGCGGGAACGTACAGGATACTTGAAGCTTTAGTTACGTTCCCGCAGCTCCCCGGTCGGTCCAAAGGCGGTCAACATGTTCCAGCGTCGTAACCGGATTTTCTGCCGTCTTTTCCTCTCCACCGCTCTCACCCCACGCCTGGGGCTGATGCTGGGGAGGATGGCAAATGCGCGGGACCCTGAGGAAGGGGATAGCCGGCAGGGAGAACGGGATGTACAGTTACCCGCCATTGCGTCGCATCGAAATCTCACCGCACTCGAATCTCTTGTCCGAGCACGCACGCTGGGATAGGCTGGCTGGCGGGGCGGGAGATGTCTCTGTGCCATGCCACGCGGTCTCTCGTCGAGGAATGCAAGCCCTGCGCCCTGAAAGCCCCTCGATGGAGGTCCCCGTTTGCTCTTTCTCTTTCCTAGCCCCCTCTTTCGTGGGACGAGGGGCAACTGGCGCTGAGAACCGTGCAGCTTTGAGACAAACCGCCCGTCTAGCCCGCCTAGGTAGGTAAGTAACCCAGCACTTTAAGCATGAACTGATGAGGACAACAGGGCTGGAATTCTTGAATTTCGACCTTTTTGTTGCGCCGAGCTCCCTCGCTCGGTCTCCGATTGCTCATCGATGTCTTTCGGCGAGCTCGGACAAACCGATTCTAATAGTGCAAAGGACGCCAGTCGTGGTGGTTAGAGACAAACGGCGATCCGCCGCATCTGTTGCGCATCACAATGGTTTTGTTGGATAAGGCTACCGCGAGCCGCGTCTTAGCCCACCTTTCCCTCCCTTCCCCAATAAACCTTCATTGAAGAACTGGAGTGACCCGTAGGAAGCCGTCAAAAGGTCAGCATGAGCATACCAGATCGCCAGACCACTTGATCAGATCAGACCAGCTCACAGTCGAGGCTTGAGCGGGAGCATCTCAAACAGAAAAACTTGAACCTCGAAGGGAAAATAGAGCGAGAGAAACGGAGAATGGGAAAAAGCTCGGGTCAAATTTGTTGTCAAATAAACTGCCAAGTATCGCTACTTTGCCTTGACCTCCGTCAAATTTGGCGGGTTCCTAGAACAGCGACCACTTTTTGCCCCTCCTCTCCCTCCATTTCTCATTCCTCCCATTCCACCCTTGCATCTGGTAACCTGGAAGTTTTTTGGGGGCGTGATGAGGAGCTATCTACGGCTGATGCTTCCCGGCCGCAGCTTGCCGCTTGTCGCACACGTGTAGACGTATACGAGAATCGATCCGTGTCTGAAAGCTTCAACTTAGTTCTCATTGCGACGAGACGGGCCGGAACTGTATCCGTATGGGTTCGCTGCTTATCGTTATCGGCCTCAGCGTCCCACCAAGCTTCAAAGCTCCAAGCTCCAAGCTCCCAAAAATAAGCCGTAGCTGGATCTCGGCAGAGGTTTGGCCAACAGGAATGCGGCGATAAGAAGCATCCGATAGGCAACCCGATCAAGGTGAGGAATAGGTACATCCCAAAAGGCGAAACGATGGTACGAATAGGTAGGTAAAGCTTGGAGAGGTCTCAGCCTCGCACCGGTCTAACGCTTACCTACGCACGCGCACCAAGTCTTGTCGAGGGGCAGGTACGGCCGCCACTAGACCAAATCCAACATTCCGACAGCTCGGGAAAGGGGACGCGAGCAAATGGGCGCCGCGAGTAGTGCATGTTTGGTATGAGAGGATGACAGAACACAGACGGACGCCATGACAGCCCAGCGATGCCAAACTAAACTAGTACATGTTGACAGCAGTAGCAAAGCCCTGGGGGCAAGCCAGGTACAATGACACACATGCCTTTGAGTTGTCTCAAAGTCGCCTCACGAACATGGTATTGTGATGGCAGGCTCTAAAGAGGCGGCAGGATAGAAATCACCATCAACGCCGGGTCGAAGATAAGATAGTACGACGTACGGATAAGGCCACTCGAGAGTTGTCGATAATGCATGCGGCTCGATGACGATGCCAGCGCTTCGCTCGTTCACTCGCACAGAAGATGGGAGGCATTGACAAACTTCCGCCCGGCCAGATGGTGGGCATCCAGCGATGTCTTGTGAATCAGCTTCAATGGCTGCTCACGGCGAGGACGGGCATGGTATCCTAAGACTACCATCATGCTTTAGATGGCTTGGATGTTCCTTGACGAATGCAACTGACAAGTCCTTGGATGTTGCGCCAGAGTGGCCTCTCATTCACCATCTCATCTCTTGGCGGGATTTCGGCGGTTCGCAACCAACAACTCTTATTCGGATTCTGTATCCGTATCATGTAAACCCTTAATTAGCTCTCTACTCAAACGTCAACTGCACATCACTGACGTCCCTCTCCCTGCCGTCCCTCCCAAAGGAAAAAAAACTAATAACAGACCGTCTCCACTGTCCCACCCTACATTCCCCCAATGAAATGGTTTTGTGGGGAAAGCCCCCCCTGGTCGTCCCATGCTCGATTGGGAAAAGCGTCTGAATATGGTTGAGGACCTCTGCAGGCGTTGCAGCACATCCGGCAGCCACAGCACTTTGGCGACTTCCACACCGGCAGCCTTTGTGCTTTCCCACCAGCATGGCGGGGGGGAAACATGGGAGGGAAGGGGACAACGCGCGCCGGGAAGTTCGCGCCCCACTGTTTACTTTCCTTCGGAACCGCCTTCCACGCCCCTTGCAAGGAAGGGAAAAAAAAACCACTGCGGTAAGAGAAAGAGGCGGGGAGGTCATCAGCCATTCACGACGCATCGAAACATGGTCCTTCCCTCGCCCATGTTTTTTTTCCTGCCATGTACCCGTATGCTGGGGTGGAACATACGTACCTTGTACCTCGTGCCGTCGAGGTACCTCGACATTTGGGGTGCCACCACTCACTCCTTCGTCCATTCGCACCACACCACGCTCTCTTCTCTGGGCTCTCATCACTGCCTTCCTTGAGCTGGTGGGGGCCCTTGCCTGGTTCAACAATCGTCTTTTTTTCTGCCGGGACTGGTCCCAATCCCTCCCGTTCCAGTCCAGTTGGTGGTGTGCTGTCCTCACAAAGCAGACGCCCCCCCAAGAAAGTCAATCAAGTGCCAGTGACCCGATATCGAGGGGCTAGAGCCATCGACGTTGAATCTCCGTCTCTCTCGCACTCACTTCTCTTTTTCTATCAAATCCACCCGTCTTCCCTTCACCCGTGGCTCAATAACTCCTCCCACAATTTTCTCTACATCTCCCTCGCTCGCCTTTGCCAGTTTGTCCCTCCCTCTTTCTGGCGTGGACTTGTTCCTTCCTCCCTTGAACAGCCTTCACCGACTGTTCACCAAGCAGATCAGAAAAAAGTCTCGCGAGCTTGTCTGCTTCACATATACCCCTTCCCGCAGACATCACCACCATTCATCCTAGGTAGGAAACCGGTTCTCCCACGGCTTCCCACGGATAACAACCATTTGCCCTCCCACACCCAAACTTCGTCGACGATTCGATATCCTTAGTTTCCCGGTTCCCCTCCCAGCTCCGTGTAATTGAGCGTTCCAGCTTCCTCCCAAGCTGCCCAATATGCGTCCCGAAGTCGAGCAAGAGCTTGCCCACACGCTCCTTGTGGAGCTCCTTGCCTACCAGTTCGCCTCGCCCGTGAGGTGGATTGAGACCCAAGATGTTTTCCTCGCCGAGAAGACCGCCGAGAGGGTGGTAGAGATTGGTCCCGCCGATACTCTCGGTGTCATGGCCAAGAGAACCCTCGCCTCCAAGTACGAAGCATACGATGCCGCCAAGTCCGTTCAGCGTCAGATTCTCTGCTACAACAAGGACGCCAAGGAGATTTACTACGAGGCCGACCCCATCGAGGAGGAACCAGAGCCCGCTGCCGCCTCGCCAGCCGCTGGTTCTTCTTCCGCCGCCCCTGCGCCTGCTGCTGCTCCCGCTGCAGCGGCTCCCCCCCCTCCCAGCGCCGGCCCTGCCGCTTCAGTTGCCGATGTCCCCGTGCAGGCTATTGACATCCTGCGGGCTCTTATTGCCCAGAAGCTCAAGAAGCCCCTCGCCGAGGTGCCTCTGAGCAAGGCTATCAAGGACCTTGTTGGTGGTAAGTAGTGAAAAGTTTTGCACAGCCTCTTGACCGCCAAAAGTCGCTAACCCATCCAATCCAGGCAAGTCTACCCTCCAGAACGAAATCCTCGGTGACCTTGGCAAGGAATTCGGATCAACACCAGAGAAGCCCGAAGATGTTCCCCTCGACGAGCTCGGTTCCTCCATGCAAGCCACTTTCGACGGACAGCTTGGAAAGCAGTCACAGGCTCTTATCGCCCGCCTGATCTCCTCCAAGATGCCTGGTGGCTTCAACATCACAGCCGCGAGAAAATACCTCGAGACAAGATGGGGCCTGGGAACCGGCAGGCAGGACGGCACTTTGCTGCTTGCTCTTACCATGGAGCCTGCTGCTCGTCTAGGATCCGAGGCCGATGCCAAGGCTTTCCTCGATGATGTCACTCAGAAGTACGCCGCTACCGCTGGCATCAGCTTGTCTACTCCCCAGGCTGGTGCTGCTGCTGGTGGCTCTGGTGGCGGCATGATGATGGACCCTGCCGCTATCGATGCCCTGACCAAAGACCAGCGTGCTCTGTTCAAGCAGCAGCTTGAGCTCCTTGCGAGATATCTCAAGCTCGACCTCCGCGCCGGCGATAAGGCATACATTGCCTCTCAGCAGTCTGAGAAGGTGCTCCAGTCCCAGCTTGACCTCTGGACTGCCGAGCACGGCGACTTCTACGCCTCTGGCATTCAGCCCGTCTTCAGCTCCCTCAAGGCTCGTTCTTACGACTCCTCCTGGAACTGGGCCCGTCAAGATGCCCTCCACATGTACTACGACATCATTTTTGGCCGCCTCAAGGCTGTTGACCGCGAGATTGTGAGCCAGTGCATCCGCATCATGAACCGCTCCAACCCCACCCTGGTTGAGTTCATGCAGTACCACATTGACAACTGTCCCGCGGAGCGTGGTGAGACCTACAAGCTCGCCAAGGAGCTTGGTGAGCAGCTCATCGAGAACTGCAAGGAGGTGCTCCACGCCAACCCCGTCTACAAGGACGTCGCCGTTCCCACGGGCCCCCAGACCACTGTCGATGCTCGTGGCAACCTCAACTACGAGGAAGTCCCCCGTGCCAGCTGCCGCAAGCTGGAGCACTATGTTCAGCAGATGGCTGAGGGTGGCAAGATTTCCGAGTACGGCAACCGCACCAAGGTTCAAAACGATCTCCGCCGCATCTACAAGCTCATCAAGGAGCAGCACAAGATGTCAAAGACCTCCCAGCTTGAGATCAAGAACCTGTATGGCGATGTCCTTCGCTCTCTGGCGATGAACGAGAACCAAATCATCCCCAACGACGACAGCCCCTCCAAGAAGGCCAAGCCCGGCAAGGTCGAGACCATCCCCTTCTTGCACCTTAAGCGCAAGAGCCTCCACGGCTGGGACTACAGCAAGAAGCTCACCGGCTACTACTTGCAGTCCCTTGAGGAGGCTGCCAAGGACGGTGTCAGCTTTGCTGGCAAGCACGCTCTCATGACTGGCGCCGGTGCCGGCTCCATCGGAGCTGAGGTTTTGCAGGGCCTCATCAGCGGTGGTGCCAAGGTCGTTGTTACCACCAGTAGGTTCTCTCGCGAGGTCACGGAGTACTACCAGTCCATGTACACCCGCTTCGGTGCCCGTGGCTCTCAGCTTGTTGTTGTGCCCTTCAACCAGGGTAGCAAGCAGGATTGCGAGGCATTGATCGACTACATCTATGATCCCAAGAACGGCCTTGGATGGGACCTGGACTTCATTGTGCCTTTCGCCGCCATTCCCGAGAACGGTCGCCAGATCGACCAGATCGACTCCCGGTCTGAGCTAGCTCACCGCATCATGTTGACCAACCTGCTCCGTATCCTCGGCAGCGTCAAGACACAGAAGGCCGAGCGCGGTTTCGAGACTCGTCCCGCCCAGGTCGTCTTGCCTCTGTCGCCCAACCACGGTACTTTCGGAAACGACGGTCTTTACTCCGAGTCCAAGCTCGCTCTGGAGACCCTGTTCAACAGATGGCACTCCGAGGACTGGGGTCACTACCTCACCATTTGCGGTGCCGTCATCGGCTGGACTCGTGGCACCGGTCTCATGAGCGGCAACAACATCGTTGCTGAGGGTGTCGAGGCTTTCGGCGTCCGCACCTTCTCTCAGCAGGAGATGGCCTTCAACCTCTTGGGTCTCATGTCCCCTGCTGTTGTCGACCTCTGCCAGAGCGAGCCTGTCTTTGCCGACCTCAACGGTGGTTTGCAGTTCATCCCTGACCTCAACCAGACCATGACCAAGCTCCGTAAGGACATCATGGAGACCAGCGAGGTCCGCCGTGCTGTCAGCAAGGAGAACGCCATCGAGAACAAGGTCGTCAACGGCCCCAACTCTGAGGCCCTCTACAAGAAGACCGTTGTTGAGCCCCGTGCCAACATCAAGTTCGACTTCCCCACCCTCCCCGACTGGGAAGAGGAGATTGCTCCCCTCAACGACCGTCTCAAGGGCATGGTTGACCTGGAGAAAGTCGTCGTTGTTACCGGCTTTGCCGAGGTTGGTCCTTGGGGTAACTCCCGCACCCGCTGGGAGATGGAGGCCTACGGCGAATTCTCCCTCGAGGGCTGCGTTGAGATGGCCTGGATCATGGGTCTCATCAAGAACCACAACGGCCCCATCAAGGGCAAGCCCGCCCCCTACTCTGGCTGGGTCGACGCCAAGACTGGTGAGCCCGTTGACGACAAGGACATCAAGCAGAAGTACGAGAAGTTCATTCTTGAGCACTCTGGTATCCGTCTGATTGAGCCTGAGCTCTTCGGCGGCTACGACCCCGAGCAGAAGCAACTTCTCCACGAGGTTGTCATTGAGGAGGACCTCGAGCCCTTCGAGGCGTCGAAGGAGACCGCCGAAGAGTTCAAGCGTGAGCACGGCGACAAGGTTGAGATCTTCGAGATCCCCGAGTCTGGCGAGTACATCGTCCGCATGAAGAAGGGAGCCGCCCTCCTGATCCCCAAGGCCCTCCGCTTCGACAGACTTGTTGCCGGTCAAATCCCTACTGGCTGGGACGCAAAGAGATACGGTGTCCCTGAGGACATTGTGTCCCAAGTCGACCCCGTCACCCTCTTTGTCCTCGTGTCCGTCGCCGAGACTCTGCTTTCGGCCGGTATCACTGACCCCTACGAGTTTTACAAGTACGTACACGTTTCCGAGGTCGGTAACTGTATCGGATCCGGTATGGGTGGTGCCGGCGCTCTCCGTGGCATGCACAGAGACCGTTACCTCGACAAGCCTGTCCAGAACGACATTCTCCAAGAGTCCTTCATCAACACCATGGCCGCCTGGGTTAACATGTTGTTGATCTCTTCTTCTGGTCCCATCAAGACCCCTGTCGGTGCTTGCGCCACTGCTGTCGAGTCCGTCGACATCGGTTACGAGACCATCATGGAAGGCAAGGCTCGTGTCGTCTTCGTCGGTGGTTTCGATGATTTCGGCGAGGAGGGCTCGTACGAGTTCGCCAACATGAAGGCCACCAGTAACGCTGTCGATGAGATAGCTCACGGCCGCACCCCCGGCGAGATGTCACGACCCACTACCACCACCCGTAACGGCTTTATGGAGTCCCAGGGTTGCGGTGTTCAGCTTCTCATGACTGCCAAGCTTGCCCTCGACATGGGCATGCCTATCCACGGTGTTCTGGCCCTGACCACCACTGCAACTGACAAGATCGGCCGTTCCGTTCCCGCTCCCGGTCAGGGTGTCCTCACCACCGCCCGTGAGCACGCCGGCAAATTCCCCTCGCCCCTGCTTGACATCAACTACCGCCGCCGCCAGATTGAGCTCCGCAAGAAGCAGATCAAGCAGTGGCAGGAGTCAGAGCTCGAGTACCTCTACGAGGAGGTCGAGGCTATCAAGGCCCAGGGCCAGGAAGTCAACGAGAAGGAGTACGCTCACAACCGTGCCGAGCACATCAGAAAAGAGGCTGAGCGTCAGGAGAAGGACGTACTCCGTAGCCTCGGCAACAACTTCTGGAAGAACAACCCGGAGATCGCTCCTCTCCGTGGTGCCCTGGCCACCTGGGGTCTCACCATTGACGACCTCGCCGTTGCTTCGTTCCACGGAACCTCGACCAAGGCCAACGACAAGAACGAGTCTTCTGTCATTTGCCAGCAGCTCCGCCACCTTGGCCGCAAGAAGGGCAATGCCGTCATGGGTATTTTCCAGAAGTACCTCACAGGTCACCCCAAGGGTGCTGCCGGTGCCTGGATGTTGAACGGCTGCTTGCAGGTCCTCAACACCGGCTTGGTGCCTGGCAACCGTAACGCCGACAACGTCGACCCTATAATGGAGCAGTTTGACATGATCGTGTACCCCAGCCGCAGCATCCAGACCGATGGCATCAAGGCCTTCTCCGTCACCTCTTTCGGTTTCGGTCAGAAGGGCGCCCAGGCCATCGGTGTTCACCCCAAGTACCTATTTGCCACCCTCGATGAGAAGACGTACGAGGAGTACTCTGCCAAGGTTCAGGCTCGCCAGAAGAAGGCGTACCGCTTCTTCCACAACGGCCTGGTCAACAACACGCTCTTCGTTGCCAAGTCGAACGCTCCTTACACCGACGAGCAGCTCAGCCAGGTCCTCCTGAACCCCGACGCCCGCGTGACCGAGGACAAGAAGACCTCTACCATGACCTACCCCTCTAACTTCATGAAGGCGTCTGAGAAGACTGTTTCTTCCACGGCGGCCAAGGCCACCCAGGACATGATGGAAGCTCTGGCCAAGAAGGTTGTCAACAAGAACAGCAACGTTGGTGTCGACGTCGAGGACATATCTGCCATCAACATTGAGAACGAGACGTTCATCGAGCGCAACTTCACCGCCAGTGAGATCAAGTACTGCCAGTCGGCTCCTAGCCCACAGAGCTCGTTTGCTGGCCGGTGGAGCGCGAAGGAGGCCGTCTTCAAGTCGCTTGGCGTATCAAGCAAGGGTGCCGGTGCGCCACTGAAGGATATTGAGATTGGCAGGGACGAGTCTGGTGCCCCATTGGTCAAGGTAAGCCGCATTTCCCGATTCGCGACATCGAGACAAGATTGCTAACAGTTGCCCAGCTCCACGGTGATGCCGCCGCTGCTGCCCAGAAGGTTGGCCTCAAGGATATTAGCGTGTCCATCTCTCACTCGGACTCGCAGGCGATCGCAGTCGCTGTTGCGAACTTTTAAAAAGGATGAGCGGGTAGACTGTATGTACAATGCATTTCTAGTTCATGGGATATAGGCAGGCATGGGGTGTTGCTTTTGTTCACTTTGGTCGTGTTTGAAATCATAGAAGCCTGGGAGTAAAGATTGCGGGAACACTTTGGGAGGAGTGTCCCCTTGCGATCGTCGTCGTCGTACGAATTGACGAGTAATGCACGAGTAGGAAACGGCGCAACAATGATGGAAGTTGGTTCCTCAATGCCACGATAGAATCTGTATCAACCACTGCCGTATTGTCCAATGACTGTGAAACCTTGAAGACAAAGCCCACTGCGAGATGGAATTGTCGCGATGCGATGTGGGTTGCATGAAGCATGCTGGCCCCCCATACTCAACATGACTTGACGTGCCCGTCGGTCTAAGCTAAAGTTGCTCGGGTCTCTGGTTCCCAGTTCAGACAAACGGCGGGCGACAATCGGAACACCAGGAACACGTTGTGATAACAGTTTTGACTTTTGACTTTCGACTTTTTAGGGTTCTTTTTTCCTTTTTTCATTCTTCTGTTTGCTGCATGAGGGTCTGTTAAACCCATCTGATGGATGAGACGGACTGCTAGATGGAGGAGTCCCTGCCATATTGGGGCAATGGGGCATGCATGCAAGAAGATGGGAGGGGGGGAGTGATTGACTGATTGCGCCTCCTCGTTTGTGACAAGGAGAGGAAAGGACGGATGGCGTTTTGAGCTTTTTAGACAGATAGCATAGCATGACGAGGTGGTGGTATCGCAGCAACCTCCTCGACGATGTCCGGGCGAGAGAGATGGGACGTGCCGTCCATTTGTAATCAGTTGTTACCGTGTTCCCTGTCGTGTCTGGCCGTTCCCTCGGAGTCCAGCAGGAGGCGCGGCTTGGGTGAATCTGCGCAAGCGTCGGATTGTACGCGCTCGGTTCATCTTGAGGAAAGGGGGAAGAAGGGCCGTGTCCGTTGTGTGTTTCTGCCATTTGTTCTTTATTTTTCGTTCCCCTTTTTCTTTCTTTCATTTCTGTTTTGTTGCGTTTCCGGCATGTTTCTAGTTCCTTTCTGCGGTTCTTGCTCGTGGCATATAAGCCAGCCAGCCGCGTGGCCATCAGTTCGTCTGATGTCTTGGGGCGGTGGTAGGTAGATTGTGATTCGAACGGAGCTAACCGACAGTCTCACGACAGGCCAAAACAATGTGTACCGCGGCGAGCGCGTAATCCAGCCCTCCCCCATACGCCTTTCTCGACGGGATGGTGGTCCAGAAGAGACAGATCTACCTTTCCAGTTTCGTTTTCCAAACTACCTGTTTAAAGGTCAAGGGGAGAGAGATGAAGGGGCCAAGGGGAGGATTCGCATAAGGTGATAAGGTATGGTCAATACGTCTTGCATTGAAACCAGTGGCGAGGAGGGCAACCCCCCTGTCAATGGCTTTCTGAAACTTGGTTAAAGCTGTTGCCAACCAGGCCCCAACGAGAGCCAACACAAGCGTCGGAGAAAGGATGATGGGGCGCGCGCGTGGTCGGCTTGCACGGCACTTGGCCGCTAAACCCCATTTAGCGATCGACGTCTGGGAACGCCAGGGGCTGGCATTGCACTGCCGTGATGACTGGGTACGCGACCAATCAAGCGGCAGAGAATGGGAGGAATGAGACTGCTTTTTATGCATCGATGCATCCCCTTTTCTTTCCCTCCCCCAGGCGCGTTCCTGTGTCATAAAGGTGAGAAAGGATGGGAACCCGTCGCGCCGATCAACCGTCACGATCCATGGATCAAGAGGCTTGCGTTTGTGTTCTACTATACATGTGCCCTAGCTCTGGCGCTCCGCCCAACGCGTGGCATGTGTGTATTCAGACCCTTGGGAACGGCGCAGCACTCAGCAGGTAGGCCTGGGATTTTAAGGAGTTGCCACGCCAGCGGGGGGATGGGCACTGACGTGTTGGTCTTTGCACGGTTAGGCCAGAAGGAAGTATGTATAGTATAGTATAGTACGTAGTATTGTGGCGCAGGCTAGGAGTTCGGATCTTTCTTTTCTTTTTTTGCCAGATCTCTAGGTGCCGGGGGGGCGGGCGTTGTCATGCAAGACCACGGGCTGAGCAATGTTTGAAGGGGTGGACTGGGAGGGTATGTGGACGGTTCTCCTTGCTGAGGTTGAGAGGTATAAGGAAACGGAGGTTTCCAACGCGGGAAAGGGTTCACCTGGTTGGAGGGTTTCTGTTTTACGTTGCTACAACCAGTCTATCTATTTACCTTCGTTAATCTTGCATCGTTCTAATTGCCCACCGAGAGACACAAGTCCCAAGTGAAGACGACTAATCTGGTTCGATAACCCTCGGCCTCCGCTCCTGATATATACATATACACACACACATTACAGCACCTGGTCGATTTCCACGAGGGAAGAAGGGGAAATAAGACAAGACAGCTGACCGAAGGAACCATGATGACGGGCGCAAATATCAGAGGCCTCATGGGCAAGGGTGTGCCGCCGACGCCGTCCTTGTTCGCCATCGCCCGCGTTGCCGCCCTAGTGCTCTCGCTCGCCGTCCTCGCCGCCTGCGCCTACTGCCTGTCCCTACTGGGCGCCTACTCGGGTAGCTACACCGGGCCGCCGGGCTTCATGCTCTTCGTCGTAAGTTCATTCTCCCCCCTTCCTGTTGTTCTGTCCGCTGGTGTCCTGCGGAGAGCGTGTCCTATTGGGAAGCTAGAGCCTGCACAAACTCTCGATACAAACAATTCTCGAGGATGGGTAGTGCAGAGTTGCAAAGAAGAAGAGGAAGAAGACGAAAAAAGAAGAGATTACATTGATTGACACTCTTTCCCTTCAGGCCCTCTTCACCATCGTCGTCCTGGGCGGCGCCATCGCTGTGGAGCGCTTCGCGGCGCACCTCTACTTCCGCATCGTCGTTCTCGTCGGCTACGGCCTCAACTGCCTCTTCTGGCTGTCCGGCTGGGCGTGGTCTACGAGCATCGCGACTCTGTTCCTCGGCAACACGTGCATCGGGAGGACCTGCTTCGGGCCCACCTCGGAGGAGATGCGCTACGGCGGGAGCATGGCCGGCGCCGCCGCCGTCGGCGCCATTAATTGGTACGTCGTCAACCTTGCATGAAAACTCGCCGCGTCTTGAGGTTTTACAACGAAGCCTCTGTTGGAACGTGATGGGAGAGTGAGCTGACTTGAAAACTCTTAGGGTCTTGATGGGCATTGTGGTGTTTTACTTCATCAAGGGGTGCCTCGAGGACCCCGACTGCTATGGCGTCGCGACTGGCCACGGTTCCGAGATGGGCAGCATCAAGGCCGAGCGCGAGTCGCGCTCATAGGCATCTATCTACAAAGTGATGAGCCAGGCCGGGCGGAGTGGTGGAAGCCAGTCGCTAGCCCTGTAACACATGAACCATACCAACTAGAGGAGAGTAATGGAAACGACCAATCGAGAGATGGAGGGGGAACGGGGGCTTGGGAACCAGGCTGGACTGAATAATGACTGGCGTTTTGGGTTTGTGAAGGATCATGGATGAGACACTCAGACGTCGTCTTCTGGCTGTGTAGGTTTGCTTGTCTCCTGTCACAAGGGAGAGAGATAATGGGGCCGGGCTGCGTCTTGTGCATTTAACAAGAGATACCACGAGTTTCTTTTAATAGGGCTTGATAATCTTCAGTGTCTTTTCATGTTTTGCAAAAGGGTCTCTGCCGAGACTTTCGACAGGCACTGGCTGGCTGTTTTTACAACATTGACTGACTGTCTATATAGTGTTCGACACATCCAAAGGCATGCGAAAGCGCTGTGGGTATCACATTTTGAACAAGGCCAACAGCTGTTACCTAGAAGATGAGCACAACCATACGGTCACTACAGTCAACTCTACCTAAGCTATTGTTGTCGTTATTGTATCATCTTACGCCGGGCCGTTCCTCAAAAGGTCAAAAGGCGCCTGGGGTAGCTGACTGCAACAAAATAACTTACATACTTCAAAACCGTTCCCTTCTACAAGACCGTCCGCCGCGTGTACATGTCACTCGCATTCGTCAACCGTGCCCAGGATCTTGACTAGTTCCGTGCTGTTATGACCCGAGGGTTCATCGGCGTCCAGGTTCCATAACTCTACCTAAGCAGAGTTGCTCATCCTGCGATTCCAAACATGATAAATAAGAGCTCTTTATACAAACGTGTTTGGGTGCGTCAATGTAGTCAACGCAAGCACTCATGATGTAACCTTCAAAACTAGTTTCTTCGTGAACTAACGCCAACTTTCTAATCTTGTCCCCTTGGGGGATCATCATAAAACTACCCATCTTTGACTCTCATTGATTTCTCTCTCCCTCTCAAGGCAAACAAAAAAAGGGGGTAGAAGCATATCTCGATATCCCAACAAGAGAGTAAAGAGACCAACCTCGGCCCTTCCACCCCCCCTGCTGTTCAACTCCGTCCAACAAGCCCGCCAAACTGCCCTCCCCTCACGCCATCGCCGCCGCCTTTCTCTTCTTCCTCTTGGCCGCCGCCGTCTTGGCGATCCCCAGCTCGTCGGGCCCGTCGCGGCTGAAGTCCATGACGTCGATCCGGTACTCGGCCACGAGGGCCTCGCGCACCGCCCGCGCCGGCAGGGCCTCCCACTCGCCCGCGTCCGCGCCGAGAGACACGGCCCGCGCCTTCCACCAGTTCATCTGGGCCGTCGCGCTCGAAAGCTCCTCGGTGCGGCCCGCGACGGCGCGCTCCCTGCGGCCGCGGCTCCGCAGCGCCGCGGCGTTATTGCGCCGCTTCAGGTCGGCGAGGCGCGCGGCTGCGAGGCTGTTGTTGTGCGCCACCGCCGCCTCGCGCTCGGCGCCCTCGGCCGTGTCGGCGACAGGGACGAAGACGCCTAGGGACCGCTTGGGCTGCATCGGGAGGATGCTGATCTGCGCCGGCGGGGCGCGGATGCGGTAGACGTCCGTGGGAGAGTCGGGCGCCGCGGCGAGGAACGGGTTCAAGCCCCTGGCGAACGGCGAGGGGGGCGGCAGGGTCGTTGACTTGGTCGCCGCGAAGATGTGCTTGATCTCGTGCTGCCGGCGGAGGCGCTCCTCGGGGCCGACGGAATCCGGGATCGGGAGGGACGAGGAGAGGACGGCGGAGAAGCCGCCCGGGAGGGAGTCCGGGCAGAAGATGCGCGCGTCGTAGGGCGGCTCACAGTTCGGGGTCGTCGAGCGGGGAGCCGTCGGGTACTCGGGCCAGGGGGCGGTGCGGCGTTGCCTGCGGGTGCTTGATCGGAGACGCTTGGTCAGGGGGAGGCTGTCGTGGGCGGCCAGAGGCGGCTGAGCCTGACGGTGAGCTTGGTGGTTCTGCGGCTGGTACAGGGGTTGGGGTGCGCTCGGCGCCTGTTCGTAATGGTACGGGTTGATGAAGGACGAGGATATGCTCTGGTCGAAACTATCTTCGAAGATATAAGGGACCCGGTGGCCGTCGAGAAAAGAGAAGTCGGCGGAATAGGGGCTAGACATCTTGATCTTGTCTGGCTATATCCTCGGTGAGAATGGCCGGGAGGAGGGCTCTGGAACGTGTGGTGATTTTCAAGCAGAGCGATGTTGTGTGAATGGCTGAAGATTTTGGTTACGACTCTTGCTTTTGTGTATATACCTTAGCTGTCATAGTGAATGACGAAGCGAAACTGATGATAAGTGCCAACTTGGTGTAGATGGGTTCAACAAGCTGGACTGATCGCGTATAAAGAAAGGGGCAGCCGCAATAGTGAATGTTAATGGTGGGCGTTAATGTTTTTTGATCAGCTTGATGGATCTGACTGATAATGCGCAGATGAAAAAGGGTCACGATTATTTATGATTTTTTCAAAGACGTTATTTCTCCTCTATGGCTCGCGAGGTAGATAGGATGTCTTAAGTGAATGGGCTGGAAAAGTGTAGAAGGGGGTGGAAAAGATGGCCTTATATAGAACGCAGAAGTTGATTCGGGGTGGGCTGTGTTTCACAGAGGGGTATCGTGACTTTGTTAAGCGAGCCTTGAGGTTGAGATGAAAGGTTGCGATGCCGCGATGCCCTCATTGCAGGTAGCGTGAGACTTACAGACCCCACTTGAGCGGTCACGCGAATTGCAGACCGCAAGGCTGAGATGAAAGATCACGATGATTCCAATGGGTGGCATGAGAATCTACCGACCTCGCTTGGCCAGCACTGTGGATAAGTGAGAGGCATTGTTCTTGTCACAAGCGAGTCTTAAAGCTGGGATGAAAGATCACGATACCCTCAATATAGGGTCGCGTGAAAAGATCTGCAGACCTCGCTTAACCAGCAACATAGAGAGGGAAGTTGGGATAGCAGGACTGCTGAATATTGATTCAAAGACAACAGGTGGACCCGTTTGTCCATAATGAGCTCCCTGAGGTGTGCGTTGGTGTAAGAGACCAAAGAAGAAACCACAGAGTTTCCAGTAGTGTGATTCAGAAGTTCAAGTGAAAACAAGGGAGCGAAAGGAGAGCAAGTGGATAGAGGCAATAACCATCTTGAAAGGAAGGTAGAAATTTTCCTTACAGTCTCCTTGTAAATATATAAGCTTGGGTCAACAAAATAAAGTGAAAACATGAGGAGCAGAAACATTGCCATCTCACAAGGGTTTGTGTCTTATGAGGTGTATTAGCCTTTCGACACCATGAATATCAAGGGCCCAGTATCCATGCCTTGTGACGGCGATGTGTCCTACTAATAGATAGACGATTTAGACAAGATAGATGTCTCTTCCGCAAAGTGCTGCCACCATGCTGCAGCCCTTAAAACATCATCTTTGGTCGTGGCTGTTAATACTTCATTCACTCCACACAAGCCCTCCATACTCACACCTCGTCAGAAAGGCAATGGCGTTGCAGGCCGCCGTGTTTCGACCAGGGATGATGGGAGCACACTCGCAGGATTCCTTGGCGGTAGAGTAACTTTTTTGCATCGCTGGACATCTTGTGTTATCAAGGTCGGACTAGGTTCCGCCAAAGAAACCGGGGCGGAACGGGGATGACGTTGCACTGCGGGCCGGCCTGGTCCGGTGCTGGCCCAGACACCCAAGCTTCATGGCAAGACAGAGGGCACCTCACATGGATATCTATACAAAACATGTGTAAGCGAAACAGAAAAGGTTCAGCATCTTAATCTCCATCTATATAAGCTCGCCAAACAGGCTCTAATGACCAAGCCAAACGCTCCCCACTGGATATTTTCCCACCGGCCGTGTCAGGCTCGAGCTGTGTTCGATCATGCAATGCCATACCCTGAAAAACGCCTCTGAAATCAGAAACCCTATTTGACCAACGTCGCGGTCTAGCCCGCCGGCCTGTTCAACCATGGCAAGAACAAAATGCATCTATGTCTCGCTTTTTTGCGTCTCTTCCAGCTCCTTCAATATGTAGTCGTTAAACTGGTCAGCGTTGTCGAGGTACAGGTGATGACCCGCCTTCTGGACAATTAAAACCTTGGCGGAACCCCGCTCCCTTCGCTTCTCTTCGTCAGTACCCTTGAGGAGCGCCTGCAGTTTGGCCTGCTTGAGCTTTTCTTCTGCGGCATACCCGCCGGCAACGTCCATCCAATCGTTCTCGCCATACATCAGGACGACGGGAACGCCCGTCTCCTTTATCTTCTCGCCGTTCTTCTCAATGATCTGCCGGCCAACACCGTCTATCCGGTTGACCATGGGGCTGCGGGCGTATGCGCCCGGGGCGAGGATGTACGGCAACGCGTACTCGCCGCTACCCCTCTGGCGGAAGATGGAGAAGGCGTAGTCGTGCAGGGCTTGAGACTCAGCCTGGGGGAGGTGGTTGAAGCGGCGCGAGGTCCAGCCAGAGACAAACCGCGGGCCAAGAGGGCCGGTGAAGCGGACGATGCTGAAGGGAGAGACGTTGGCGTCCCACAGCCAGACGAGCCAGCCCGGCAGGGGACGCTTCGGCGCATTGTTGGAGTTCTTCGCGCCGCTCTTGCTGGCACGGGATGTGATGGAGTTTTGGTCGTCGCTCGTGACGGTGTTCTGGTCCTGCGTGAACTCGTTTTGGAATGTCGATTCCTCAGGCTCGGGCATGGCCGCGTTGACGGCGTACGGGTCCTCGGGGATTCCGACGGGGGAAGCGAGGATGAGCTTCTTGAGGTGGCCAGGGTACTTTAGCGCATAGGCGATGGAGAGGTAGCCGCCGAGGGAGTGGCCGATGAGGGTGAACTTGTCAATGTTGCGCTTCTTCCGCCACTCTTCAAGGGCATCAATGAACCAGGCTTCGGCCTCGGCCGTCTTGGCCTCCTGGTCCTTAGCAGTGATCTTGAAAGGCGGCCTTGCGGAGTTACCCATGCCCAGCATGTCGAGGGCGTAGAGCTTCCAGCCCTTTGGGCGGGAGAGGGGCTCAAAGTTCTTGTAGAAGAAACCGAGCCCAGCACCGTAGCCATGGAGGATGACGAGATTGTTGTCGACTTCCTCGCCGACACGCTCGACGGAGTACTCGTTCAAGGCGCGGTTCTTGCCTGAAAGCTGTACCATCTGCGACTTCCATACTCGCGGGCCAAAGGGGTCCGACGCCTTGTCGGAATCTAGGGAGGCGTTCTCGCGGGCTTCTTTGAGGTAAGGGATGTGGCTGAGGACGTTTCGCTCGGCGATCTGGGGAGTCACGCTTGTCCACTGCGGGCGCTCTCGTCAGCGAATGAAGGAGAAGAAGACCAAGTAAAAGACGTTTCTGGTTATCTTACCCATTGGTAGACGGCATCTTTGTAGCCAAGAGGGAAATAGGTACCCGGGGGACGTGTCGTCGCGGTGGGCGCGGCTGGAGGGGCGGCGGCGGCGGCCATGGTCTGGTGGGATCGGCGAGGAACGGAGTCTTCAGAGGAGGGGCGGATGCTGGGGGCGGAAGACTTGACGGTGGCGGTGGTGGAAGAAGTAATTAGTGAGGAAGCAAGTTTGAGTCGCGACCCGTTGACTACGGTAGAAGCGGTTTGTTGGTGTATCATGCCGGATGACGGGGAGGTGGCGACGGGGGGAACCGTCTATATATGGGTGTCACAAAATAACAAGACGTTTCGTTTTGGCGTTCAGCGTAGTGTGGCCGTGGGGGGCGGCGGACGGGGGTGGCCGGAGTGCGGAATTTCCGAAACTTGGGACGACGCATCAGTCAGCAGCGAGCTGACGATGGAATTGGATCGAGTAGGGTAGGTGGTGGTAGGTGGGCAGTGTAGTGTAGCTGCTAGCTAGGTAGGCAGTGGTGACGCGCAGATTAGATTTGGCAGAGAAAGAGTGTGCGAGTGCGAGTCGGTCGTGAGGGTGGGAATGATACACCCGGCACCTACTTGGGTACGGAGTACCTACTTGGTATCCGCAAAGTGTCCGTAGGGCGTTCGTTGAGCAGTTGAGCGGCAGGGTTGCAGGGGTTGCAAGGATGCATGCCTGCCCGCCTCGATTCCATCGGTTCGTGGACTTAGCACTCGGAGTTTGGCGGAGTGGGGCGGCTTGTTGCATTGTGCCGTGTCGGCGGTAAGGAGCCACCTAAATCCCGATACCTACCTAGCCCGCCCGCCCGCTCACTCTCCTAGACGGCGGTTGGCGTGGCATGGTGGCTGAAGACAGTAGTCTCTTGATGGCGTTGACCGGGGCTGGTTCATTGGCTTTGGTCTGCAAGTCGAACACAGTAAGCAGCCCGTAGGCCGGAATTCAGGAGCTCTTGCCTAATGCAGGCAACAATCTGATCCCCCCTGACCCGACGGGTTACGGATCACGAATTGAGTTGGCTCCAAGATGTGTTGATGATGGTGCACACGCACACACGCACGCATGCCCTGCATGAAGAACTAGGTACCATGTGTACATGCACCGGGTCTTAACTTTGGTACTTTGATTACCTAGGTAGGTACGACATGGGACGAAGCTTCCTCAGCACTCGCTCCACTCGCAATTGTCTCGGCGGTTGTCTTCTATGCGGTGTCGAATCTCGGGCGAGAAAAGGAGACTTGGTACAATCAAGCAGATTTATCCCGCCTGGCTTCACTGGCTGTTAGACTGTATGTATACAGTCCAGGTAGTGTATGTCAGTCATTGGCAATGATCTGGCTCCATGTTATTATGTAAGCGTCGCCCAGGCCGTTTTGTCTTCAACCAAAAATTGCACATGTCTAAAGAAGCATCTCTCCTCTCCGCTGTTTCCCCAACAAGCCTTATCGCCATCCTTATCGCACACGCTCGGGCCACCCCGCCTCGCTATGACGTTCCACTCACTGCCCGTCCACACCTGCCACCAGGCGGTGCGGAACGGAATTTCCACCTCCAAAGCCACCTGCAGTGTTGGCGGCAGGCACGGCCTGATTGACATCTGACCACCGACCAAAGTAAATTCCCAAATTCCGCCCTTGTCTCTTTCTCTCCCGCGCGCGCCGGGCAGACGTCGACCAGCTACACACAAACACCAACACAAACCAACACACGCACAACACGGGTAGTGCTGCAATCCTTCACGTCCCGACCACCGCGCATGTCTGCACACCAGTGCTGACCCCGGCTGCCGTCAAGGTCCCGTCCCGAAGCGGCCTGACCGCCGCATCACCGTAAAACCCTTTCCTCCCTCGGGACGCCACGCCCAAGCTCGCTCTCCTCCTTTCCCTCCTCCCCCTATTCTCGCCGCCATGGCCGACGAGCTCGACTCGCTCGTCAAGGGCGCACCGCCCCCGGGCAAGGAGCTCAAGGCTGCCGTCGGCACCACCGGCGTCGTTCCCGACTCTGGAAAGCAAGGCGACCCCTTGAGCCATACTCCGAGCTCTCCGTCCATGATCTACCTGAATCTTCTCATCCTCGAAGCCTCCCTGCGCGCCCAGTACCTCGAGCTCCGCGCCCGCCGCCGCCATCATACCTTCTTCTTCACCCTGCTGACTGCTTGGATAAGCGGCTTCGGCTACGCTCTCTTCTTCGCCCCGCGCGAGGATGGTCGCGGCATCGGCGGCTCCGTCTACTGGGGAGTCGAGACATTCGAGAAGATCTGCTTTATGGGAGGTGTCATGACTGCCATACTGGTCTGGGCCACAGGAATATGGGAGCGAGGCATACGCTGGCCGAGACGTTGGTTTGCCGTCTCCAACAGAGGCCTGCGCGGCTTCAATTCCAAGCTCGTCATCATTCGCCGTCCTTGGTGGGCCGAGTTCTTCTCCACCCTCGGCTTCTTCCTGACTTACGGAGTCTTCTCCCACACCGCGAGCTCCTCCTACCGCTACGTCGAACCCTCCCTCCTGCGCGAGGTCGAGAAGGAACTGAATCTCACCGCCGAGAACCACCCGACGCTGCCCATCCTGGTCGAGGACGAGGAAAAGGGCGGCCACGAGGAGGACCTGGCGCCCGGCGGAGACTACGTCAAGCTGCTTCTGCTGGCCAAGCCCTTCACGCCGACCTTCCGCGAGAATTGGGAAATCTACCGCACCGAATACTGGGAAAAGGAAAACGAGCGCCGCGCCCTCATCCAGAAGAAGCTTGCCGCCCGCGACCGCCAAGTTGCAAAGGAGCGCTGGGGCATCTTCTGGTGGCTCCCCTGGCATCGCATCGACCGCTCTGGCCCCGCCCCCGTCCGCCATCACACCCCCGAGAAGGCGACGATCCACCCCCGCGCCGCCGCCATCGAGCGCGAGCACCGGCGCCGTAGTAGCACTTCCAGCACGCACCGCCGTAGCTCGACGAGTTCGAACCGTAGCTTGGCGCCCTCCGTCGCGGCCACTAGCGACGACGGCGACGGTACCGTCAGTAGGAAGGCTAGCACCGGGTCCAACGCGTCGGACAAGAGGAGGAAGAAGGTGTCGTCCATGTCCAAACCGAAGCGGCCGCATGTTGAGTCGAGGTCCGTTACGCCCGAGATACCCTCGCCGCTGTCCAGGGAGAGCAGCGTCAGCCGCAGGGAAAGCGGCTCTGGCGCCGAGTTGTTGGCGGAGAGGTCGCTGAGGCACTCGTCATCCAAGGCCAGCATCAGCTCCTCCACCAATTCCGTGAGGGAGAAACAGCGCAGACTCGGCGAGGCATGACGTGACGGCATGGGTTTATAATGTATTTCTACGACGCAAAGTAGCGAAGAAGCGAAACAGCGAAGATACGAGAAATGATAATTACATTTGTATCGTTCAACATCGTTGATCTTGCCCTGCAGATGTGCTTCTGGTGAGAGCACAGACAAGTAAGGTAATCCAAGGCGAGATTGATGTTCCTAACTGCCGGGCCACCGCGGCGACAGTTTTCAACGAAGAGTGCTCTACTGGCCGCTGAATGCTGGTACGGCTGACATCCAGTCTACAGCTTGACTGCCTGCCTATACGATGGCAGAAGGCAGTAAGTGTGTTTGCACTTGACGTTCCATCTGATGATCCACAAGGCCTTTAGGAGGCCGAGAACATGTACGATGACGGTCCTCTTTCGCCCCTATCCTTATCGCTCTTCAAATATCGCGCTGAGGCCGTGACGTCAGCGTCACGTCTGGGTTTCTCATATATCATCATATATTTACTCTTCGCGAGGGAGACCCGACAATCCCCTCCACAACACCTTACCCAGCTTTAGACTGTCAACCAAGTGGCCATGCTGAACAATCAGACGAACATGTCCAAGAACGTCGTCATCTCCGGCGGCGCGCGGGGCATCGGCCGCGCGCTGACGCGCTACTTCCTTGAAGCCGGGCACAAGGTCTACGTCTTCGACATCGACGAGGACGAGCTCGAGTACACGGTCAAGGTCCACCTCAAGACGCATCACGACGAGGGCAGGCTCGCGTACGCGACCTGCAACCTCCGGGACGTGGACGACATCCGCACCAAGGTCGAGGCGGCGGCGGCGGGAGACCTGCTCGGCGGCGTGATTGACGTGCTCGTCAACAACGGCGGCATCGCGAGCCCGTACTGGCGGGACGGCAAGACGATGGAGGACCCGGACACCATCGGTGAGTGGCGGGCGTACGTCGACACGAACCTCACCGGCCCCTTCGCCATGAGCCAGGCCTGCGTGCCGTACATGAAGGCGCGGCGCGCGGACGCCGTGGACGGCGCGCGGACGGCCGAGGGAGGTGCGACCGCCGCCGCCGCCGGGCCGTGCATCCTGCTCATCGGGTCCTTCCGCGCGCACCAGTCGGACCCGAACCAGGAGGGGTACGCGGCCAGCAAGGCGGGGCAGCTGGGCCTCACGCACAGCATGGCCATCTCGCTCGGCGCGCTCGGCATCCGCGTGAACCTGATCGCTCCGGGGCGGATCAAGGTCGGGCACGAGAGCAGGGAGGGCGACGAGGCGGGGCTGAGCTGGGGGGAGCAGGTGCTGGACAAGGACGTCGACGACCACCCGACTAACCGGGCCGGGAGGCCGAAGGACATCGCCGATGCGGCGCTGTACCTGATGGACGCCGGCTTCGTGACGGGGCAGGACCTTGTCGTCGACGGGGGCGCTCTGAGGAAGAAGAATTGAGCCGGGGTCTGTTGCTCGCTGCAACGCCGGAACTTCGTTCGTAGGCTATAGAGAGCCACCACGCGTTTAGGGGAATGATTATATACGCTACTCCCTTCGGATCGCAACGAGGTCCTCTCTGGAGAGTGAGTATCTCACCATCAGTTGTTTACTCTCAATTAGAGGTGGGGGTTTCGAGCGGATGCAATTAAGGAGATGAACCGGTAAAGGATGACCTAATGGATTTTGGGTATCGATTTGATGACATATCGCTCAGATGTTTGGAAGCGTTCATGGCAATGGATTGTATTAACGCCGCACTGCCCACCGCCTCTTTCAGAGCCGAACTACGATCTACTTTGCCGGCCCAATATCGTCTTCGCTCTCGTGAAAAATGCTCTTCCTCAAAGTCCCCGTTCCAGCCGGGCTAACAGGTAACATCCGCGCACTGATATAATCGTCCCCATCCGACGCCCTCGTCGGCGGACTCAGCGGGCTTGGGTGTCCGGGCGTCGGCGTCTCAGGCACCGCGTCCGGCACCTCTCGCGGCTGTTCTGGCACCGCCGGCCCACCTTGCTCGCCGCCCGACGACGTCGAGCTCACCGTCGCCTCGCTGAGGTGCCTCAGATGCCGCGCGTCGCGGTCGCTGGTGCCTGAGACCTCGGACCCGATTCGGTTCGCGGGCGAGCGCGCGGCTGCGACCGTGGTGGCCGCCGGCGGGGGCGGTGATGGCGGGCCCGGGTCGGGAGACTGAGCGCGGGTGTGGTCGCCGAGGACACCGGATGAACGGGAAAGGGAGGAGGCGTTCTCGTTGCTGGAGACGGAGGCGTAGTAGGACGACTGGTGGACGGTCGCCGGGTTCGAGCCGGAGCGGGCGCCGGTGCCGAAGTGGGTGTGTTTGTTGATGATTTCGACAGGAGTTAAACCGACCCCGTGAAGCTCTGGACGTGGTGAAGTATCTTGCGTGCGGTTAGTAACTTTCCTCTCAAGGAACTATTTATTGAGCTCACCTGGAAGCTCGGCAATTTGGTTATCGGCCACCTCATGAGCAAAGTAATGTGGCACGGGCGATGCAGCCCGTGCCGGAGGTGGTGTGCGGACTTCGGACATGTCTTGGGAAGAAGGCGCCTCTTCGGTCGTGACGGTGGGCGCCTTGGCCGGCTCGCTTGGCTGGCCCCTGATCCAGGAAATGATGCGAGAGCCATTGTCTTCAGTCTGGGTCGCGGTACCGTTGCCGCGTCTGAGAACCCTTCGGCGGCGCCAGAGGCACCAGCCAACGAGGATGGCGGTGACGAAGACGAGACCGAGGACGACGCCGAGAACGGGGGCGACCCACTTTGGGGTTCCGCCGCCGCCGCCACTGCCGCCTCCACCGTTTCCATCGGCTGGGACATTGGGGCGGGCAGTTTCCTTCAACTCGGTGTACGGGTACCACGTCTTGATCTTCGAAGTCTCATACGGCGTCGCGAAGATGGCCGCCAGGGTTGGGTTTGTCCATCCGGCCCCCTCAGGTTCTGTCTTGGTCGCTGACCCTTTTTCGTCACCTCCGATATTATTGACGACAGCGGCGGGGATGGTGTAGTTTGACCATTTGCTCGGGCTGTACCCATCAAGCCACTCTGCGCTTGAGAGGTTGAACACTTGGATGATGCCTCCCTCGAGACAGGGAGGGGATCCTCTCCCGGGCATCGCGGTGTAACCGCCAACGACCATCATCTGGTCGGGGTAGGGCATCACGCACTGATGGCCAGCGCGCGCATGGAGTGCTTTCCCCTCGTACACCTTGGTCCACTGGAAGGAAGGGATGGAAAGAACCCAGACATCGTCGCTAAAATCCTCCTGGGCGTGTATGCCATCGTATCCTCCATAGTAGTATATGTTGAAGCTTGAGTAATCTTGCGCCGGAGCGAGAACAGCACAACCCCGGGCAAGTGCTGGAGGCTTCGTCCCTTCGGTCTTTTGCTGATACCATTTGTCACCGGCCACGTCGTAGATGTCGATGGTCTCCATGAACGAAGGGCTCTCTTGTTGCTGTACCCAATGTTAGGTAAGCTGAGAGCAGGCGCTGAAGAGAACTTACACTCTTGAAAGAATCATCGGACTTGTGGCTGGAGTTAACATACTCGGGATACGTAACGCCCCCCAGAACGGCGAGAATTCCTTGAGCTCCAACAGGAACCCAAACGACCTCAGGGTTTGCCCTAGCCTTGATTTGGGTCGGCAAGGACTGGTTCGAGAATTTCTCGAACAACTGTTCTGACATGTCGAGAGTGATGAGGGTGTTGGAGGCGTTGACGGCGTTCAGCGAGCGGTTCGTGCTGCTCATGTACATTTCATCCCAGAGAGGCGAGCGCATGCCACCTACGTACCAAGCCTTGTTCTCCGAGGGGGCGCTGGCAGCTCCTCCGTGGGCGACGTACCGCGTTACCTCGTCTCCAAGGGTGATCATGTCGCTGCTGCCATTCTGGAACGAAGGTTTTTCTGGGCCGTACGCATACATACGCCAGGCCATTACCTTGTCGGCGGGAGGAGGGCCGTACGCATCTGTTCGCTTGGGGAGGACGCCACCATACAAGAAGAATTCTGCGTCGTTGTGGAGAAGCACGCCGTCGACGGTGTTGGGCGCAAAGCTGTTGACGTTCCCGGACCCCCCTGCAGCTTTTGATTTGGTAACTATCAGGTTGGTGATATTTGTAGTTTTGCCAAAGGGTTTGCTGAAATTCAGGGAGTACATGAGACCCAAAGGGTTATCTATAGTTGTTAGAGGCCGTTCATGACTGGTGCGCGATTGAACTGACCCAACGTTTCTGGTGCTCCCTCAGTTCCATCCCGATAGGTGGGAGTCCAGTAAAGTCTTCCGCCGTCAAGCCAGAGTGTATCGCGAATAACAGCAGCTTTGCATCGGTCAGTCTCGCGGTGTTCGTGGTGACACGGTGTTACAGACCCCTCGGTGAATACCAGAAGCACATCTCTGCGCTGACTTGGCCTTTTTCAAGGTCCCATCCATCATACTGTCCGGCCACGAGGACAACAAGGGCTCCAAGTCCAAAATAACGCCAGGTATCCATGGTTCAATAGTGTCGTCAAATCACTACCAATATGAAGAGATGGGGAAGAATGCACCTCGCCGGTGGTTGTTTCAGCGCATTGCGGCTGGCCTGTATGCTCACGTGTTGGAGGCAGTACTGCGTTGCCAGAAGTTGAGGCACTGCGTTGTGGAAACTATCGAAGAAGAGAGAATGTAATGGTGTGGATGGAGACTGAGAGGTGAAACGAACTAGTTGTGAAATGATGAGCAGCTCTGCTTGGAAGATCTTGCGGTTGAGAGTAAGATCGTGTTCATGACTGAAAAGGAACACCAATAGCACGCCCAGAATAGTTCATGATTCTTTGGGGCAGAAGCAACGAAGGTAGATATGATGGGACGAACGCACACGCGCCAGACAGACCAGCCCCCGCAGCGTTCCTGCTGCCATATTACCAGAGGAACAGGCGAATTGGTGCGGTTTCACGGGGTTCAGATGAGGGGGGCCTTGCAAGTTGAAGGAGAACTGGTCAGATTGTTGCCACCGGGAGGTCTGGTCCAGTCCATCTCCTTGTGTGTGGTGTGTAAGGCTGGCCCGCCAGTAAAACTTCATGTAGGGGAGGCACTCGAGCTTAAGGAGGGTAAGGTGGCAGGGGATAGAATGGGATAGGATGGGACGGTTGCATGTAAGCCTTCGGGCTCCAGCCTAAACCGGGCTCGGCGGTCTCTAGGATAATCACTGACATGACAGGAAATTCCTTTCCGGTTCACTTGAGACTGGGAGGTGATTGATCGCTGATTGTTAGGCGGATATCGGTAGATGGTTAGCTTTTCTCGAGTCACAAGAATTGGACTGCAGTGCTGGCAAGCGATGATTCAGCCTCGCTATCCAGATGGGCAGTGTTGCAAGCCGCAGTTCAGTCCATGACCAGATCATGTCAAACTATGGGCGGATACTGATGCTCATCAGCAGAAAGATCGTATCGATGTGCAAAACTCGTATTGGTTTGCTGAGGAACAAACTGTACCATCTCAGCCTGTACGATGGAAGAAGTGGACGACGATCAGGCTGTGCTGTGTGCGGGAACACGACAGCAGCATCCTACGTCCGTCTGGGACAGTCGGGATAGCAAGAAAACCGACACCCTTGGCCTGCCTGCAAAGCAAGAGCCGTCGGTGCTAACCGATGGTGTTACCCATGTGGTATTGTTTGGTTAAAAGAAAAAGGCTGTGGCCAGACAACCTGCAGAAATGAACGCCGGCCTCGGGAAAGCAGCCTCCCAGGAATAGCGGATGAGACCTTGCACCACCTGGTGATGCCATAAATTCTTTGGAAGGATACCATGAGCAGAACCCATGCATCCACCTACTTGCTACTATCCGTAACTATGTAAAGTAGGTCAGCCGAAGCAACAAGATGACTCGGACAAGGCGGATAACCTGGAGTCGCATTTCTAAGTACCTGTATAGGTAACACCTATCGGAAAGAGTCAGGACGAGGAGTTGGTGGCGTAGGCGGGAGAACATTCCAAATGCCAGTTGGACTTGGGTGGTTGCTGCCTACGCTCCCTTCCCCATGTAGGATGCAGGCCGGGCATCAGCATGCATGAAGAATGGTGTAGTGGCATAGGTTGTCGCAGGGGGGCCACGGGTGAGCATCTGCAAGTCAGTCAATAGATGGTTTGCCAAGTTGACACGGCGAGGTCTGGATGGGGCCAGTGCGGTTGCATCTGCAGGCTCGGGCTCGGGCTGGGATCGGGAACAGGGGCGGTATTTTTTTCTATTTTTTCTTCTTCTTTTTCGGCGTGAGCTTATTGTTAAAGTCGAGGAGGAAGATTGAGGTGTCAGCCTTGTAGGATGGAACCGAGTAAGACAAATCCTTGGCAGCAATGGCAGTCGGTGAAGGAATATTACGTAGTAACGGAGGCTGAGATTGGCTCATTAGCATTCAGAACGGAGGCGCGATATGGACCGGCAGAGAGAGCTACCCACAGAAAGAAAAAAGACAAAAATACCGTTTGGAAAAGCTGCGTCGAGCGACGGCAATCGAAAGTTGCAAACGAATGAGAACCGGTGAAGCTACATACGGGTATGTACCTAGCTAGGCAGGTAAGCTGGTGGCTGGAGGAGGCACGGGGAAAGGGCCCACAGTTGCCCATTTACCCCTCCTTCCGCATCCAGATTTAGATTTGAGCAGTTCCTCCCATAGGGCGAAGGCACGTTTCCCAGGATCCCATGTGTTCGCGCTAAGCTCCTTCCGTCCTGGCCAATCTCTATTGTCACTTCCTTCCTCACTCTTGCACCCCGGTTCCTGGTTGACTCTACCTTCCTCTGCTGCTTACATCCTCGTACACTGTATCTTCCTTCGTTGACAGATTTTCTCACCTAATCACAATTGCCCCCAATGTATATCGGACCGTCTATGCCTGCCTGCCTTCTTGCCCTCCTTGCACACATTCCAATGCCGATGCACGAGGAAGGCACCTCGCGTGGGGTTCACACGGTGACAGGGAAGCCACAAATGTTCGACCCAAGCTCCAACGAATCGATCCTACACAGGAACTTCAAATATCTCATGTCCAATATTGGTGCTGACAGGTCTTCAGTGGCAACCTTCATCCTTTCGAGTGAATGGCTGGAAACTGGTCGGTCTGATCAACAGATCTCGGACCCGTCGCCGAGGGCCAACCCACCACCAAACCAGGCGTTCTAGAGCGAGCTGGCCCGCATTCTCCTTCCGTTTGTTCTCGACGCTGCAAATGCTGACGCCACTGAACCAGTGCGACTCTTACATGGAATCTTGCCAGAAACAGAATCCCGCCCTCCATTGTTCTCTTCTCGGCTCGGGCAAACCCCACTGTGCACAAGTGGCACGCACCCACGGGCTGATGTCGTATTCCTCGCATCTTCTGCCAGTTGCACCCGCTGCAATCGACCAAACAATACCCCCTCTCCTTTCTAGCCGCGATGATCGAGCACCTGCGAGGGAAGGGCCGTTGGACGTTTCTCTCCAGCCAGCTCACCAAGTTGGCCCAATCGAATGGGGCCATGGCTCTTGTTTATACCAACCACTTACCGCACACCGAACCTGCCAAACCCAGCCTCCTGCCGTACGTGCCTGTACGTCGATCTGGAAGCTGTGTCGCACGCATATTGGGACGATTATATTCGCCCATTCCCCCCGCGCCGGCCAAAACCGTTGCACGCGCTTCGCTTCCCGCATCTCGTTACGTACGAGACTGCTGTTAAGGTACTTTGCCTGCCGTCTCCAATTTCCTCGTCCTTCTCAAGCCTTGGGCTGATCCAACGAGGCAATGATGCACCACGGCTTCGACACGACATGCAGTGAGATAGTCACTTCTCACCCAAGAAGGAGCAGGGGCTGGCCACTCGCATCCTCCGTTGAGGCAAAAGTCCCCTGCACGCGCATGAGTCTATTTGGTCGTGGCCCATGTCGATATCACCCGCACCCAAGCCAGGCACGACAACAGCCGGCCGACGCCTGGACTCACCCCATACCTACGGCTATGTCGTGACTGGGACGAGCACCCGGACACTAATCGTACATCAAGTGCAGCCTTGAGCTTACCCCCCACCTTGACTACGTAGCTACACATTGACAAGGAGTTTCTCCGGCTGCTCTGGCTTCCTCTGCCTGTTTCTTGTGTCAGTTGCACAAAGTCCTCTTACCTGATCCACTCTTGTACACCAATTCGGACGGGGATGACCATGGCCGAAGGCTGGTTCGAGTCCGTGTGCGAGTTTGTCTCTGGAATATGATATCCAGCTCAATATTCCCATCAGGCTTGACAGTGCCTCAGCCGCACCTCAATGGCTTGTATCTATATGTCCATCAGGTGGCCATACAGGTGGGCATGTTTTGATGTGATACAATTACTTCCAAGACGCTTCCCCATCAGGTCAAGGTGGCCAGGTTTGTCCTCGCAACTCTGTCCATCGCTCTTGGCACTTGCCGTCTTGGGACCGCTCCTACGTCCTGTTGTCGTCGCTACCTCCCCGACCTCGGCCTGAATCTCGTCGGCCTTGCGATGCAATGGCTTGCCAACTGCGGTCAATATCCCTGCCGACATCCATGCAGCTCTGGCTAGGGTTCTGGTGGGATATCACACCCCTCCTCCAGTAATTCCCAATGGCTGTCAAGTGCAACCCTATAGCACGCATCCGCGTCTCGTTTTGCCTCGATTTTCGTTCGATCCACGCCCCTTTGCCGTGAAGCACGTCAGCACAAGAGGAAGACAGGGATCCAGAGCCCAAGGCCGCTCCCCATGTGGTTTGCTATTTTCGCTACCTTGGGCCCTTTCGTCCCCCGTTCAAGTAACCAACACAATCCTTCAACTCTCTTGGCCCGTGTGGGCAAGGTGCCGAACCTATAGATTACCCAATCTTTGTCAACACCATCTTGAACGGGGCTCCCCGGAACGAACGCTATATCAGGTGGCTGACGAGTTGCGGATGGCTCCCCTGGCTTAAGCTTGCGGGAAATACCATCCTGTTGCTGAAAGCAGTCTCCATAGTCCATGGTAAGGCTGTGTTGCCAACTCAGCTCTCAGCCTACCCTCTTCCTGGCTGCACATCATCGTACATACATAGATGCATACATATGAGGTCCGAGGTACCACTCCTCCTTTCTTCGAGTTTGCTCCGCCCCCCGTCCCCGAACGGCACTCTCTTATGCCTGTTCAACTACAACCAGCCGTCATCCCACGGCTCGTTAGACCTTCACTGCAATATTGATATCAGGCAATTGGGGTATCAAAAGTCGTTCATTCGATTCAGTCAGTAGCCATGCGCTTGACGTCGCTTCTGGCCTTTGGCGCGTTCGCCGCTGGCGTTACGGCGCAGGATGACCCTCGATTGTATGCCAGGCAGAACGGGTCCTACCCTGATTCATCGTTGCAATACTCAGTTGCTCCCGGCCCATCGCCTTCGCCTTCTTTGTCGTCTCAGTCCGAAGCAGAGCCACTGCCCACGTCTACACCGGCCTCCGAACCTGTTTCCTCTGTTGTGGCTCAACCGGAGCCTACGTCTACAGGCACAGAGAAGTCGCCGACCCACGACACATATACCGACGACTGTGAACATTGGGGTTCTAAATGCCCATGGGGCAAGACCGTCACGGTTACGGAGACGAAAACCGTGACGGAGGAAAAGCCCATTGTATCCACGTCAGTCGAGTTCCTATCCCTGAAAATCTGAAATACAGGGCTGACAGAAAGTAGAATCACCGAAATTTCTACAAAGACGGTTTTTACGACCCAGGGTTATACTATTACCGATTTCCATACACAAACTCTGGTCAAGTCCTATCCGGTGACTACGACGGTAGCTCTGTAAGTGAACAAGCCCAGTGCAACACACCCCTTCATTCTTCACCAGGCCCACCCCATCCCGGCATAGACGAGGATAGCACCGTACAAGACCTTATACCCAGCTTTTTCTGCTATCTATAGGATGCTTCCAGGAACGAAGTCAGCTAACATAGGTCAGGTGTAAACCTGTCGTTGAACCTGAGCCAACGTACGCCGCGCCGACATCTTATGGTGGCTATGGCAAGCAGAAGCGGGCCTATCCATCGGTCTGCGAAACCAGGACAACAACCATATGGACGACCTATACGGAGAGTTTCACAGTGCCTTTGACTATAACCAAAACTCAGAAGGAGGTCGAGACACAGAAATTCACCGAGACACAGAAACTCACCGACACGCAACGATTCACTGACACGGCAACTATCACCCAGCCGGTGACCAAAACAGCTGTAGTCACTTCCGTTATTGTGTCCCCAACCATCGTCGTGTCGACTCTTACCTACACCACAAGCATCCCTTACACTCTCACAGTCAACCATACCGCAACGACAACAGCCTGGAGCATCTCTACTTTCCTCAGTACAGTTACACTGACAACATCTGCGACCGTCACTGCTTCGTTTACGGAAGTTCAGACACAGACAGCTACGGCAACTATTACTCAGCCGGTGACCAAAACAGCTGTAGTCACTTCCGTCATCGTATCCCCGACCACAGTTGTGTCGACTCTTACCTACACCACAAGCATCCCTTACACTCTCACAGTCAACCATACCGCAACGACAACAGCCTGGAGCATCTCTACTTTCCTCAGTACAGTTACACTGACAACATCTGCGACCGTCACTGCTTCGTTTACGGAAGTTCAGACACAAACAGCTACAGCTACAAGGACAGCGACGTTGACCGAGAAATACACATCACCCACAACCGTTTTTGTTTCCACAACCTACTTCGAGACCATCACTGTGTCAACAAGCTATCCCTTCACTGTGACAGATGAGAGGACGGTTTGGACGACTTCCTTGATCACCAGCACTCAAACAATCATCTCAGAAGTTCCAGTTATCTCATTCGTCACCAGGACCGCCACGGCATTGGTTCCTACCACGGTTCAGCAGCCTCCCGAAACAATTACATTACCAGGATCTACAATTGTCTCGACAATTATAGGTCAGGTCACAACGATCCAACTTCCAGGATCTACTTTGACCCTTCGAACAACAGACACCATTGTTTTACCCCCTTCTACTACCACTTTACCTGGCTCAACTATGGTGACAACTCTAACGGAAACCATCCCTGCTTCCACTATTACACTTACGGAAGACGGAGTTACTTTCACGAGCGTCGTCCCTGGCCCGACATCTATCGTCACTTCAACCTTGACGCTTCCGCCTATCACTCTGACCCTCCCTCCGTTGACTGTCACTCGTACCGAGATTCAGGACAAGACGGCCTGCCCTGCTCCCACCAACACCCCTGGATTCAATCCCGTCGTCGACTTCAACCCCAAGTCGAACCGCACTTGGGGCTGCCAGCCTGGATACGTCTGTAACCCTGCCAAGCCCGCCAGCTGCAGCCTGTGGGCCGAGTCGCCGGCGAATGAATATGTCTGCAATCCTAGAGACTGCGTTCCTACGCCGCCCTACAAGTTGGCTGCGTGGAAACAGAACGAGACGCACTACTTTCCACCCAACGATGGCTACTTCAACCTTAATCCTAACGCCTTCGGACTCCCCTTTGACATTTTTGACTACGAAGTTATTGTTACCAAGGTTAAGGACAAGCATGGGTACAAGAAGACCACCATCACAACTGGCAACTGGGCCTCGGCAACTGATCTCACGCACTTCCCTCCTACAGCCCAGCCCACCGTGACGCCTACTCCAACCCCTGTCTCTTCTTCCAAACTCGGCCAGCATGCTCCCAAGCACCACAAGGAGAGCAAGGGCTATGGACGCCGTTCTCTCTTTGACAAGCGTGACATAACCATTGCCCCGGCCGTTTGCTATGATGGGTGTAACAACTGCTATATTGAGGTTCAGGCTGTTGGCAAGATCCCAAGCATCTGCCGGGCAGGATCTGCCTTCCTGAGCGATCTAGCTGCATGCAGAACCTGTGTCGAGGATAACGACATTGGTGATGGAAAGGAGACCCTACGAATCCACATAGAGCCCAAGTTCCAGCAGTTTGTCTCTTTTTGCGAGGGTGAGGCTCCTCAGAGCCCGTCTTCTGCTACCATATTGCCGCCTCAAAGCCAGCAAAGTTCGGCTGCCTTGACCACGGCCAGCCAAGACGCCGGTTCTACGGAAACTTCGGCGGTTCCCATCCCCGACACTACCACTACCACCTCTATCGAGTCATCCACGGCCACCGTCACCTCAGGCACTACGGCCATAAGCGCATCTTCTGCGACCTCGATTGTCAGCTCGACAGAGATCACACAGGCGTCGGATACAGCATCAGAGGCCACATCCACGGCCATCGTCACCTCTGGCACCACGACGATAACTGCTACTCCCTCGACAGGTCAGCCTGAGTCTATCTCGACTGTCTCGACGACAACCTTGTCTGGTACCGAAGCTGGCAATGCCTCTGCCCCCACTGGCAGCGACTTCACGAGCGCCTCCGCAAGCGAGTCGTTGCCTTCTACAGTAATACCTCCAACAGTCTCGTCTAGCATCGTAACCAGCGGTTCTGGCTCGAGTCCTTCAGCGTCCAGCGTCTCTGGCCCCAGCCCCGGCATTCCATCAACCACAGCCGGCTCAGCTTCCACTACCACTGCCGGTGGAGCAGGCGGGTTAGCCTCCGAAACACAGACTCCCTCCTCCGCCATCTTGTCGCCAAGCACCGGCACCACCGGTCCTGATGTCGTTCCGACAGCAGCTGCGGCGAAACCGGTCACTTCTACCCTACTTGCTATCCTCGTGCCGCTTTTGGCTCTTTTGTTCATCTAATTCCCACTCAGTCATTCTACAACATGTCCTTGGACATATATAACACGGTTTTATATATACTTTGGCGGTCACAGTTTGCACAATTTTTACTCGCCACGCTCACTTATGCCTATTTCACATATAATGCAATCAATCTGGCTTTTGACACGGGAAAAACACACGACATAGGACACAGCATTGCTTTTAACGACAACGTCACGACATTCCCTGAGACTAATGAATCATTTGCATCATGAGGGGTGCATGCTTTTTGAAGGGTTGCATTTTCAATTGTTGGAAACTTGGACATGATATCCTCACGCTCCTTCACGGCCTGGTCACAACGACCACGATAAAATATTGAAGCATAGGCGAGGCTTTAAGGGTTTAGATGCTTATTCTATTTTTATTTTTACGGATTTCAGGTCTCAAAAGGCTACACATATGTATATATATTTCTTGGGAGGCAGGCTAATCGGCTGGGTACCAGAAGAAGGGGGTTAAGGCGATGGCCTCCATATTTTCGGGGTGGTAATTAAGAAACATCCGTTTCAAACAGTTTATAACTACCTTTATTCGTGGGTTATATGAGCAAGTCGCTTGTTTCTGATCTGGCACATGAGTTTGAGTTCTACTCGTCATGGTGTTGTTGCTGATACCCTTAACCCAACCAAGTTGTCGCCGTGGCAAAGCGACTTGAGAGTAAGGGGGAGAAAACGGGGAGCGGATTTTTCGTGTTTAGGTTCAGTCCCAAACCATTCCGGCCAGAAACTCATCATCGGACTTTCTTTCAAGCCATGGCCGCCACCTCAGTCGGACCCAACGAAACCAGCGAGGAAGGGTTGAGGAGAACTATCGAGGACACGCTTGACTTGGACGGCATCCGGTATATCATAGTCATCACGTCCATCTACCGCACCGTCGCTTTTAGTCCAGATAGAACTGCAGTCGTCCTTGTCGCCGTCGTCGACCTCCATCCTGCCCTCGTCGCCCAACCCACGAGCCACCAACTCACCCCAAGGCAGCACATCGTTCATCAACGTCAACGTTGGCTTTCTTCCATCTATCCCGGACTGAAGGATCTCCTTCCTGCCAGCCATGAAAAATTGGTATCGAAGCACGGCCAGGAAATGGTCCGACTCGCAGATAACCCCCGTTTTCCACCAATAGATTCTGTCCAGACGCGACGCCCGTCCACCCAAGCTGGAGAGTGTGGCTGTAACACTGCTTCCGTTTTCCATCTCGACCGTATCCCTCAGCAAATGCGCTTGGAAGCGATGGCACAAGGCTCGCAGCTCTGCCTTGGTTGGGGGAAGGCCCATCACCCGGAAATGCTGCCGTTGCAGATGCGAAGCGGCGTCGTCGAAAGTCTTATACGTTGCGAGGTTGCGACACTCCGTGCAAAATGAGTAGTCTGGAACCGCAGTTTCAGGGCCGCCGACTGCAAGATGACGGGAGTCGGTGTCCTCGAGGTACCAGCGGCCGGCGTTGACGGCCTTTGAACGCCTTTGCCCCGTCCGCCCAACGGATGAGCGGCTTTCCTTGGCCATTGTTTTGGGAACCGGGCCCCAATTGTTGGGAAACGGCCTGTTGAACATGACGTTCAACGTCTCTTCAAGGATGGCGACTCGAAGTAGGGTTTCCACCAGAAGCTGGGGAGGGTCGGGCTCCGTGAAGACACGTTTCGCAATGCATTCCATGGCAGAGTTCATGTCCCTGAAAGCGTGGATCCTCGAGTGGTTTCGTTTCTGCTCAAAGAACAGGGTCCGCGAGAGCAGATCCGACATCTCGCGTTCTATTTGATTCGTGTTTGTGGCCAAGTCCAGGGCCATAGGCGGCCCGACGAAATCTGCAAGTCGCTTGTGTCGGATCTTGATCGAAAACCTGCGGAATCGCATCATATGCACACTATTGTACTCCAAAGCTGGGTGTTGGGCAGCGTGGCAGTTGCACAGATGGTCCGAGAAGCTGGACAATGTGCTATAGGTGTCTCCCTGGTCGCATGTATCAAGGCCATGGGTATGAACAATGTGCCTTGCTTGCTCACGAGATTCCCCGATGCTGAACCGTTGTAGGCAGAATATGCAATGAAGCAGTCCTTCCGTGTTACCCTCCACGAAGTAGTCATCCATGCCGAGGGCCTCCCCGCAAGACCACTCAATTTCAGAAACAGCGGATTGGGCACGCCTTCGCCTCCTTGGGGGCTCGTTGCTGACGCTCCCAGACTGCTCGGATGAGATACTCCTGTTTCCGAGCCCTCCCCTTTTTGAGAAAGTCTGGCTAAGCCGTTCAAGTGAGTTGGCAATGGAACATATAGACCCCGCAAGGCTATCGATGCTGTTGCTCAAGACCGCGATGGAATTCTGCGTCTGTAGGTGTTGCGCTTCAAAACGTTCCATCTGGGCACAAGATATGGTTGAAAAATGTCCCCTCAGGCCCTCGGGGTTTGATATCGAATCCGCTGCTCTGGTCATCGACGCATGTAGCCTCTCGTTTGCCGCCTTCGATGTCAGATTGGATTCCATCAATCTCTGCATTTCCTCTTGTACATCGTCGAGCTTCCCGAGGCCAAGAAGCGATGAAGCACTTGGGAGGAGACAATGAGTTCAGTCTGTCCGAAACGATACGGACGATAGAGACTCACGCGTTCAATGTGCCGATGTCGAGGATGAGTTGAGAACGATGGTGTGTCAACTTGGACTCCATATCCGCCAGGCCTCGGAGACGCTTGTTCTGTATGATGTCAAGAAATTTACGTCGCCTGGAAACGGAGGTGTTAGCAAATGTGGACGACCTCGCCCACTCGTCGAGATCTTTGCCACAGCGTACGAGATGCGACCGCAGCGTGACGGTGCTCGACTCCCAAGCATCCCAGTTCCTTCTGGCAGGCGTCTTTTCAAAAGTATGCAGCATCGCCTTGACCTCGGCCAGAGTCCCTGAGAGGAGCCCGACTTTTGCCTCCAAGGACTCTGTCCGGATTCGCAGCTCCCGCGCAGACTGAACAAAATCGTTGAGCTTGACGAGGCCACTGATTACATGCCCCGTGACGGAGAGGAGGCCAGCGATGCTGGCAGCCGCGGAAACTGCCTCCATCCTGGGCCTGCGAACATACCATCTGAAAATTCTCCTGACTGCAAGTGAGGGGGGAATCCGTCAATTTATAGACCGAGAGTCACTGGTTGGCCCTAGCCAAGCGCAATGCGTACGTACTATGTGTGTGCAGCGCACCGCCTCAGAGATAAAAAGCCACCAAGGGTCCCCTATTGGCCAAATACATGCGGCCTTTCGAAGCAACGTCACGGGTTGGCAGGTATGCGGACCATGGCGGACGACTCAGCCTCACAAGGCAACTGTTCAGCTGCAACGTTTTTACGACTGTTACTGCGCTGCTTGGCTTCGCAGAGTCCTCAAAAGCTGGAGAGCTACCTGGGAACAAATTGAATATAGGAAACAACATGCAGGACACGTCATATACCTACCTATATATAGCCTTGTTGGGGCTGGATCGACTATGTTCAACAAACAATTGTAAAACCTCTGGTATCTTTATTACAACAGGCCAATGAGTCCTGCATCTACAGATAATCAAAACGTGAGAGGAGACGCCGACATCATAGTAGTTAGATCCCGGATCCGATGCATCCCCCTCCTTTCATCATCCTTGACACCCAAATCTGTGTCCAAATCCGGCAAGGACGATGAGTAGAAGTAGAATCAATCAATTCTGATCGGCATATGGCCTTTATCCCCGAATTAGGACAATGCCTTCGCACTCATGGCCCTGCGCTCTCAACGACTACGGACAAGGGGTGTTGAACAAGGGGGGCTCGAGAACACACCTTCCTTTGTCAACGGCCATACCTGTGAACAATCGAAAGGCAATCGCTCCCGGAGGGAGGAGTCATGAAATAAGACGGGGGGGTGAGCCCTCGTTAGCGGAGGGAAGAAGTTGGCGAGACGAGAACTTCCGAGCTCTTGCGAACGTCTAGTCTCTGGAAAGACATAAGGCCGTACATCGTATCTGTGGCTCTGGGGGGGCGCCCTTGGACTCGAACCAAGTCAATCAAGTCGTTCACGAAAAAGAGCGGCAAACCAGCCTGAGTAGTCAGTATTACACCCGGCTCAACACTTGCTGAGTACGATAGGGCCAATCCACCATGTCGAACCGGGTGCCGGCAACCGTTGCCCTCCCGACGTTCGACAGGCCACAGCAGCCTGCAACCAACAACGATGCCGGGGTTCAACAGCAGCAGCCGGTTGACGGGCAGATGAATCTGGATCCCACGGCATTTATTTACCCAGATCCACTCGCAGAACAACAGAACCAGCCTTACATAAACCCCCAGGACATGATCCCTGAGGAACACATAGATCTGTCAGCCCTGGTTTATGCGAACTCGCTCCTGCCGGACATGCCGCGGCCGGAGCCGCCGTTCCCGACGACGGAGGGCCTCGCATCGAGCAACTACGTCCTCCCGTCGGAGCCGGAGCACCACCCGCCACCCGGCGGGCAAAACGCCGATGCCTTGTCACCGTCGAGCCAGGGCAGGATCCGCAAGTGCGACAACTGCCGGAGATCCAGGGCGCACTGCTCGGGGCACGACCCTTGCAGCCATTGCATCGTTGCGGGCATCCGCTGTACGTACGTGCTCGGTGCCCCCCGACCGTCGCCGCCGAAGCGCCAGCGGTCACAAGACGACGAAGCCGAAGAGGCCGCGAGGCCAAACAAGAGGAAGAATAAGAAGAACACCAAGCTCCCGCCGCCGCCCCTGCGCAAAGCCCCCATACAAGCCCTCGTCCGACGGCGTCCCTTCCTCCACGTGCCCTCGGACGGTCGCTGCGACCACTGCCGCGCCGGTGGGGACCAGGGCCGGCCCTGCGACGCGGACCACGACGCCGAGATCGAGTGCTCGCAGTGCACAAAGTACCGCAACCTCGTCGACCCGAACCACATCTGCACGGCGCGCGGCGGCGAGTACTGGCAGCGGCGCTTCGCAAACTCGCGGCCGACGTACCCCACCTACGACATCGAAACGAGCTGCTGCGTGCGGTGCAAGGAGAAGCGCAACGAGAGCCGCCCGACGCTGTGCGACATGGACAGCCGCGTCAAGATCGGCTGCACGCCCTGCAGCATCGAAGGGGTCCTGTGCAAGGTGTACAACGAGGAGAAGGCGCTGGGCATTTCGCAGCAGCCCGACGGGCCGGCCGACTTCATGTGGAACCGCCCGGCGTTGGGCGACGGCGTCCTCAAGCCCGGACAGAAACCGTGGTGGCGGCACATGTGCCGCGCCTGCTCCACGCAGCTGGGGCAGCGCAAGTGGGAGGCCTGCCAGTGGATCCTGGACGTGCGGCTGGGCGAGTACAAGTGCGGCCGGTGCGTGGAGAAGGGGGAGGACTGCGTCGACCCCTGGACGGGGGAGCGATTCGACACGCCGTACCGGCACAGCGGGACTGGGGACAAGATATTGACCCTGAACAAGTCGGCGGCTCGGGGGCGGCATCGGTGCACCAACTGCATCGTAAACGAGATGCACTGCCGCGGCTACAACAACGAAGACATTGCTTTCGCGTGCATCAAGTGCTCCGCCTGGGGCCTGACGTGCCAGCTCCCCAAGCGCGACGGGATGATATACACGTTGCCGCACATGGACCGGAAGATGATCGGGTACTCGAGGTCCTCGGCCGACAAGGTGACGACGTTCATCGGGTGCAAGCCGTGCCGGGACAACGGCGACAACTGCGACCGCAAGCGGCCCTGCGACAGCTGCCACAGCAAGGGGAGGGAATGCGACGAGTGGTCCAGTGGGATGTGTAAGCGCGAGGGTGTCGTCGGCGGGGAGTCGCCAGACTATTACATGTCTCTTGGGTACGGGCCCAACGGCGTCGACAGCACGCGGTGGGACGTGCCGGCGCAGGATCTCGTCGGACCGAACAGGCCCAAGCGCGCGGTGATGAGCGCGTTGCCTCCTCCTGTCCTGGGCGAAGGAGAAACTCTGTCGGCATCGAAGGAGGCCAAGGAGGCCGCGTCGCGCCCGTTCGGCACCGGCGTCGGTGAAAAGTACGAAGAGTTCTTCGACACCTTTTCGCGAATTCCCTTGGGTGCGCAAGGCACGACGGCAGATGCCTCGATGTCGTCGTCGTTGTACAATGGTCTGAGCGGCCAGGCGTATTTCGGCGACAACAATGCCGCCCTCGAGGCACTTGGCAGTGGACAAAAGTACGAGCAGTGGCTGGGCGGCTTCAATGCCCAGCGGGGCGGCCAGCCCAACGTGTTCGGGGACTTCCCTCCGTTTGAAGGCCCGCCTCAGAACCGGGACGAGATCGAGCAGATTCTAGGCAACGACTCGGGCAGGTTCCTTGCGGACTTGCAGTCTGTGGGCCAAGGGACCGAGGTCCCCATGGACCAAAGTGTTGCCATGGACGTGGGTAACGGCGTAGGCGCGGATATCCACGACCAGAACCGGATCGCCGGGGAAATCAGGCAGGCGATGCACCTCTATGCGAGGGACATGCGCTTCATCTCGGTCGAGCTGCGCCAGTTCTCCGTCCCCGAAGTCTTTGACGTCCCGGAAGGGGCCAAGCCCGTCCAGCCGCCCCAGCGGTTGCTCCTGCAACTGGAAGACAACCCCTCGGCGCAGCTCCGTGAGCCGTACCAGACGTCATGGGACCCCCCCGCGTACGAGAAGAACCTCAGGGAACTCCTCTTCAAGTGGAAGAGGCCCGCGCACAACGTCCTCGGCGACATCCCCGACGAGCCCGCCAACTTCGACGGCCCTGCGGGGGAGGGGGAGGTGGAGGTGGGGACGCGCTGCGAAGAGAGCTGTCCGCCCTGCGGCGCGCTGGTGCGCAACGGCGCGCATTGCGAGAACCTCCAGCACCTGGTCCGGCCGCAGCCGTACACGGTCTGCGACGAGTGCGACATGCGGGGCAAGAGGAATCTCTTTGAGGGACCCATGCCGCTGACGCGCGGTGAGTTTCTTAACATGCGGGCCTACGCTTGCGAGGCCTGCGTGATTACGGAGGGGGGCGCGGCGACGTTCGGCGGAGTATGGACCGAGGAGACGCCGCCGACGCCGGCGAACCCGGTGACTGGGTGCCTCTGCGCGGCCAAGCTGCTCAACCGGCGACTGTGCCAGCACCACCGGTACCGGCTGGCGACGACGATGATGGTGCAGTCCATGTTCGTGGCCGAGTGGGCGGTGACCAACTTCGGGCCCGACAAGTGCCTGTTCTGCAAGGAGCAGCCGAGCAAGCTTGCCGTGGAAGGCGACTTCTCGACGTCGCTGGTCTACCTGTGCCTCAACTGCCAGGCCGTCGTCTGCGAAGAATTCGAGCGGGGCTTGCAGCCTGGTGTGAGCGACTGGCTTGGCGGAGTCGAGCCGGTGACGCTCTGGAAGCAGAACTGGGAGCCTATGTTAATCGAATAGAAGAGAGAGGGGAGGGGGGGTTGGACGGGCGCGGGGCAGGGTAGGGTAGGGTGTCTGCCTGTTCAAGTTTTTTCTTTCTCACTTGTCCGTTCGCATTCTTCATTTCGTTTCCTTTTCTTTCTCTTTGGGATTTCGTACAAGGCCCGGAACCGGATTAGACGATGGTTAGTGATGCCACCCAGCGTGGCGGTGAAGCAGGCGGCGGGCGCATTGCGGGCGGGTTTCGAGCAAGGGTTGAGAAAAAGAAAGCATTGTTTCTGGCGTTTTCTCTCGCTATGTGTGATGTTTCTGGACCGAGAGACGCCGTTGACGCTGGATGCGAGGGGGTTGGCCGCATTAGGTAATTGGGGCATCTCAGGGAGCCCCGAATTACAACCAGATGGTTGGCTGGCTACAGTCTCGGCCGGCGACTTGTTGAGGTATATCCGTAGGCACCCTGACACGTTTCAGGGTAATATATACTCTGGCGACTACATCATCTGGATCTTGCCGTCTTGGCGGCCACCTTAGGCCAGTCGACCTTAAGGAGTTGTGTTCCCAGGGCTGCGCAATTGCGGTCAGCGTTGTTCTTCGTCATGAGAGTTTTGAAAGGATACTCTCCAGCAAAGATCATGTTTCGTGATGGACAAGAACCTCGTTATCATCAACCCTCTTGTAAAACATCAATCAGCTCCTCAATCATATCTCGAAAGACGTTCCAGACACTACCAACCACACATCATATCACTTGTCATCTTGACGTCAAAAAACGGCATTGCAGCCTTGGCACAACTGTCGAGGTGCAGTGAGTGAGAGCTTTCACAGAAAACCTAGCTCAACCGTTGAAGTCACATGGAAAAAAGGAAAAGCATGAGCACAATGGTTGGACTAGGTAACGTAAAGGGAATCTGTATGACTTGACGACTGACTCTGACCTCGGAAAAACCTTGCGGTGTCTCAGAAGAAAGAAGAAATTACAGTATGAGAAAGAAAAGAAGAAAAGAGAAAGAAAAAAAAGAGTACTGATATAAAGAAGAGACAGAGACAAGCCGGTGTTTGGTCTCAAATAACCCTCCCAGTGTTGTAGTAAAGAATCTCGAGTCCACTCCTTGACACACACAAGGTCTTGCGGCCGACAGTCTTTCTGGCTAGCGGACCAACATGCATGTCCCCCAGACTTGTCATCCCGTGACACACAATGAGGATTCCTCAATGAGCCCTGTGAAAGGACTCCTCTTTTTGTCCCCGCGCCACATTCCAGTCGTGTGCTGTGGCCATGTCCATGAAGTTGCCCTGAAAAGAGCAAGTTCCAAATAGTGCAGCAAGTCAGAACCCGACTCCCCGTCCAATGCAGCACAAAACAAGTTTTTGATCATTGGTTCTCCGTGTCGACATACGCTGGGCCCAGTGTGGACCGCTCATTTGTCCAGATGAAGTGAAACCGCGTGTTCAACATCTGCCAGCATCCCGCCGGGCCAGTCGAGGCCCAAGGTATCTCACTCACGGCTCTCCCGGCCGCTTGCATCGCCACTTTCCTCTGCTGCTCTCACTCGCTCTCTCGTTCGAGGTAGGTCGCTCACATTATTACGCACTTGGAGCAGCAGCCTGCCTCTTGCTCGCCGTTCTCAACGTCCATGGGCTTCGGAGGGCCGTTGATGCCAGAGGCGCCACCACTGCCGGTAGAGTAGCCCTGCATCTCGCGGTTGTATCGACGAATCTCTCGGACAATATCATAAAAAGCCTTGTCGACATTGATGCGAGACTTGGCCGAGGTCTCAATGAACTTGCAGCCGAATGACTTGGCAAGAGCCTCTCCCTCTGTAGCGCGCAGAATGTTAGCCATTATTCCACTGATGAGCCAATCGATAGGACACTAGATATTGCGAGTGCCGCCGTCTTGCAGCGCTGAGAAGCAGCAAGGATCATAACATACCTTGTCTTGTGACTTCTCTCTCGCCCTCTAGATCGCACTTGTTGCCGACGACGACCATGGGGAAGTAGTCCTTGTCCTTTACTCTCAGAATCTGCTGCTGGAATGTGGTGATTTCTTCAAAGCTCTGGCGCGAAGTGATGGAGTAGACCAGCAGAAAGCCCTCTCCCGTTCTCATGTACTGCTCTCGCATGGCAGAGTACTCCTCCTGGCCGGCGGTATCGAGGACATCGAGCAGGGCAACCTCCTCGTCGATGACGCACTGCTTGCGGTAGGAATCTGAAATGGGAAAGGATAATGTCAGCGGGCGATCGATTCGCGGTCGCATTGAAGAGCGAAGGATGTTAGGGGCGACGAACCTTCGATCGTGGGGTCATATTCGTCGACGAAGTGACTCTGGATCAATTGAATGGTCAAGCAGGATTTACCGACACCACCTCCGCCGACGACGACAAGCTTGTACTCTCTCAAAAACTGCGGAATGGCGGCGACTGATTAGCAATGTGTTGATGAGGCAACAGCGCGACGGCGCGACGTGGCAAAAATCGAGGGAAGGGGAGGTTGCGACGACGAACCTTGGACGCCATTGTGATGTGATGAAGTGGTTGTTGATGGAAGAATTATCTCGGGGCTCTTGTTCGCGCTCGATGTTGATGACTCGAAGCAACTGGCGAGGGAAGACAGACGGACGAGATCTGGGAAGCGGTTCAGGAGCAACGGCCAGGCAGGCGATTTGGCGAGTCGACGGATTCGGAAATGGCTCAGCGGGTGGATTGCGAGGATGCGTGAGCGTGGGAAAAATAGACTGGTTTCCTGCGAGCGGAACGATGGGTGGGAATCTGGGACGGCACAGGCCGGACTGCGAAGTTTAAAGGTGAAACGACGAGGTCGATGGCAGAAATCCGGGACTGTCAGCAGACTGTCTTTCGAGAAGGAGAACGAGAGAATGGGGTGGTGTTTCGTTGCTAAGGGGGCCTTTTGGCAAAAAATGTGGAGATGGAGGGAAAGGGTCGTAGGTTAGTAGGTAGGAGGAGAAGGATGGGTGCACCAAGATCACTGGCCGACCGCATCTGCTGCTGTGGCTGCTGCTGCTGCTGCTGCTGCTCTTTGCTCTTTGCTCTTTGCTCACCTACATCGTACGTACCTAGGCAGGTACCTACTCCTCCTACCTCTGTGCTTCCCGCTCCCGGCTTGGGGAGGGACAGGTACCTACCTACCCGGACATCAGGGTGGGAAGGGGAAGGTACATTACTATCTTAGCGTGCCGGGATACCTGCTCTGACAGGTGCTGGGCGACAGAAATCGTGGTACTACCACACACTGTTCCAAGGTTGTATTGTACCTTTCGCGCTAAGGTAGCTTTCGTTTCCCTGCCTTCCCTCCCCTTTTTCTTTCTCTTTCTCTTTCCCTTTCTCTTTTTCCTTCCCTTGCCCTTTCCTTTCCTTTCGCTACCCGACCCTACGCACGTTCCCACCCCTTGCCCCCTCTTTTCTCGCCCCCATTGCTTGGCCTCTCAGAGGCAGGCGAGGAAGGTGCTGTACCCGCCGTGCCTTCCTGTCACCCCATCCACAGTCGGTACGTACTTGCGCTGCTACCTAGCCAGTGAGTTACAATGCCGAATATCCCAAGGAGAAGGAAAGAGCCCGTTGGGATGAATGAATTCGAATTGTAAGGTAATGAATGCTAAGTGCCTAGGTAGGTACGTGGCTTGATGGAAGTGAAGAGGTTACACGGCCAAGGAGGGAGGTAAGGAGAGAGAGTGTGTGTGTGAGAGAGAGAGGAGAAGGAGCTTGTGGCCAGAACGCATTCAACGAATGGGGCGTGTTGATTCAAGGACTGGAATCGATGGTGATGCCGCTCCGTCTGGTCTTGTCTGCTTTGGTCTCGCGTCGTGGCGCTGCTTTGCTCGTTCTGCCTCATCGTCTGGCGGCGGCCTCGTCAAGTCTACTTATTGTGCTCCGCGGGCCAAGTCGGCCCGGGTGCTGCTGAGCGCGTGTGCATCCCGCCCAGAAGCCCTCTTGTTCATAAGCTTCTTTGCCCTTCTTCTATCGTGAGATCAGATACGCACAACTCAATGCGCGCGCAACTTCTCTTACATCCATAAAGGCGATTTTCGCTCGCCCACGACTGATCTGGAAACCTTGACCTCTTGTTAGTCTCCTTTCCTCGCCAGAACGGGCAGCGGCGGTTGGTCGGCGAGGACCAGACGTTTAGCGCCGGGCCTATGATTTGATGGCCAGAGTCACAGAAGGCCCAGGCACGCACTCAAACATACACACATAGATACGCGCATACACAACAAGTACATGACACCCACACACACACACCTGCACACCTACCTTCACCCACAAACATACTAGGTACGCCACATATGATAGCTATGCGAACATGGCCACTAATGGCCGAGGCAGGCGACGGGCGCTACACAGACATACGGGGCACATGACGGCTGAATAAGGCGAGCCCAGGGGCGTCCCAATGGTGGAAGCGCTATCGACTTGAATAAGACGACACTCGCAATCTCTAAACTGGCGAAATATATCTGTAAAGAGCCGGCTTTTCCATCCGCGTGCAGGAAATTATCAACCAGGAGGACATTGAGGGTGGTAAACTTGGGAATGATATCCGTACGGGTAGGTACTGGCTATACTGGGGCTAGAATAAAGGTGGGGTTGGACCGGGGATGAAAAAGGGACTTGACAATGTTGGAGTTTGTCGTGGCGGGCTCCTGGTGCAGTAGCGTCGGCTGCAGCAGGGAGGGACCTGGAACCATAAAAAGAGGCCCGATGCATACGCCTGCAGATTGTTTCCCACAGCGAAGCAGGCGGGGCAAGCAAGCACACGGCAGGCAGATACCGTCCGATGTACCTAGTTCGGTGATGAAGCGCAACAAGGAAAGTACTGGTGGTGGTGAATGGACGAAAAGGAAAGGAGAGAAAGATGAATGGGGAGAGGAGAGGGGCATTGAGGTTCGTGCGAGCTGGAGTGAGATGGGAGACTCCACCGAAGAAGGGGTTACCGCGTGAAGTACGTACACTGTTGACAGGGTGAATGGACAAAACAGCAACTCAAAGTGACCCTTTCTCCCCACTACAATAGTAAAGAAGCAATTCCGCCAGGGGACAAAGTGGGAGAGTCACAAAGTGGAGTAGAGTGTATATACCTATGCATTTAGATGGTACGATATACGTATGTTTACATGCAATATCCATGGTAGTCCCATTCCGCGGTCGCCAGGTCACTCGCACCTGGATACGTAAGTAAATAAGTCTCAATGAACGACAGCTTCGAGCTGTGCCAGCATCCACCGGACCAGCAATATATAGATAGTTATGTACAGTGAATGTAAGACAAAGTCTCCAAAATAGACCCGTACTCGCAACCGATTTCATCTCATTTCTCTGCACTGCTTGATCAATGAGGTTATTCAGTACCTACGGACGGATATTGCGCTGCCTAATCGCGACGTCTGGTCCAGCCCCCCAGCCCGTCTGTCGTATCATCTGCGTCCGCAGAAAATCGACATGGAAGGAGGATGTTAAACGAAAAAGACGTGTCGCTTTCCCCTGGTTCAACGGCCCCACACTGCTAATTGTATTAATTACATGGGACAGCGAGTGAGATGAGCCGCCGGCCTGCCGCATCCCCCCCGCCCAGCTTGTCCCATTTCTACTCGTGAGATTCCAAGATTGCTTGCTCTGCGTCGAGAGGTTGTTGGTTGGTTGCTAACGGCCGGCCAAGAAGCGTCACCGGCTACGCAGTATACCTAGTTTACCATACATGCCTACGTGAAGAGCCAGGAATAGACATTGCCGTCAGAGAAATTCCCAGACTGCTCTTCCGAGTCAACGTGTGTTTGCGGCACTGCCTCGGTCCATTCGTTGTTGGTGAGACGTCTGACGGATGTGTAGGATTTACCAGTCCGCACGTCGCTTTCGTCTAGCTTGTGGTCAATGGCTTGTCGTCCCAGAGAAACATGTCGTGCGTAACGTAACCTGCAAGAAAAAGCAGCCGCAATCGTCTTCAAGACCAGGGTGGACAGATAGAGAAAGATAGTTTAGGGAGAGAGTCCTTGCAAGAGAGGGTACCTCAATTACCATACCTTGTCTAGCACCGCACCAAGATTGACGATGGCCTGGCCCGGAGACAGGGCCATATGTAGCTAAGGGGGGAGGGGGGCTCTATAGGTGGGTCCCCGCGGTGCGGTCGCGGTGGGGATGGGGGGTGGGGGGAGCTTTGGCCATCTATACCTGTATATCGGTGCTGTGCTCTGCTTTCCATGCACGATCCGCGCGAATCCACACAGTACGATACAGTGTCGGCGATGAAATGCTGCATCTCTTCTCCAGCTCCTAGGTAAACTACAGTACCTTACCACGAGCTATGCATCATCCACCAAACGGTTCGGGCTTTGGTGATGAGTCTCTCGCTGGGGGGCGGGGCGCTATCACCCAAAGCATTTCGGCTTCTTCATCGCCAACCTATCGCGACATCTGGCGACTCCCTACTCCTGCTATCTTTCATCCAAAACACCTAGAGAAGGTATATCGCCGCCGGCGCCTACTGTATGCAGTCTTCGTGCTACAGGTTCATCTATTGGCCTGCGGCTTGTTTCCCACAACAATCTATTAAACCTCTTCAAGCAGCCCACGTGGACATACGGTGTGCAGATAGCAGATGGCCATTGCAACGACGGTTGTTTTGCTCAAAGTGCGGCTTACATGCTATGCTACTCAGTCGCAATCCATCAATCCTTGTGCGCTCATGCTCGCTTCACTCTACGAATACACACACAGCCTCATTCTCGACTTGCGCCCCAAATCCCGCTAATGACAGTTCCAATATGTCGTGCCACCCTCTCCCTCGCCTTCCACCTACCGCTCCCGGCGTCTGACAAAGACAACGTGTCTGCGTGCCACAACAGCAAAGATGCAAGGGCGCAGGCCTTGGAACGCGGAACATGTTCTTTTCCCTCGCATCGGGACACAAGACATCGCCTAGAGTTTCCTCTTGATGCCGATGATGCAGACTGAGATGCAGCGCTCTGATTCCATCGCAGTAACCACTACCAGTCGTCAGTCACCCTGGAGTGAGTGTCTGGCTACTCATACGTCACACATACCAGGTGATCTGCGTGCGGTCCTTCAAGCTGTCTGTCTATCGAGACAGCCATAGCCGCTCCATGGGACGACGGCATACGCACCTCATCGAACACCGCATCCAGCCTGCACGATGCAAGGCAGTCAAACTGCCACCATAGTGTTTACCCGCAGCCCGGGGCAGGAATATGAGCCTTCAGCAGACTATCATTGGTTTCGTCGTGAAAATGGACCATATGAAACCTTCTGTGTCAGTTCGATGCGGACACATCCATTTTCTAGAGCGCTACGGATACAGCTGGTCAATAATGTGCGTCTTAACACGACCTCCAACTATCGTAAGTAACCCTTGCACTTCGTGACTAGGGACCAACTGCTGTCAACTGCTTTGAGCCCCTCAACTTTCCCGTTTCAACAAGACGGCAACTAGGGATTATGTACCTACGCGTCCTGCACCCCCAGGAGTGCGAGCTGCCGGGGAAGCTCCATCATTATGACAGCATGGGTCCATCATGCGTCCATCTGACATCCGGATGGCATTGAAGATGGCATGGAACCGATTTCTATCCGGCCAAAGTTTCGCGGCAACACGGACCCGACCCCCGCCCCCAGACCGAAACAGTCCTGCTTCCAGCTTCTATCAGGCTTCCGCGCCTCTCAAACATCGGCTCAACTTTGGCTCGTCTCAACATCCGAAATCTTTCTGACTGGCTGGCCCACATCCGTCTTCCATTTACCTACGCCTTGACTAGACTGCCGCCCTCCTCGGCACACATGTACAAACGCACACAAATACGCACATATACCAGCGATACATCATCGTCCATCAGCGCAAGCTCACTTATAGGTGATGCAGAAAACATCAGCACACGGCACGCTCCTCCGCGTAAGGCATATGGGCGCTCTTGATCATTGGCCCCAGATGGCCACTACAACCCAATCGTCGCATCGTCGGCTGCAAACCACGGATGGACCGTCGAAGACTTGACTCCTGCACCAAAGTGACGTCGCACTGTGCCAGACCAGCAAGCATAAGGTAGGATCACGAGCTATTCAATGTCTCTTTGGCACTGTTTCGGAGCCGGCCATCTTCAGGTAAGCGTGGTTCAGAGGCAGAAACGGATCTTGCAGTAGATGTTCTGGGCGGATAAAGTGATGGGTTGAAAGGCGTCGTTGCCCTCACTAGCCCTACTGATGGCGTGAGGGCAACCCTGCAGAGAACACGTCCAGTGTTGTGACAATTAACTAACTGTCAAGCCGGCCAGGTTTGGGCCAAGTGATATCTCAAGGATGCTTGGGTGCGCTTAAGCCTTCAGACCCGGGATACGATTAATCGTGGTAGCGGGCGAAAGGCTGCGACAAAGGTGACATCGAAGGGAAGCCAGTAGCTAGATTCTGTTATTCAAACAGTGAGAGCCAGAGGGAACTGGCCAACCATCCGAATACCTTTGGCAGTAAGTAAGGGTAGGTAGGTAGCAGGCAGTTATTTACGTGATTCGCATCTCGAGGAATAATAAGTAGAGACATGGCAGGAATATGCCCCCTGTTATCTCTGCGTGAAAGTACAATGGAGCACGAGGGGGAGAAGGGAAGCGACCTGAGCGCACCTTCGCAGGCGGATCGACATATGTTTTGGTGGTCGGATCGGCGCTGTCTTGCTGACCGGGCGCATGCCAGCTCGGGCAGCGCAAATGTCAGTGGGTTTGGGAGAAGGATTGCCGTGGTGCAATGGAGGAACGGTAGCGCTTGGGCCCAGAGGTCCTAGCAGCAAGCATATCGGTATCAAAAGTTTCCATCTTGACGGCGGGCATTGTTTTACGAGGCCTGAGCAGCCATTGCCTCACGTCCTCCCATTCGTCTGACTCGATACAACACACAAATCACTCCGTACATGGCGAGCGTAAAATTGTTCCCAACCCAATGGTTTCTCCAGTCTCGGGGAGCTGTCGATAAGGATCCGCGAGTAAGGAGCTCCGTCGTGCCATCACGCGACAGCAAGTACAGCCAAAAACATCAAAGGGGAACCGTCTACGATGGCAGCGAATCCAACCCAACCCCCACCTTCATCTCCCGACGAAACGAAGCCAGTCTACAACTGGTAGGTAACAGGGTTGGCGTATCTCGCGTGTCCGGAAAATTATCACATGGCAACGGGCGACGCATCCTCATCTTTCTAGAAGCCCAAAAAGAACATCATTTCCATCTTACCCCTGGCTTGTGCAGCAACGCAATCTGCACCACCGCCCAACGCAGCATGCGGAGCCGTCTCCTTTGACAGGGTGAGGTTCCGCGTTTTGGTACTCTCAACGATTTGTGCGAGGCAGCGGTTCACGACGCCGCGTCAGCCTGTCAACCGCCGGCAATTCAAATACGTAGCCAAAGGTCGAACAGGTCCTCAACGACGTACAAATCATGACGGACATATACAGTGTAAGCATTGTCCCTAATTGTGAACGCGAAGACAAGGTTTTTGGAGGGAACAGTGCCATGGCGCCTGATGACTAAGCTCATTTGCAAAACCAAGTCCGCAGCTGGCAGAAGCCTAGATCAAATACTCTTGAACGCCTTGCCATCCATTCTAGTGTGCAGGCCCTACTTACAATCTGGGGCAACCGGTTGGCTGTGACATGGAATTAGGGGATCAATCGCCTGCAACGCCATGTCTCTCTCTCTGTCTGTGCGAAAAGTTGGCCCTTTTTTTTATTTTTTTTAATGCCACAGCGCCGCCCCAACAGATCAGCGTCCTGCTTCCATCTCTGGTCTCCTCTTCTCCACGTGGGCCGAAATTGTTTACGGCGAGGGCCTGCTTGTGGTCTTTGCGCGCCTTTCCTCCGCCTACGCCTTTTGGGGCGGGAGGGGGGATGACTCGGACGGCTCTGGCACCACAGACAGCATTGTACACGAAAACCGACGCATGCCCCGGTTCATGACGTTGGGAAGGCTTAACTTCGGCAGAACGACGACTTCAAAACGCCACATTCAGACTTCCCGGAGCGGTGGAGGGAACATTGTCTCAGTAGAGCAGACAGTGTTGTGGGGGTTGGGCTCCGATCGATATGGATCGTGTGTGACGGCCGGAAAACCTGACGGCAAGCCGGTCGTAGTTACTGCAGCGGCACGAACTTCCTTTGGAGATGGGGCTGCTGTCTAATTGAGTCTTGGAGTTTGCTATGAAGGAACCGGCACCCCCCATTCACGCATTCGCCGTGGCATCATCCTCGTCTTCCGCACTCACGCGTTTCCCCTGAACGCCTTCGACGACCTCATCCACGATGCTCTCGATGTAGGCTTGGTCCCTATAGCAGTGGTCAGCGCTCGTCTCCAAAAGAGCCGCGACCCTTGTCGGACATCTGTAGACCAAGTAACAAGAGATTAGGGGGGGGCCTACCGTCCTACTAGCGTGACCGTGCCGTTTTTCTCCCACCGAGGGTAGCTGCCGACCTTGACGCCCTTGGGCTCCACCCTGGCCGCGAGTTCGGTCAGATAACCGGCGACGGCGCTTTCCGGGAGCGGCGTGGAGATGAGCACGCGGCAGAGGCCCTTGCCCTCTGGGTCAGTGAGCCGGGGAAGGATGTTTGGCTTGAGTCCATCCAAGAGCTTCTCGACTGTTTCCGCCGGCGTCAGTCAGTCAATGGCCCCTGGGAGGGGGTGGCAGGTGCGGGGTGGGGAGGAATGGGGCTTACAAAGCCGCGGGACGCCGGGCAAGATGTGGACGTTGCCGTTGACAACATTGACCGGGACCCAGAGGTCCTCGTGGGGGAAGAGGAACTGCTGGCCAGGGTCGCGCTTCTCGTCGGTGGGGAGGATGACCATCCGCAGCTTGGCCTGCAGCGCCGGGGAGTCGACGTCCCAGTCGAAGTGCGGCTGGTTCGGACGCGGCTTCGAGAGCCTCTTCATGCGCTCGAAGGCGTCTTGGTTGAGAACCAGGGGCAGGCCGAAAGCCTTGGCTATGGACTGGTAGGTGATGTCGTCGTGCCTGTCGACTCATAAGCCATGGCCTGTTCGAGAGGGGGGTTGAGGTCTAGATCCTTACGTTGGCCCGATTCCGCCACTGCAATATTCTTGTTAGCCTCGGGGTTGCTGATGCGGCAGGACCGGCCAACAAACCTGGTGACTACAAAGTCGTAACGATCGCTCATACGTCTGACGGCTTCGACGATTTCGCTCTCATCGTCCTCAATGACCTCGACTCTCTTCAGGTTCTGGCCGCTTGTCAGTATCGTTCTGGGGTCCTCTGGCCTTGGAAGGACTTACAATGCCCAATGAGAAGCACCACTTGGCCATGTACGCCGAATTGGTCTAGGGAGGTCGGTCAACAAGTCACCGCCACGACATCTTTTACCGTACCGCCTGGCTTCACTTACATCAACGGTCTATGAATATGGATAGCATGATGTCAGTTCTCGGGGTTTCAAGCACATTCACTCTGAGAGAGGGAAGGTGGGAGCGTGCCCTGCGAGACGTACCTTTCCGCCGAGGACCTCATCTCCAATGATCAAACACGCCGCCGTGTGGATGGTGCGGGTGTTGCGTTCGTCGGCCGATGCCATAATTCTGGCGCGGGCGAGACCGGAGATCGGGGAGGTCGGCTTGACGGCTCGCGTGACTGTCTGGGCCGAGGGGAAATGCCGGGACAGCTGGGTGAGACGGGTGAACATGAAAAGGCCTTGCGTGATGTGTGGGTGTGCGCATATAGGTGTCGATGTGTCTCTCACTACCTTGAGCAGCGTTCTAGTCACTGCCACGCACACACTCAGTTTTTCCTTGTGCAGGAATCGATGATGTCATATACCGGATGAGAGTCGAAACAGACCGGGATTGAATGGTTTATGGCACTGAAGAAGGTTTGACGGGATGCTATGGTAAGTGGGAATCCGCCGAGTTGACGAATGTAAGCAAAGGTCAAGCAATATTACATGTCATAGGCCAGAGGAAGTTCGCACGAATCAAGTCAAGGGACGGAGCGGATGCGGTAAAGGGAAGGAGAGGAGAAGCGAGGACTGAAGCTCGGGTCTCCTGCGGCAGTCTCTTTGCTGTCCGACCACCGGTCCGGCAACGGCTGATGGCGTGCTAGTCAGGCATGGTCACGTGATGTTATTGTCAAAGGCCACTGGCACCAGAACATTATTCTGAGTACATTCTCTAGAGATTGGCGGGATAAGACGAGATGTATGCGAGACCCTGGTCCTCTCTAGACGCAACCCTCTCTAACACTCTAGAGCGTTTCGAGTAGCTGTGCTCTCGTCGTTCTCGCTGACTGCCGCGTGGCTAACAGTTGTAGTTCAGCCAAAAACACACATTTTTGCCTGGCATGGTATTGCTCAGTTGGTCTGAGCTGTACAGCTGGCGGCCCAGCAAACTCATATAGGAGGCTCTTCCGCTGGGAGACGTAACTTAAAAATATAGCGGAGCACGCCATTTTCATACGTGGTAGCACGAGATTTTGCCCTGTTCCCCACCTTGATCCTCGAAAGTCTCAAGTAGATGCTCGATACCTCAAAGGCACACCTTTTGTCGTTAATCCCTGAGTAGAATGAAAGCCCAACATGACGTTAGACCCTGTACTCCATCTAAGTTTATGGAATGTCCGAGAACCGGCTGCACGCCAAGTACTATTGACCTGATTGAAGAGGGTAACAGGTAGGTATATTGTGATGTATATGTTATGCTGCATAAGTATGGAACCCTAGGTAGGTAGCGTACTAAATGTAAGAAGTATTGTTCCTGGGATAAAGGAGAAGGTTCCGAGGCAGATTACAATACATTATGTATGAAACGCTATATTATGCCTAGATACTATGGCTGTAGTTACCTAAGTCCATTACACGCCCCTTGTCATTCATCGACGCTGCACCGTGTTTAATTTTCTAGTCTTTCTTTCTAACTTGTATATATGAGTATATATAAATAAAACGATGATCTTTTCAATACGATGAGGCTGATCATTGGAGCCCTTACTGTTGACGTGGCCACTGGCACTGCTGAGGCGTGTTCATGATATTAACAAGTACCGTTCCACCATGGCTAACTGACCTGGTTGTGCCGCCGCTTGGACAAGCATCTACAAGCTCAGTTGGAGTTGGAGTGTTGCAATGTACGAGCTCAGTTGTCCCCACAAGAATAACATGCGAAAGTCATGAAAAATAAGAGTGATCACGAGGCTGTTTTGCTAATACTTTCACTATAGAAGATGCAATAATGGCATGCGTTCTTGGGAAATGAACAAGGATATTGATTCCATGATCCATCATCTCTCTACTCTCATTCCCGTCTTCGCTACCTCCGCCGCAAATCACGATATCTCTTGAGCTGGTTATGCTAGCCACCAAGTCATCTCGATGAACTAGGTAGTAGTAGTACCCGATAGTGCAAAACCGACTGATACTTGTAAATATAGCCACCAAAGTTGTACCAGATCGAATTCAAAATCGCAACGTATATGCGGGCCGACATCCGGGATCTGATCGGGGAGGATTGGACGGCTAAAGTTTCGGCGGGCTTGGTGGGTGAGGTTCACTGGTGGGGCAAAGCAAAGTGCCGCTGAATGGCGGGGGTTTCGTCTTAACCTTCCGGAGCGGGGGAGGGGTCGCGGCTTACCTGACTCTTTTTGGTCTGACGCTCTCCATGTTGCAACTAGCGACAACCACAACATAAAAAAGGAGAGAAAAAGCTTGTAGAGTCCCGGCCGATATCCGAAGAGATTTCATTGCGAAGATCCAGCTACTGGTTTTGTTGAAAAGTCTTGGACCCGTCGGACACCTCGCAATCGACTCTGGTACCCCCTCTCACAGCTATGGTGCGTTCGTTCCTTTTCCTGTCGCATTCGCACCCTCTCTCTCGTCCCAAGGATGGGCTGACTTTCGTCTCTGCGTCTAGTCTTCGGAATCGCGGCTCTATACCTTCTCTCAGGAGACCAAGGATCACCTGCGCAAGTTCCGCCTCGGAACCTCGCGGTCCAACGAACCTCAAGCTGTCATATGTATGTATGTCTCGGCTCAAGCGCTTGTCCTCGATCGCCAACAACAAACACACACAAACACACACCACTGCACAATGCTTTGGTAGCTGACTTCCGATGCGCTTCCCCTAGACCATATCGATAAGAACACCCACGAGATTCGCCAAGATGACGACAAGGTTGTGTACAAGTCGCTCGAGGAGATCAGCGACGACCTGCCGGATCACAGCCCGCGCTTCGTGCTGCTGAGCTACCCACTTACATTGGTATGTGCTGTTCACCCCTGATACTTGTGGATGTAAACGGGAGAATCAGGCTAACACTGTGAGCCGGCAGCCTTCCGGTCGCCTGTCGGTGCCGTATGTCCTGATTTACTACCTCCCCATCACCTGCAACAACGAGATCCGCATGCTGTACGCGGGCGCCAAGGAGCTGATGCGGAATACGAGCGAGGTCGGCCGCGTGATTGACATCCAGGAAGCCGAGGACCTGGAGGAGATACCGCAGAAGCTGGGAGCTGCATGAGGAAACGGGAATGTCCCGGGGGCATAGGTCCGGCACACATAGACAATCGGGAGGGACTAGGGCTGGCCGACTAGATGAGGAACAGAACCGCAGTATGCGGCGCTCGCAAACATAATACAGATAATTCGACAATAGAACAAGCCCTATGTTGGATTGATATCATACCAAAAGAACAATTTCTTTCCACTTCCACTTGGCCATAAGAACGACAGGTGGTGGGTTAAGCAGGGGTAATTTGCATGAGTTGAAGGGAAGGGATATCATTGTATTTAGTTCTATTTGTTAAGATGCAGGCTCATTCATTGGGAGCAATGCCTAGCCTACTCGGGTAACACGTCCTTGTCGTTCAGACCAATTTCCTTGCTGACGTTCCTTACAACTTGCTTGAACGCCAGACACGCGGGGCTATCCGGGAAGCTGTCGAAGAAGCTCTCGCCGTAGTCGCACGCCATGCCAATGCGCGGGTCCAGAGGCACGCTCCCGAGGAACGGCACCCCCATCTCCTCGGCCAAAGCCCTCCCGCCGCCCGTCGTCGCCCGGAAGATCTCGCTCTGGTTCGTGCACTTGGGGCAGACGAAGCCCGCCATGTTCTCGGCGAGGCCCAGCACGCGGATGCCCGCCTTGCGGCAGAAGTCGATCTCCTTGCGGACGTCGAGGAGCGAAACCTCCTGCGGTGTCGTGACGACGACGGCGCCGTCGATGCCGCTGTCGCGGAGGAAGGTGTTGACGCTGAGGTGCTCGTCGCTGGTGCCCGGCGGGGTGTCTACCAGCAAGAAGTCGAGGGGGCCCCACTCGACATCCTTGAGGAACTGCTTGATGAGGCCGTTCTTCTTGGCGCCGCGCCAGATGATGGCGGCGTCGCGGTCCGGCAACATGAACTGGATCGACATGACGCCGAGGTTGTCGAGGACCCAGACGGGGGACCAACCGGCACCGGAGACGTGGATGGTCTCGGACTCGACGCCGAGCATCTTGGGGATTGAGGGCCCGCAGATGTCCGTGTCCATGATGCCGACGCTGCTGTCCGGGTTCGTGGCGAAGGCGTGGGCGAGGAGGGTGGTGAAGGTGGACTTGCCGACACCGCCCTTGCCGGAAAGGACGAGGATCTTGTGGGCGATGGAGGAGAGGCGTGAGGAGATGATGGGGATGTCTGGGTCCGGGCCCTTTGTGGCCGTCGCGGCGCAGATCTCCTTGTTCGGGCAGCCGGCGCACGAGTCTGCCGTGCCTGCAGCCGCTGACTCCGGGCCCGGGCAGTGTTCTGGTTCCGGGGCGACGAGAGACGGCTTCTGTTTTAGGGGGTTGGAGAGGACGTCCTGGACCGACTCCGGGTCTTCTTCTAAAGAAGGGGCCATATTAAAAGGCGCGGTGTGAGGTGCTTTGTGAAAATATTTCTTCCAGATGTGCGATGTCCTTAAGGTTTCGCCTCGAGGCAATATCCCGTCCGGCACCGGCCTTCACTTGAGGCCAAAGGAGTGGAAGTTGATTGATAAGCCGGAGTGAAAAGCCGTTCTATTGCGAGTTCCAGCAAAATATTGTCCTAAAGCCCTTCGGCATCAAGGGAAAGAGTCTGCACCAGCAAGAGAGGAAAAAAAATCCTCTACTCGTTTACATCCGAATTCCCAAGAGTTCGAGAGATTGTGTTGTTGAAGTGGCGAGTGACCGGAAATGGTGGACAAAATGAGTTACTGTGGTGGCGAAACAGCATCAAAGCCGCCGTGTACGGCCCCGCGGTGGTGGTCACCCCACTTAATAGAGTCAGGCTCACACATCAGCGGCACAACTTAACCGTGCAAACCTTCCAGTTTGTCTTGCCCGCAAGCATAACAACTTGTTCCCACAGCAAGTGAGGCGCAAAAGGAGACTCCAAGGGATGATATAGTCATGTGCAAAAGATAAGGTCCATCCAGGATTCGAACCTGGGCCTACGGAAGTTCCACAATCAGAATCCGACGTCCTAACCAACTAGACTAATAGACCATGTTGAACATCGACTGATGATGTTTAGGTACTCACTATACACTATAAATGGTTGTAATACGGAACCCGAAACAACAGCTGTATTTGCTCCAGGGCCTACGTAGTGTTACCACCACCCATTGCCAGGCTGCAGGGAACCCTTTCACATTGAGGGGTAGATCTTATCGGAGTCCAAAACCACCCCGCTGTTGCCCCTCGCAAAAATTCTACAGTTCCTTTATCAGATCCGACGTGAGACGACCCCTCGGAAGTAAGTCTTTTTTTGGCCCATTCCACCTTTTAGAAAACCGGCCCACGCCCTTTTTGCTCGGCCTCACTTAATTACCCCTCAATTTCTCGGCAGCCGTATTGGCTCTTCTTTTCTGTTCTTTCGTCGATAGAAGAATACCACAAGAATAAGACAATCGCCATTATGTCACCTTCCGCAGACCTCCCTGAGACGCGCGAGACGCTCGAGGCCATCGCTGCCGCCGACCAAACCCAGACCATCGCCGAGCTGCGCAAGACGCTCACCTCCGAGACAACTCCGTTGCCCCTCCGCTTCCGCGCCCTCTTCTCCCTCAAGCACGTCGCCTGCAACAACAAGGGCCCCGACAGCACCGCTGCCATCGAGGCCATCGCCGCCGCTTTCGCATCCCCCTCGGCCCTTCTCAAGCACGAGCTCGCCTACTGCCTCGGGCAGACTGGAAACCTGGAAGCCGTACCCTACCTCCGCGATGTCCTCCGCGACCTGAAGGAGGACCCCATGTGTCGTCACGAGGCCGCCGAGGCACTAGGCGCTCTGGGCGACGCCGGCCAGCTGGATATTCTCAGGGAGTTTAGAGACCGCGAGGGCGAGGATGTTTGCATCACCGAGACGTGCGAGATCGCCATTGACCGCATTGAGTGGGAGAACTCAGAGCAGAGGAAGTTGGAGAAGTTGCGCAAGAGGTAAGAAGCCCCGGCTGGCAATGCACTGAACTTGCACTTTAAAGGGAGGAAAAAGGTGTCGTGTGTTTTTATGCTAACGCCTATGTTCTTTTGCTTCAGCGACTTCACCTCTGTAGACCCCGCGCCCCCCATGGAGGAGTCCCAACGCTCCGTTGAAGAGCTCGAGAAGACGCTCATGGACCCGAAGCTGCCTCTCTTCCTCCGCTACCGTGCCATGTTCGCCCTACGCGATCTCGCGTCCCCGCCCGACCTGCCGACTGCCGTCCCGGCCGTGCACGCCCTGGCCAGGGGCTTTGCCGACCCGTCAGCTCTGTTCCGCCATGAGATCGCTTTCGTCTTTGGCCAGCTGTCACATCCGGCGTCGATCCCGGCGTTGACCGAGGCGCTCAGCAACACCGAGGAGGCGAGCATGGTGCGGCACGAGGCCGCCGAGGCGCTGGGCAGCCTCGGAGACGAGGAGGGCGTCGAGGATACCCTCAAGAAGTTCCTTCACGACAAGGAGAAAGTCGTACGTGAGAGCGTTATCGTAGCATTGGACATGGCCGAATTCGAGTCCAGCGGCCAGGCCGAGTATGCATTGATCCCGGAGGCCGCCAAGGCGTCCGCTTAGACTTAGGGGATATGGTATTTATAGGCTCGGCCGGCAGGTAGATATTGGGCGGATTAAGGTACTTAAAAGCGACGGGCAAAAAGTTTAGTGTATTTCAGTTGTTTTGAGACCACCTGGAAAGTAGTCAGTATTGTGGCTATCTCGTTTGGAATAGAGGCATCAGCGTACTTGAAGCCACAGTCGCAGGTGAAGAAAACGGTGCTGCCTTCGTCGGCACTACGGAGTTGCACGGTAGTGAAGCGGACCTCCTCTCTTTCACACTTGGGGCATGTCTCCCTGATCGTTGCCTCGGTGTTGACGTTGGCCCTGTCGACCGCCTGGACATTGGACTGCAACTTCTGTCGGAGTTGGGACGGGAAGTCGGACGGCTTCGTCTGGGTGACAATTGTCTTGGAGCCAATGTCTAACACGGCACTGTCAGTTCGGGTTGCGCTGCGAATGCGCCGGCTGTGTTCAACCTACCCTTGTTGTCGGCGCCACAGCAGTCGCACGTAAGGATGTTCTTCTCTGTTCCCATGGAGGCGGGAAGTAAGTTGCCGCAGTCGTGGCAGAATACAAGGGTTCCAATGGCAGACATGGTTGTTGTTCGTGAAGTGCTGGTTGCTTAGCCCGAGAGTGTAGTGATCAACGGAGTTTCGCGGCAGAAACGACCGACAAAATATTTCTTTTGTCAGGGAAGATTTTGGGAGAAGCACTCGTCGTTATCAGCTCTTATCGATTGTACGCTTATCTGAAAAGGGTATACGGACCCTCCGCTACTGGGGGATTATCTAAGCAATTTGCAGGCGCAAGATAAACAAAGGCAAGGCCAGGGGAAAACAGGCAGGAACGGAACAACTGGCCACTGGTTGGCCGCTTCTACTGCCTAAAGCTTCTGCACGGACCATACAGCTGACAAGGGTCTTTCCACACGAGGCTGTCGCAACCTTCCCGCTTTCCCATCACATCCACGGCGACAACGACGCCGGACGGCAAATCGAGACCATCACTCTCTTGCTGCGCATTTTCATTTCCTGACAATGCGAGTGGCTTCTTCCTTTTCGATGAGATTCTAGTTCTTCTTCTCTCCCATTTGACCTGACCAGCGAGGGCCTCTTTCCTGTTTTGCGCGCTTCTGAATACCCCCCAGACCAGCTTCCGATCAAACGCCTCGGTTCTTCACTTGCCTTTCGAAATAACATGTCTTGAGGCTCGGCCTTGGTCTGAGGACACAGAAAATATGGTCAATAGCCAAGGGGCCATCCAAAATGGTCCGCCCAACGGCGGCTACATGCAGCCGCCGGCCGCGGAGCAGCGTCCCATGGCGCGGCCGTTTACCCTGCCCGAGGCGTTGCCCTACTCTCCCCAGACCTCCGTCATCCCCTTCACTTCAGGTAGGTGGAAATTCATCTTGATTCTTCGAACTCATTGGATCGCTAACAATCACCAGATCTCATACCCGACCCGACGCTCGGCTCCGGCTCGCTTGCTTCGAGCATATCGCAGATGTTCAACAGTCAGGAATACGACAGTCTCAACAAGGAGGCCACCGGGCCAAACCATAACCACGGATTGAAGCACTTGAAGTATGCCGTTGATCATGTACTTCATGACCTGAAGCCCAACCAGCGGACATATTTGTAAGTTCGGCGATCTTTTCTTTGGCTTAATTAAACCTGCGTTGGTCTCTAACCTTGTGTTTCGCGCAGCAAGTTCAAGACCGTCCCCAAACCGAATGCAAACATGACGTCGAGTTCCGCCGGCTCCCAGAGTCTCAGCGCCAGCCTTTCGCCAGTGGCCAAGATGGTGTTTGATAGGGCACCAACATTCATCAAGCCATCTACTGGAACCTCCGGCCTTGCCCCAGTCAACGGACAGGTCACTCAACAGCCGCCACAGCCTCCTTCCACACCCAAAGCCGCTCTGCCGCCGAAGCAGTCGTCGACGAGTGCCGAAAAGCACCGAGGGAGTAACTTCCGCTTCGAGGTTGCGATCCCTTCTAAGAAATTCGATCCCAAAGCATACGTGGAGGTTCCTGATCAACCCGCCCCTCTTCCAGCCACCGTCAACCCGTCCGAGGTGTCTCGAGTCGCCACGCCAACGCAGATTGTTCCGAAGCAGGAGACGCCTGTTCAAACTATAAGTTCATTGCAGTCGGTCCCTACACAAGGTGGTTCTACTCAGACTACTCCCACGGACCATGTTCCTATGCACCTTCCCAAGGAAGAAACGCCAGGAACATCCGATGCTCACCAAAAGACTTTCGCCGTCGAGTTACCGCGTGCTCCTGGATTCAATAAAGATGAATATGTTGAGATGGCGGTATCGGACTATCCTGACGAGCCTACAGGATTGTCCATGCGCAGACAAGACGGCGCCTACCAAAGTCGACAGGATGATATCAGCACAAATCTCAACCAACGGCAGCGAGCCGAAGCAGCATTGCAGGACCTCGAACGACTGACTAAGAGCGTTTTCGATGCCATTAGGCATGTGCTCGGAAACGAACCTGGTTATGAACAGGTGGCCACTTTGAACAGCGACAATGAGGCCATCTTGACAGGGTCAACACAGCAAAAGCTTCAAACAGCTATCGCCAAGGCGATTGATCTCGGAAGCTACGACCAGGCGCCCATCGAGGATCTGCAGTATATCCAGAAACTGAGTGATACGGGGCTGACGCACACTCTCAACCTTGATTTCAAAGTCGAAGAGTCTTGGGGCGAGTCGGACGTTGCTGGTTGGCTGAACCAACTGCCCGAAATCGAAATGGGTCTCAAGACAGCCCGTACATGCCTTCGCATAATGTGTGGTGGCAGAGAAGAGAAGCAGATTTATTCGGAGGAGATCATCCAGAAGTCTACCGACGTCTTCAAGGGCGTTGTTGAGGGCATTGTTATTCCTGTTGTTGAGATGAGAGGCAGCGGCTCGTCATCTGCCCTCTTTAAATTGCTGCAGCCTCACAAAAAGGCGATTGGCCCGATTCTCACGAACTGCCAGAAGCTGTTCGCGCTGCTCGCCAAGCTCGTCACAAGCATTGACCTTTCAGATACCGCTCTCGGCACTTTGGAATTTGCTGCATCCAGTCTTCTCTTTGTGGACAATGCTTATCTGGAAAAAGACTCTGTCGTCGGGGTACAGAGATTCGATGGGATTCGTCTTACTGCGATGGAGATGCTCTGCCAAATATTCCTAGCCAAGCCTGACCAACGTCGCGGTATCTTCGACGATATCCTTACTTCGCTAGAAAAACTCCCAGTCGGAAAGCAGAGCGCACGCCAGTTCCGCTTGTCGGATGGAGGTAGCATCCAACCTGTGTCAGCGCTCATCATGCGTCTCGTGCAAGCCAGCTCCGGCAAAGTTGACGAGAAGGGCACTCGCAGTCGATTGGCAATGATGACGGACGAAGACGCCGACGGGGATGAGGAGATGACGCAACCTGGCAAACAAGCTGTAGCTGCGACCATCAAGTCGGAAGAGGCGGGTGCGTCGCAGCACAACCTGGCATTAGAAGAACTCAAATCCGTTGCCTTGCCCTTGACAGAAGGCTCTCTCCACAACGCCAACTACGTCGTCACTTTTATGGTCAACCGCGCTCTGAAATCTACAAAGTCCGGCGATACACCCTACCGCAACCTGCTCGATCTGTTTGTGGAGGACTTCACCGAGTGTCTCGACTCCCCTGATTGGCCATCCGCCGAGCTGATTCTGCGACAAATGACATTCTATATGATGAAGCTCTGGGAAGGAGACAGAACTGCGGCACCTGCCAAGAATATGGCTCTCGAGCTCCTAGGTGTCATGAGTGCCGCCGTCTCCAAACTGCGATCTCACGTTCGTAAGATTACTTACTCGATGGATGGCAGCGACCCCAATGAACTTTCCCGCTATCTCTCAGAGCTGGCGACCGCCGCATTGGAGCAGAAGACCCGCGTCGAGCATGATATTTCGTGGTCAGGCCCCTATCGAACGACGCTGGAGCACCTGCAGCGGCGTTCTGGCGACGACCCTCACTTGCAGGGTGCCATATCTTTCCTGATCGCAGACTGGGCTCAGAGAATTTTCTCCGGCTACGACGCCATGCAGGAGACCTACGATTCTCTTGACCAGGAGTTCGGACGCCTTGCTTTCCGACTCCGCATGATGATTGAGGACCGACGATGGCTCTCCAACGAATACACTTTCAAAGACGTCACCAACAAACATGCAAAGCTCGCTTACTCAATCATTCTCCTTCGTTCGCCATTCTGCGAGCACTTTAAAGCTATGCTTAACGTCCTTCTCACTGCTATGGCTAGTGACCAGGCCACCGTTCGCAGCAAGAGTCTCAAGAGCATCAACCAGCTTCTGGAGACCGATCCCGCAATCTTGGATGGTGACTCTGTGGTCGTACATCTGATCATCAACTGCTCGAGTGATTCTTCGCCTCAGGTGCGAGATTCCGCAATCGGCCTGATGGGTAAATGCATCGGTCTGCGACCAAGACTTGAGGACAAGATGGCGGAGCGGATCATTGAGAGATTCATCGACTCGGGTATCGGCGTGCGGAAGAGGGCGATGAAACTGGCTCGAGACATTTATCTTCGCAATCAGAGCCGGGAGATTCGCAGCAATATTGCAAACGGCTTGCTTCATCGTGTGCAGGATCCGGACGAAGGTGTGCGGGAACTGGCTCGCCAGATGATTGAAGAGGTGTGGTTCGCCCCGTTCTACCAAGTCGACGATACAGCAGCCTTCAAGACATCCTTGACCGACCACGTTGCGCTCATGATCCAGACGGTCAAGTCTGGAAATGTGGGCGCTGTCCTCGACAAAGTGCTCCAATCTATCCTTGGAGGTGGGCAGAACAAGGCTCAGACCGGGCCTTTTGGGGTCAGCATGAAGCTGGTTGAGAAAATGTTTGAGCTTATCGACAACCTTGACTCAGACGACCCTACGATCCCCCCGGGACGAGATGCACTACAAGTCTTGCAGATATTTGCAAAGGCAGACCCGAAACTCTTCACTTTTGAAGAGATCAGACTTCTCAAGCCCCATCTTGCTAGCATCAGCGGCGCCGATGATCTGGCTGTGTTCAAGGCCGTTACTGTCATCTACCGCCAGGTGTTGCCGCAACTCTCCAGCAAGTACGCTGACTTCCTCCGCGAAGTGAGAGAGCAGCTGCAAAACTCTGTTGGCAGGCTTAACAAGAACCTATTGGATGATGTTGTTGCCTGTCTATGGATCATTGCTGATCTCTTGGACAACCGCGACAAGCTGGCTTACTTGGGCGCATCTAGCTTGCGTGGAGTCGCCAGCATGCGGAACACGCAAATGGACGCCACCAAGCTCATGAAGTTTGCCAGATATTCCACGATTGTGGGAATGGTCGGCAAGCACTGTGATCTGGATTCTGAAATTGACGTTTTCAAGAAGGTCTTCCCGAAGTATTCAGGCACATCGGTTGCAAAGCTCATGGTCGACAACCTGTCGCCCTGGGCCGATGAGTCGCAGGTCATGGAAGCCCGAAAGCATGCACTCGATGCTATTGGTCTCATTTGCCAGGCCCATCCTCGAAACTACGTCTCGCCAAACGTCTACACCAAGTTTCAGCAAGTATTTGAGGCCAGGATTCCAGCGCTGGAGAGCACGATTCTCCGGTCTTTTAAAGAATTTCTCATTACCGAAGAAAAGAGGTCCGAAGCTGCCAGTGCTGCTGCTACTACGGGCCCCGAGGGCGATAAGAAGCGCGAGCTGACTGTCATGGGTGGAACGAACTACGACGATGTGGCGAGTGCGACCACTCAGCGGTTTCTCAAAGAAATCACCCGGATCGCCTTGTCATCTCAAGATGAGCACGCTTTTCTTGCGGTTGAAGTTCTAGGGAGTATCAACCGCCAGGGTCTCGTTCATCCTAAAGAAACCGGTGTCACCCTGATCACGCTGGAAACTTCGTCAATGACCAAAATATCCGAGGTTGCATTCATGGAGCACCGAGCACTTCATGAGAAACACGAAACCGTCATCGAACGAGAATACGTCAGGGCCATTCAAGCTGCATACGAGTACCAGCGGGATATTGTCAAGGATACTCGCGGTGCAACCACGAACCCTTTCCAGTCGAAGCTACATCTTCTGATGGAGGTGCTGAAAGTGAGCAAGTCCAAGAACCGACAAAGGTTCCTGGAGAAACTCGTCGTCCAAGTCGATTTCGACCCTTCGAAGCTTGACGTCTCTGCGCCGCTGCCCCCACATGTCGAATATGCCCGCTTCATGATCGAAAACCTTGCTTACTTCGACTATGTCACAGTTGGAGAAGTCCTGGTAACGGTCAACTCCATGGAAAAGCTGTTTTCGACAACTGGGTCCAGCATGGCACATGTCATTGAATCTGAAATATTCAACGTGCGCATGGACATGGACAATCCAGATGACTTGCAGGGCGACGGACAGCCAAAACAACCCCAGCTAACCATCCCCCCAAAGAGGCTTCGCCAGCTCACGTCTGGGTCCATCATTCTTCTTTGCCTCTGGGAAGCCAGAACCTACCTTCGGCGTCTTTATGGCCTGGGTAGCAAGCGTGAGACGAAGACGAAGCTAGCAGCCAAAGACCTCAGCAAAACGCCTACCAAGGTCCAAGGCGTGACAGGAGACAAGTTCTGGGAAGAGGTCAACTCGCACATGAATGGGCTCGCGTCACAAGAAGCTACCTTGGCGAAGTGCAAGGCCTTCGTTGAGTTAATGAATGTCGACAAGGAGTTCAAGGTGGCCGACGAAGATGAACTTGACGGCGAAGATGCCGATACGCCCAGCGAGGGCGAGGACGACGGCCCCGCAGCCGATGGTAGAGGCCGGAAGAGAAAGGCTGGCGTATTGCCAGGAAATCGCAAGAAGCGCGCGCGTTCAACATCGCGACCGAGACCTCGCGGCCGACCACGCAAGAACATTGTTCCGGTGGAAGCCGAAGATGATGCGGATGGCGACCTTGATGAGATGGACTTCACCTGAACATTCAGACACACCATGTCCACCATTTTCCTTGCGCACATACCATCTCATCTGCCGCAATGGACACGATTGCGATTGCGACTATAGAATACGGGCAGCAAAGAAGTCTTCACCCAACCAGCCTGCTTCCCATTGTACATGTACATCATCATAATCATCATCGCATTGCACACATACAGGATTTCAGCGGTAAACGGGTTTGCATTAAGAAGTGGGAGGAAGAAGAGGGTTGGTGCGTGCTGCTGCACTCGGTGTTGCTTGCCACACTCACATCACACATGATTCGGGCTATTTTTTTGTTCGTCCTGCCAAGCAACGGCCGGGACTCGAAACAAGACAAGGGGCGTTATGTATTGGCCAACGGGAAATGAGGAAGCGTGGGAGGTTTTATGGGCAAAACATGTTCTCGTGAATGAACGGGAGGCGTGTGTCGTCTTCGCCTTTGCAGTTGGAATGATACCTACCTACTCCACCCCCCTCCGGTTAGCTAGGTCGGGAGGGGTTGCAAGTCATTTTCAATATCCAGTCAATACCATGACTGTCAAATGTGGCAGCTATGTGCTCATATCATGCTTGAAGTGTCACTAATAGTGTTGTGCCGTTTGCGGGTTGTTCTCTCTACATCGTACAGAGCCAGGGGCCGGCCATCAGCTCCGAGTGATGATTCGGGATATTATCCAACAGACCCAAGAGATGAAACAGCGGACATGTAAATACGATTGCCCCAAAAACGTAAATGAAAGATTGTGAGCCACATGAGATAAGGATGAAACCCTCATCATCTCCGGGTTCATGCCAGGAAAGGGCCTTTCGGTATTATTTCATATACGCTCGCTCCTAGCTAGTTGGAAAACAGGCCTCAACAAATCCCACACTCAGAAAGACGCCCATTCTTCACCCGGCTTCCCTTTCTCCGCATCGATTTGGTAGCCACGTGCGGCAATAAACCGATTGCCCCATAGCAACAGAAAAACAAAACGCCAGAGGGGAACCAATATTGTGGCCGTCCCTTATGCCTACCCTGCCAACCGCATGCCGTTGCATCGTGCTAAGGCGTAGATGCAAGCGCTCTCGCAATATCAAAAAAATGAACAGAAAAGAAAAGACTTTCTTCTACTTCGGGGGTATCAATTCAGTTTATCTGTCTGTCTCGGACCAAGGAAAATGTTTGGTTTGGTGATGGTGGTGATACATGAACTAGCAAGCAGGCCTGCGGCGTCTGCTATATGTCGTTACATCGTAAAAATTTTACGAGTTGTAATTGGGTATTGTCGTCCATAGGCTGGCTGCCTTTCCGTCATTGTCAAGTTTATAGTTGTTCGCTAGAGTCGACGGCATCGAGCCAGATTCTGACTGCTTCTCGGAGAGTACTCTCGCGATCTCGATCTGCCTGGTGGACGGTGGCGTCAGGCGCGTCGTGATCCCGCTCCTCGATAACATCACGGATGATTTCGTCCAGAGCAGACAAGACCACTGTCTTACACTGGTCTCGAGGAACTTCTTGAGACGTCATCGGGATGCGGGGGGTGTGATGAGAATCGACCGAGACCGATGCCTCGCTATTGCTACGGTCTCTTCTCTTGCTCGTTGATCGCGACGAATTGGAGGAACTCTGCTTGCTCACTTCGTTGCTCTGCGCAATGACTCTCTCGACAGCCTCAATCAGGACCTCGTCGAGACTAACAATTGGCTCCTCAAGAAACTCGTCGTCAAGCTGTGTTTCGTACGGAAGAATCGACGGGGTCATTGGGGCAGCACCGTAGGTACTCGAGCCCGCAGAGCCAAGAGGAGCAGACCTGTCCATAAAAGGCTTGGGTCGAATGAGTCGACGGTAGCGGATTCTCTTGATCGTGTGCGTTGTCGTGTCTACGATCAGAGCGCTGCTGACATCCACCCAGCGGTCGGCAGGTTGTTCTGCTGAGTAGAATGGCTGGGTGATGAACGGGGTCGGCTCGGCTCTCATGGATTTTCTGATGTCTTCCATGAGACCATCTTCGGGAGGGACCGCCTGTAAGATGAAATCTTGATGGTATTGCTGAAGAAACCCGGCCACGTTCATCGGGGAGTCGCCGTCGATAGTGACTCGGGAAAACTGCTCGAAGCCTTCCAAACCATTCCCAACACCGGGCGTGGACAAGTAGCCGCTGCTCGACGGAGAGCTAACTGCAGTCTCGAAAGAAGTGATGTAGTCGGGGAATGAGATGTCGACGTCTATGACTCCATCCTCTGCATTGATCGATGTCTTGACAGGTGACCGGAAGTCACCGCTAGGATCGGGGACCCGCTCCGGCAAAGTGACTCTCTCGATCGGGTCGTCAATGGCCTGATCATCAAAGCCTCGAGGTGTGGTGGGTCCGTTGCCGTTGCCCCCTCCGTTGTAACCTCGGTCGTCCGTCCGACGATAACCCTCGGCCCTGACCTCTCTTACCATGTCTGCTAGCTTGTCCCGGCGCCCCCCCTGCGTTGACTTGGTCGGAGACGTGGGGTTGCTGCCATGGGGATAGTTTGGGGTGGTGAGGCCAGTCGAGTCTCTCCTCTTGCCGTTCCATAGCGTGCTGATGACGCTGCCCCAACGCGAGCTCGACAAACGAGAGTCTGTGCTGGCTGAGCTCACGTGTCCCGAGCTCTCGCCTCGCTTCAACGTCCTCTTGAGGTCGTCTGCAGCGACACTGCCACTGCTGCCAGGCCGAAGACTTCGCCGGTTCTCGAACCTTTGAGCGGTTGTAAAATGAGGGATAGTAGTCTCGGGGGTGATCGTCGTGGTCGTTGCTGCACTGCTCTTTCGGCTAACCTGATCGTTGCCCGGGATAGGCAGGTTGGACCGTATCGAAGCAGCATCCGAAACGTGCCTTTCATGCCTTTCATGGTGGCTCTCCATGCTCAAGTGCGCAAGCTGAGGGGGGACCCCGGATGCACGTGTACTTTGGCTGACTGTACGTGAATGAGAGACGCGTCTAGGGCCCGTCCGTCTGTTGATTTTTCGCCGCAGCGATTCTTCGCGGAGAATTGGGATGATTAGTGATGGCGGCGACTGAGAAAATGCTCCAAAGGATGTAGATGTGCTCGGCCGGTGAGTCCTGGCGGATGACAGATGTTGGTGCGATGGGAGGAATGCGGAAAGGAGGAAGATGAGTCGTCGTGCAAGCATCTTGTCCGAAGCAATGATGACGGTCCGTACCGGCAACGAGAGGTCGTCTTCGCCCTTTGCCTTTTGTTGCTGGTAATGTTTTCGACGATACCATGCTGGACTCATGGCATTCAACCAGTCTGTGTGCGTTGCAAGAAACCCGGTCAAGAGGTTGAAGAAGAAGAACCCATGCTCCTTCTCGCCGGCCTTTCTCGCCATCCATCTTGCCTCGTCCCTCCAAATGCCCCACCTCCCCTGCGCTGTGATAACCCGCTGGGCGCGGAGACCTGTGACGATCCGGATTCTGGCAGAGTTGGCCTCTTGTACAATGCTGCTGTCGTTTTGCAAGCAATGGGGCTGTAAAGCTATGACTTTGGCGTTGGTTTTGGGGGGCTTGATGAAATGTGGCTCCTCATTTCTCCTTCCGCTCATCGACGGAGCTCTGCCGACGTATGAGGACACTGAATTGGGATAGGGGTCCGGCGAGGTGATGTCGGCTTGTCTCAGCAAGGTACCAAGTGTGGTGGCAACCACCCCCTGAAGATGCGTCAATGTTCGCATAATGATATCCCAGTGCTGCGTGACGGTATCCATCCTGTCGTCCACGTCTGTCGAGCATGATGATTCCATCGAGTCGGTCGGAAATGCGGATCCGGACATGGTCCAGCCTGTGCGGCGAGTCGAACCCACAGAAGAAGGAAACGAGTCTTGCTCCGTGTAGGAGCTGGCGCCGCGGAAAGTCGACCTGATAGTGGAGGGTGGTGCCATCGAACCCGAAGTGGGTGGCAGTTGAATAACCAACACGACTGCGTACATTGGCGTACGCTTCTGCTTGGGTTGAGGCTTCTTCTTCTTGGGGGTATTTGCATCGTCAGTAGACTGCGGAAACGGAAACCCCGTGTTGTGATCCGAGAAACGACTCAAGGGAGTATCGCTCTGTGTTTCTTCGTCGCTAGGAAGCAAGACGGGAAACAGTCGTGTGATGAGAATCTTTCTCCTCTCTGGAGGGCTCCGCGTGTTTGGAGCAGACGAGGTAAAAGATTGCGGCGGTTGCATGGGCGAGACGTTGTCCGATGTGTAAGACTGTGCCAGTCTGCTGGACCGCATGCTCGACCTGCCGATAGAGCCACGGCCATCGCCGAGGTAAGAACCTCCATATTCTGGGCGCGTTTCGGTCGGAACAATGTGGACCTTTGTCGAGGTGCCTTTATAGGCCATCAACTCTGAGTTGCCAAAGACGGAGCCGGCGAAGGCGTGGATCTCGTCGTTGTACTCTCTTCGTGCGCGCTGGAGGTCTGTCTCAGCCTGTGATTGAGCTCGACCCTGCATTGAGGCCCTGCGATCAAAAGCACCCTGGCGGGGTTGAGGACTGTCTGGCTGGATCACGAGCGGACGTGATGTTTGGTTGAGGCTACTCTTCCTGGGCGAAGTGGGACTTCGGTAAGAATCTTGCACAGTCCCGATACCTGACACCGGCCGTTCACAGGGTGTCGTGGAAGGCGGCTTTGGCGGCGCCGGATGGCTGTCGAAGAGAAGCTGTGCCGGGAGGGAAGCAACGGCGTCCTGCATGATGAGGAGGCGGACATGGCGAGTGTCGAGGTCAATGTCGCCGTCGTAATCAAAGGCACTTACTATCGATGCCAAAGGGAGAGCAGAGACCATGGACAGGGGAAAGACTTGGTCATTTCGATGTTGATACAGGGCTTCTGTGTCAGGAAACAAGAGATTGCGGGTGTGGATGTCCTCCTGCATGGACTCGAGGGTCTGTGGAGAGTCTTTGTAAGCGGCATTGTTGTTCAGGTTGCTGCTGCTGCTGCTGCCGTTGTTGTTGTTGTTATTGTTGGTTTGCGCTGGGCCAGAAGCACTTGCAGCACTTCCGGTGCCCAAGTTGAAGAGCTTCCCCAGCATTGTGGGAGAAGGGGATGGCTGGAAATCGTCAGTGATCGAGAAGTTGGTGGTAGACTCTCGTGTCGTTTAAAAAATGGGGAGGAGCGCCATTTTTTTTTTGTTCAGCACGGCGCGCAGTGGTGAGGGATCAGATGGAACGGCATTGCTTCTGACAGAAATTCCATGTGATTGAGGGTGTTCTGTGTGAGAAACCGTGATGGTGCGGGGTGAGGCTCATTCGTTGCGGAGCGGCATGTGGTGGCTAGAGCCCGACTGAGACCAACAGAGTTGAGGGGTGCACGGGGGGATTTGGAGAGAGCCGTCCGAGGGTCGAAGCTTGGTCGAAGCTTAAAGGCGATGAGTAGAGAGGAGGTGGTCGCAAAACGTGAGGTAAATCGGAAATGGTTGAGAGTTGCGTTAGTTGGATATGTCTGGCAGGCTCATGCGCAGGCAAAGGCAAGCACGAATGCAGGTCGCTGATGCACGCTCCGAATCTAACTACGGGGATGAGGGTGGTCAAAGGTTGCAAGAGTAAGCCGAGTGTCAAGGCTGCGAGCGAGGGAGCGAGCGCGTCTGGCGGGCGGCGGGGAGACCCAAGGAATGCTGAGACGAGGGAGTAGTAGGCGCGACGCAAGCACTTTATCGGAACCGGTTAATCGGAAAACGGCGGACAGAAGGCGGAAGGAAGGAGGTGCAAACAGAGACTGACGGGTGGTGGATGTAACGCAGTCAAAAGGGAACCAGATGCTCGGGACAGACGCAGTGAATGACAATGGCGGATCAAGGCGAGCCGGGGGTGGTTGGTAAGGGAATCTCGGTATTTCTGTGACAGTGGTGCCAACTGCGGATGGTCGAGTCGAGCAGCCTAGGGGGGCAGCGAAGTCGGCAGAATAGAAGGTGTCTGTTTCTTCCTAGGCTGTGTTTCTTATCGGAAGAGAGAGGATGCGCGCGCGCGCGCGTGTGTGATGGAGCGAGAGAAAGAGAGAAAGGGGGGGGGATCTGGATAACGACCCGGAGGCGAGGCGGGATGAACGGGGGATGAGAGGGATGGTGTTTGGGCCGGGACGTGTTTGGAGGTGTAGTGGTCGATAGAGGGCGGCCGGAGTCAGTATGAAGTAATGCGATGTGTCGTGGTAATATCAGAGGTTTGTGAGCATCGGAGGTTTTCCACCTAGGTAGGTAGGTAGGTGGGCGGGATGTCGAGGCGCGACGAGTAGGTATATGTGGGTGTGAGTGAGTGTAGGCGTGGTGGTGGTGGCGGCTACCCACGTCAAAATGAGGACGGCGAAATAATGAGCTTGGCGGGGCAGAAGCCGGTGAGGGGAGAACCTGGTCAACAGGCAGAAGAAACCAAGGGCGACGACGGACGGTGTGTGGGTGGCAGTGGTGGTGGCTAAGGTTTCCTGGTGTGCCGTCGGGGCCGGTAAGGGTACCACTGACTGACTGTAGTGCAGACGGACGGTAGAGTGCTTGACGTGCATGCATGGACATGCGGTCAGTTCATCAGGGCTTCCATGAGGATGGTGATGGTGATGTTTGCGGGCTAGGGTGTTTGGAAAAGAACTGAGGAGGAGTAAAGAGGGAAAACGAACAATGAGAAGGGCTAAGGAGCGAAGGACCCATGGCGGCAACGGCGCGGTAACAACAGGCGCACGCACACGCAACAGTCACTACCTAGTTTACCTACATACGTAAACTACCTAGGTCGGTCGGTAAGGTAGGTAGCCACGGAAGTGCCGCAATCGTCGGTGGGCCAGTTGCTGGTGGGGCACGTATCTCTTGGAGTCTTTGGAAATCGACCCGACGTGGCGGGGGGCACTGACCGCACGTAGTAGCCCTGTATGGAACAAGTCGGGATAGGAGGGAAGACAGGCGTCAGGAAGGAAGGAAGGAAGGGGCTGACCAGATACCTAGGATTGGGCAGTGCTGAACTTGCCCACGGGTGGTGCTTCCACTTGGTGCTGATTGATTGTACTGTATCCGTACCTACCTAGGTAGGTAGGTATGAAGATAGGTATCTAATTAGGTACCTACTTTCCCGTTCCTCCATCTTTGCGCCTCCCGTGACCTTCGTCCTCGGCCTTGTTTATTCAGTTGGTATCTGTTCTTCTTTCCATTGTCCTCTCAGGCATCGATCAATAGATATGCATCCAGCTACGGCCACCTCTTTTCTTTACTGCCGCCAAAGTTGCCATGTCTCTAGCAGTTTCTTCTGCCAGTCTTGGTTAGCGGCAGCGGCAACGGCAACAGCGCGCAAGCGTCAGCCACTTCATCCAGCATCTCCCACCACCGACCTCATAGTGCGTAGGCATCTATTTGTCTGTCTACCTACTGCATAGGTAGTAGTAAGCAGGCAGATGAGCTTCTAAGCTAAAGGCAAGGGGTCCCCGCGTTGTCATTTCCCCCTCCGACTGTCAACATGGAGAGGGGGGTGGCATGGGAGCACGGCAACCTGGCATGCATGGGCATGGCATCGCATCGCATCGCATCGCATGAGCAGCAGCTTACCTGTCTGTATACTACGTGACTACCTATGTACACTTAGGTACCTACGCTACTGCTACCGTAGGGATTCGCGAAAATGCGGTGAACGGCCGGCCCTGGCTCTCTCTCTCTCTCTCTCTCTTTCTTTCTCTCCCTCTTTTCTATACCTTGCCTGATCCGGCGAGTGCAGGACGAGGTACGTACCCTTCGCACATCTGTTTTGGGCAATCCAGTAGGTGTCGATCGTTGTGTGCGCGACGACGCACCGAGGGGAGGAGCAACAACAAAGTCGGATAAGGCTGTAATGAACCGTTATTATACCAGGGTACCCAGTATACTGCGTGCTTGGTACGTGGAAGAAGAAAGAAGTATGGGAAACGCGTGTCAGGCCAGGGTGGTCCCGGAGGAGAAAATGACCTCTTGGGCAATGATATCCTACCCAAGGTATCCATCCATCCATCTGTAGGCAGATCAACAATACTTTGGCACGTTTGGCGACTAATCAGGCATATACTTTGCACGCCTCGCGTCGACTCTCCAGCTTCCTGGGCAACAGCGGGGTTACGTGCCCCCTGCTGTTATCGCCTAAAGACCCTGGATTCTGGGGCGAATTGGTACGGTAGTTTACCACGTAGGTAGGTAGGTAGGTATTCTTCCGGACCTAAGCCGAGGCATTTATATCGTAAACTAGGTACCGTAGGAATACTGCTGGTAAACAGGTACGATTAGCAGTGGCGCACTGCACGTGTAGTGTCTCTGCCGCACCGAGGAGGAAGAACCTGGCCGCCTGACCATTTACCGCAATTTCCAGGTCAACAACAGGCGGTGGCTGCCGCTACAGGCCTTGTCCCTGCCCTGTGTCGCGTGTCTTGTCTTATTTCGTCTCCGAAAGACCGGCGAACCGGCCTGGCCCTCTCCCGCCCCTTTGGTATCTGTAGCTACCTACGAATACACTACTAACGTAGGTAACTGTGTAGGCACTACCAGATTGCATCGTCTACCATCGCATCCTAACTAGGTACCTTTCATTCCACTCCTATCCGCTCATCGTCATCCACTCCATTGGCTTGCAAGTTGCAATCACGCCCACGGCGCCTTTCCCTGTCCGGCATCCTGTATCTCTCAGCCTCCTCTCATATTTATTCTTTTTTCTTCTTCTTCTTCGTCTTCTTCTTCTTCTTCTTCTGGCTGTCTTAGCCTCCGCCCGCGCGCCCCCACATTCGCCTCAATCCCACACCACGGTCGGCTTTGTCCTTGGCGACACACAAAAAGCGTCATCCAGAACGATGCTGCGCTCTGTACTCTCCTGCTGTGGGGTCAGGCGCGTATCAAGGAGATGTTTCTATTCTGGTTCGTCTCACCAGAAACCCGATTATAACTGGGAGCACCACCTATGGGTGGGTTTTACAGCCCCGGCTCTGCACTCGTCAACCTCTCCTTGTCGGAGCCAACGGGCACGGGTCGACGATTGTTCTGCGCTCCAGGGTCCGACAGCACGTCAATCCTCTGCTTTTCTGCTGGTCGACAGTGCCCAGCCAGGCATCATACCCTTGCACAACAGTCGCTTACACTACAAACGACACCGTCGTCAGCTAATGACCGTTGGTCTTGTGCTCCGCACTCGCTGATCCAGGCGACCAAGAGAAGGAAGGAGGGGGACGACATGCAAGTCACCGTTAACCATGATGCCGCCTGCGAGTGACCTGCAACTGCTCCCCACGGACGAGCGACAAGCACGGCATAGGTCTTCATTCCGAGCACTGGTTCGATTCCGGGTCGGTGGAGTTGACGCCAAACCACGCGGGGCATCCCTGCCGCCTGTCAGTCGTCGCTCGCCTTGAAAGATGCTCCTCCGTGTGGACTCGTACTATGGGCTAAGCACCTCGGTGAGACACCGAAACCTCACTTAGACCGACCACACCGCGACACCAGCCATCATGCCCAGTCCCTAGGGTCCCCCAAGTCACCAACTACATGTTTCCCTTCATCGATGGTCAAGGATATCGGATCCTCCGGCGCAGAGGTGCGACTCTTTCCGACACACAACCACTTCACCGACCGTCAACCCACTCCTTTTCCTACACGCAGTGTTGCTGCCCAGAGACCAGACCCCGTTGCCGTTACCTGGGCAAGCAAAGCAGGGTACAAGCTCTTTGCGCAGCTTCCCGGAACTGGAACCGGAACCTTGAACGAGTGTCAGACATGGCCGTTCCCTGGCTAGGGGGAAAAGCATCGCACCCCCAACAAGTCGTCTACGAAGGAACCATATTCATCACGTCTAAGGAACTCTGTATCAGACCCCGTGCAACTCACACCGTTGACTCAAGCCTTATGACGCCGTGCGCGCGCTGTTCTCGGTTCGCACTGCCACCACATTGAGCCCTTCGAGGCCCGCGAATAGAACCGACACTCTTGTCCACGCGCCGAGCCCGAGCCAAGCTGCAGCACGAGCTGCAGATGAGACACATACACGTATGTAGGGCAGCTGCAGCCCAATTGCTGCGTCTGCCGTGGTCGCCATGTGCCCACTTTGCCCGCCAACTGGCTGTCTACCACAACCACAGTCCTGACTGCGCCGCCGGCCGCCATACCTAGATCCCAGCTGAACCTTGACCTATCATACACACCGGTCCTTCCCAAGAACCCGTTCGTCTTTGGTACTTAGGCCATTGTTTCCATACACGAACATGAGAACTCGCCGATCGTGCCATGATTGCTAAATGCACCTTCCATGATGGGAACTCGATCAGGCACCCCGACCTGGCACCCTTGCGATCCACCTATTTGCAAAGGGCATCGGCATCACTTCACGGTGTAGCGGAATGTACAAGCTGCCTCCCTATCCTCGACACGCAACTAGGTAAAGGCTACTCTACTTCATGGTCACAGGGTAGAAGTTTGCCCCAGCTTGCAGGCTCTTGGACATGTTTGCTGGCAGATTGGCAGTCGGGTCATTGTAAAAGCATCACAACGCACGGTTCTGCGGGACTCGCCCTCGGTCTTCCGTCGGCTGCTGGTTCGTTCTCGCAACTCGCTCACCAGAAAGCAAGCCTCACTTTGACTTCCGTCTGACTAACGCCATCATGTCGTTCTAAGCCACTTACACAATCCCCCTGGCAAGTCGCAGATGGCAAGCGGAGTCCGGAAGCACACACGCGGTGAGCGGGCGTATATTGACCTCTCCCTATCTCACCACCATTAAATAATTACATTGTTACCCACGACCTGCAAACTTCCGAGTCACATACTGCGGTATGATCTCATCCCAGTCGTTATGTTGCCGCTTATTATTGGCCAGACAAACCATCAAGAGGCAGCGGTGTGCCCTATCCCAGAGTCAAGGGAAAACCTCCATCTGTCCAGTCACCGTCCCAATCCTCAGACATGGCCATGCGACAGTGCACACCCGGTGGAACGGTTCCCCGTTCTCAGCATTCTAGTGACATCAGCCATGGATTTACCCTGTTCGGAAGTTCTGCCAATCCGCACCCGTCCTCGGAGTAAGTAGACCCTGCCATATTTTCATAAGCATGGTCCATCCGGTTGCAACATCGAGTAACAACACGGGTAAATCCTCAGCCGTAGCTGTTGCCACGCTCTTGACGAGAGCCACCTGACCCTGACGGCTCTTCAGCCTGTCGTAGGCCTACATCATACCCTTGGCCGTGCCGACAACTCATCTAGCCTAACCTATTTCGAGACCGCCGGTTGTTAATCCATGCTGATACCACATTTTCCAATCCCTCCGCCCGAATTCTCCTGTCCATCCGCTCAGACCGCGGGCCGGGCCAGCCCGGCTTACTGTCCATGGCAGCAAAGGCACAGAAACGATAATATTCCTCCATGTGACATGTCGGCTGCACACGGGTAAGTAGCTCTGCCACGGAGGAGTGACCAAGATGTTTGATACAACAGTCGTCAAAAAAGCCCTGGCGCAAGCACTGGAGCTAGCTGACGGCGAGAAACTCGGAACCAGGACATTGCAGAACATCACAGGACCGCGATCTTGTTTCGCAGTTGCACTCATGACTGTACAAGTGGCTAGAAGAAGAGCCAGGAGCATCTGATTCGCAGAAGCGAACACTGCTCACTAACCATGCGTCACTATCGAAACATTGAAACACTGATGTACAGGCAATCTGGATACCGGAGGTATGTATAGGTCAGGCCTGATATTGGGTGATGCAAGACGCCAACGTTCCATAGGCAGACGACCCTGACTTGACGCACGTATGCAAGCGCGAGTACACAAAAGTCTCCTTGCTTCTCTGAGCCACAGACTGCACATATTCAACCCCAGTACCGCCAAGTCGATGTCGGTTGGGTGCTCAAAAACGCGGTTTCAAGCTCGGAAATCACAATGCATCCACTTTCGGCAGATGGTCCCGCCCACTCTCCGCAGAGAGAGAGGGGGTCTTACCGTGGACTTGGGACTCGAAAGTCCTCCGAGTCAAGACCCCTCGGGGAGATGGCATTGAATATGAGGTAATTCCGGAGGTGAATGGCGATGGCCATGGGTCAAGATCTTTGTTATCGCATAAGCCATCCCATGCTAGTCATATCCAGCCTTCTTCACCCTTACATGAGCGATAATTGTTGTGCACTTGTCCATGGTTATTTACAAGGACGAGGAGTCATTCGATCGGCACATGCGTAGTCGAGACATCTCTCGAGGCAAAAACAACAGTGCCGACGTTACATACAAATCTCACTGCTCCTCGAACCTGTGGCGTTTCCAGCATCATAGTTTTCCAATCGGGCTTCCAGAAAAGCGAGTGGGAATATCCTACCCAGCTTACAGTGCACTCATGACGCCACGCAACAACACCAGAAGCGGCAGGCCGTCCTATTTTCGTCCCTTTTCCCGAGGCGCGAGGCAAAGGTGGCACAGTATCCATGCAAACTGCCGAAGCACATCACTTGCAGCCAACATTCTTCGCCGGCATATTCATTAAAGACACGAGCTGTGCAACATGGAGGTGATTCACTGCCACTCAATCCTCACCTCATCTACGTTGGCTTCACGGGAGCCTCTTGTCATGTGTTGTACAGCGTTGTCGTAAGCAGCAGCTTATTCTCAGCCGGAGTCCCAGCCTTGTTTCAGTACATCTATGGATTGACGAATGTCGTCAGCTAGGGCGAAGTTACTGATCACGATAATTCGCTGAAACCAAGTCTATCGGAGTGGTGATCCTCGTGACTTCTCATCGTCCTCCCTTTGGCCCGCGGTCCTATCCTGTGTAGCTTGATAGAAGCGGTTGTTTTGCAAGAGCATATTGGCCGATCCAAACGCCAGCTCGCATAAAGACAACCATGCTGTCGTTGGCCAAGAAGACTTCGGCCCCTCCGCGTCCTCACTTGGAATCATCACAGACTGCTGCATCTGGGGTGACTGAGCCTTTATGGAGTCGGTGTAAAGGTTGTAGCGCAATCGAGTGGATCCCGTAAGGCCGTAGACCTGCGCCGATGGCTGTCGCCTTCGAGTTGAAGCTGCTGATGCTGTCGTCCGCAACCACTACATGGGCTATCGCCAGCATCGTCTTCTGGTCGATCCTCCACACAAGGAGCTTTGCGACCGACTCGACCCCGGGCATCTGGTGTTCGTCAAAATCAAAGGCACCTTGACGGGCTCAGGTGCGGGCTCTCACCTTCATTATTTCGGCTCGAATATCGTCCAGGTCGACATCGGGTGACGTGCTCTCCATCAAGATGTGACCAGCTCGCCTACAAAGGGGCCACGCAGAGGCGATGATGGTCAAGGCGATAAAGAGACTGACCCCGGGGTCCGCATAGAACCGGCCGTCCCCGTTTCCTTTCCAAATGACGATGGCTGCCACTATGACGCCGGCATTGTTGATGGCGTCTCCAATGACGTGGATCATGACGCCGAGCATGCCGAGATCTCGACCGACTTGTTGATGCTCCGCTTTGGCCTCCCTGGAATCTGTGTTCGTTTGTTCTGACTGCGAGCTGTCAGCCTCCGAAACGATAAACAAGTGGACGCCTACATTTACCGGAAAGGTGCAACCGACGGCAACGGACTCCTTGATTGACTCTCCTTCCCCTAGGTCGGATTCGCATCCACGATCGTGGCTATGGTGGTTCTCTATGAAGGGTGTTAGCTACTCACTATGTCGACGTTTGGCACTCTGCTGACCATGCAAGAAACTCATAACAAGTAGATTGAGACCAAGTCCAATGCATCCCATGGTCAGTATCAACACGGGATCTTCGACATCTAGGTACGTATTAAACCGCCTGTTCAGTAACTACGTGTTGGTGCAAATACTCACGGGTGAGATAAATGAATCGCTCGACTGCTTGAAGCAGTATGCTGACACCCAAAGCGAGAAGGAACACCCCATTGAAAAATGCGCCCAGTATTTGAGCACGCTTCCAACCGAAAGTGAGTGTCCTGGGGGAGGTCTTGCGTTCCGAGACCTGTAAGCTAACATTAGCATATCAACTACCTTCTTTCGGCTTGGGTAAGATTTGACCCACGATCACCGCCAGCAACGCAACCACGAACCCTATCAAGTCGTTCATCTGCTACTCTGTCAGTTTATTATCCTTATTGGAAGCTTGATAGTATCGAGCTGCACCTACGTAATGAAAAGCATCGGCGATGAGCGCCAGCGACTGTGTGCGGAACCCCATGACCAGCTCGGCGACGCAGAAGGCACCCGATATCGCGATTGTGGCACTCAGGCGCTGCTTCCTGGTTACGTGGAAGGGCATCGTCATGAGTTTCGGCGCCGTATTTGGGAATAAAAAGCCCCCAGGTTGATAAGAATAGCAGTCCAAAAGATCAAAGAAAGAACATGGTTGATCGGAATTTGGCGTACCGTCTTGACTCTTTTTGTTATTTGCGAGATCGTGTGTGAATACCTTGATGAGGCTGTACCAACCTGACTGTGCGCTGGTGATGGGCATTTGTGTGGGAACATGACACATTACCTTCCGTCTGAGCACGGCGGGAGCACGTAGAGTTTTTTATGAGCAACATCGGGTAGGCGGCTTGTAGTGTTGGGTAAGAGCACGACTTGGGACGAAAGAGACTCTACACGAAGTACGTGGTTGAGCTATCAAGTGACGGGAACCCCCGGGTAGCTGCATTGTTTCGTTCCCGTTACTATGGCCAATGCCCGCAAGGAAACGTTGGAATGCGCTGTTGCAGTGCCACAGATGCATGTCGTTGCCAGGTTTGCTTATATCTCCGGAGACGCAAATGGTGATATTGCTTCGTGACCTGGGTGAGATGGTCGGTGATGGTAAGGCGAGTTGGCGTTGAACCAGGGCGTCGTCTATTGAAGTGAGTGATCTCCAGCCCTGAAATTTTTATTGGGAACCCAGACAACATCCAAATGATGGGAGCGGATGAATTCACTCATGGCATTATAACGTGTGTTTGGCTACAGTTGATACATCGGACGACTTAGAAGGCAATGACAAGTTCTGGATCTCACCTCGGTTAGGTGAGTGAGACAGACAGACGTAGGAAGCCAACGTAAAAAAAAAAACCGGGGAAGTGACCGAAAAGAGGAAGGCGGTGTGTCACGGTGCGAGCTTGCCGTCCACAATTCTGCCGGCACGACGGAGCTGCAGCTGCAACGATGCACCACCATTGAACCGACAGTGGCCCATCAACAGCAGGCAAGCAAGCAAGCAACCACCCCGAACAACTGTCGCATACGAAACGATCCCATCGGACCGATCGAAAGAGCCCGAAATGCTACTGCGACACCACCGTGGAGGCCCAACTTGACGAGCCCCCTCCCCCGGCGCAACGAACTACACTGAACACACCCCTCTTCGGCCAACAATGCCTCGCAATGCCAGCGGAGTCCCGCCCTTGCGCAGGGGACCGAACTGGTCCTCCCACCTACGACAATTCAGTCGGAACAGCCTCGAGCCGCCATCGGCGACATCGTCCATCGACTCGCCGCGGTCTCCCGACACCGTCTCCAGCGCATCGACCATCCGAGGCGACAACTCGTCCAGCTCCGTCAAGCAGCGCCGCCTCGAGCGGAGGTGCACTGTCACCGTCAACGAGGGCTATTCGCGCGACGAGGTCCTTCTGAGCCCGGATTTTGTCAAGGGCGACGTCAAGCCGGGCAGCCTGGTAGCCATCACCGTAATCAAGACCGAGAGCGATAAGACAGCTACCAAGGATCATGCGGCCCGCAGCGGCAACGCTTCCAGCGGTACTGGGACCGGAGCCGGAGCTTCACAGGCAGAGAAAACGACCGCAGAGGGCACGGTGCTGGAAAGGAAGTACTTCTTCGTCGCCAAGGAGATGTCCAAGGAGCTGAGGGGCCGCTTGCCCAACGTGGACATCTATGTCGTCAAGCACATCGCTGACGCATTTGGGATGAAGAAGGGCACGCAGGTGCTCCTGACGCCCGTCGACGCGGATAGCCCCGCCACGGCCGCCTCGCACGTCGAACTCTCGTTCAAGGACCAATACCTCTCGCGCTCCGACATGTGGCGGCTTGCCATCGGCGAGCTGACGGAAAGGACGGTGTACAAGGGTCAGTCGATACTGTTCATGGGCACGATAAAGGCGCAGGTCACGGCCGTGTATGTGGATGGGCGCAAGACACATTCGGCCTTCTTCACGAGCAACACGAGGCCCATCTTCCGCAGCGAGTCGGCGCGATACGTGCTGTTCATACAGATGGCACGGGAGATGTGGGACTTCGATTCGGAAGGGTCCGGTGAGATCCTCTTCAACAAGGTCGTCAACGGTTTCCTGCCGGCGCTGTTCAAGAAGTGGGCGAAGCTGAAAGCGAAGCATCTTGTGAGCATCGTGCTATTCGCCAGAGTGGAGTACGACACGGGCCTGACGACAGAACTGGCGAGCAACACGCTGCACGGGGACTACTACACAGGCGTCCAGATATCGGGCGAGCGCAGGCCGTACAAGGACTTTTACCGTGTCGTCGTGAGCGACATGGGGAGCGGCGAGTGGACGACGATCCTATACCAGCTGAAGCGCGAGTTCAACTTCTTCCGCCGGGACATCAGCCTGCACCACCAGCAGGCCGGCAGCGCCTTCATGCCGCTGGCCGAGGAGACGGGCGGCAAGGGCGTCGCCTCCAACAGGGTCAAGGCCGAGTCGTCGCTGGCCATGCATGGGAACTTCCTCGAGGCCATCAACCTCGCGTCATCGCAGTTTGCGCACGATTACGTCGACCGCGACCTCATGCGGACGGGCATCTCCATTGTCGTCATCAGTCCTGGGCCCGGCGTGTTCGAGGTTGAGTACGAGTCCCTCCGCCGGACTACTGAGGCCCTTGTCGGGAACGGCATCGGAATTGACCTCATCTGCGTGCCCAAGATGCCTCTCCACTCCGTTCCATTGTTCCGGTACCGTACCCCTCAGACGTCGGAAGGCTCGCAGGGCCTATCGAGGTCAAGGTCCGTACGGAGCCGCGAGAGCACGCCAAAGCAGCAGGCCACGCCCATCGTCGGCAGCTATCAGTCGCTGTCAGAGTCGTTGTCTCCGACCAAGGGGCTGGAGCTCGCCCACCGCATCAACACCCTGGCGAACCCGCCGGACGAGTGGTCTTACGCGCTGCCGCAGTGGCTTCACGTCTCGTATTGGACCGGGACGTCCGAGGAGGCGCTGTCGTATCAAGGCATCGCGATCTCGGTGTCCGACCACACGGAGGAGCAGGAGAGTGACGACTTTACCATCCGCGCGCGCATGTACGATCTGCAGATGCGGAGCGTTCTCGAGACCAATGAGATCGAGACCACGCCTCTGCAAGCCGACCCGCTGTTCCCCATCACCACGACCGAGTCCAAGAGCTCTTCGCAGCGGTCGCGGCTAGGGATGGACGAGATCGCCTCGATCCCCCTGAAGCGTCACCCGGACACGCTCGTTGACCACGTCTACGGGTTCCAAAAATTCGTGCCGGACCGGCTTGTCAAACAACCGGGCGAGAAGTCGCTGTGGAAGCAGCTGCAGGAGTACGACGAGACGAGGGCGCGACTGCCAAAGACACGACGCCCCGCGCACGCTCGGGTGTCGCGAGACCTCGAGGAGACGACGAGGCGGCAGCTGATGGAGGACACGGGGTTGTTCGGCACGTCGCTGCCCGAGAAGAAGGTTGCGCCGAACCAGGGCCTCGCGGCCGTCGCCGCGGGACGGAAACTATCGGTCAACATTGCCGACGCCGAGAAGGCCGAAATCGTTGCTTCCGCACGGAAGGCCGCGAGCCGTCCAGCATCGACGGCGAATCCCGCAGGTGGGCCGCCGCCCTCCTCGGCCTCGTCGTCGACGCCCGAATCACAGAGTGCGACGTCCAGGGTGACGTCTATGAACTCGCCGTCGAAAGCGCCCAAGTTCATGCGCCAGATCAGCCTCGGCCTGCGGGGGTTCGGCGTGGCGGCGCCCAAGGTCGTGGCCGCCGAGGCCAGCTTCGAGACGGTCAAGGCCTCGACAGAGCAGAGCACGCAGAGCCCCACGGCGCCGCTCGTCATGTCAACGCTGCCGCGGCCCTCATCTCCACAGATCATCAAGCCTGCCATGTCATCACTTTCGCCCCAGCTGTTCCGGTCGAGCTCGCGGGACACACTCAAAGACCTACCGTCTACGCCGAGCATACCCATTAACCTGAAGTCGTCGCTCAGGGGCGAGAGCTCGCTGAGCCAGCAGCACCGGTACGGCTCGATCCTGCCATCGTCGCTGGCGCGCAAGGACCATCTCCGCGAGGATCCCGACCAGAGAAACTCACACGCCCTGAGGGCCGAAGACGACAATACCAAAATGTTCAACAGCAAGCTGCGTGCTGGGGCCATGCCCGAGTTGCCGTCTACCTTGTCGCCGACTACGGCGATCTCGCCCTGGCTCACGGTTCTGAACCCGTCCAACCCGGACCGGAACAAGGTTGACGACACCGTGCTCTACAGCCGATGGCAGCACGTGTTCCCGCGGACGTCGGAGATGAAGGTCATGAAGTGGAAGGCGCTTTGCTGTCCGGCTGCCGTGCCGCTGACAACGGAGTACTTCCCCACGAAATCACAATTTGACATGGAGTACCAGAGGCAGCCCTACGTGATTGCGCAGAACGCCGACGACGAGCTCACCGATGAGCCGAAATCGAGGGAGGAGTTCCTGCGCGAGCTCATCAGTCTGCGCTTTTCTCAGGGCTTCCAGGTCGTCGTTGGTCCAGCCGTCGCGAAAGCCTTTGGCCAGCGGCTGCTCCGGATCGCAGACATCTTCTCGCGCGACCAAGCGATGGAGGACGGCACGAGCATCTTCCTGTCGGTGGGCAACACGATCCACCAGCTCTCGTGCGTCAACGGTACGGAGGTCGAGGTGAACATCTACATACGGAAGCCGGCCGAGTCGACCATTGGGGGGTCCAACTCGGGACCGCTGTACCGCCCCGCCATCCGGACCCTTATGGAAAGCGGATACCAGACGCAGGAGGTCGACATATCGACGCCAAGGCCGGAAAGGAACTGGAACTACATCGATTCGTACCTCGCTGGCCACCACGAGGAGATGACGGAGAATCTCCGATTCTGGCGGACACGGTTCGTGCTCATCCCTGTGGTGGCCCGATCGTCGGCGGTCCCTAGGAACCAGGCTGGTGACAACGCCGAAGAGGTGAGGCTGGAGGGCATAAAGAGGCTGTCGCTGTCCTGGCAGAAGCACCGGTACATCCCGCCGTCCGAGCGCAGATACCAGACGGCCAAGTCAAAGCGGGACCCCAACCCGTTGGATATCGTGTACAAGACGGAAGACCCGTCCGTGGTCATCGCGGCGGAACTCGACAACCTGCCACTGGTGGAGGGCATGGCCGAGAACCGCAAGAGACAGCTCGTCTCAAGCCGGGAGCGCTTCCGCAAGTCGAACCTGAACCTTGCGGCGCTGGCGGACGCGATACAGCAGCCCGTCGAAAACGGCGGGGTCAAGCTCCAGAACCGGAGGTGGCACCTGCGGCTGCACTACAACTGCTTCATCGGGTCCGACATGACTACGTGGCTCATGGACAACTTTGAGGATCTGGACAGCCGCGAGGAGGCGGAGCAGCTGGGCAACATGCTCATGGTCAAGACGTACGACAGGTCAGACGACAAGAAGGACCGCGGCGGGCTGTTTGAGCACGTGGAGAAGCGTCATGCATTCAGGGACGGTCAGTACTTTTACTCAATCGCCAGCGAGTACGCGAAGCCGCACCCGCCAAGCTGGTTCAACTCGCGCCGGCGCGACGTCTCGGTGCCGTCGACGCCCATGTCGGAGAACATGCCGCGCGACTCGCCGCGGCCGAGCATGATCTCGCGGCCGACGTCGATCAACGAGGAAAACTCACCCATATCAGGGTCCACGACCCCGACGGCGCACTCGGGCATGCTCAACAAGAAGGTGCCTAGAGTGGTGCTCAGCAAGGTCATCAAGTACGACGTGGACCACCGCAAGCGGTCGTACCGCCCCGAGCGTGTTGACCTGCATTACGACCGGCTGCACAACCCGGACAACTGCTACCATATCCGCATCGACTGGATGAACGTCACGGCGAAGCTCATCGAGGACGTCGTGGAGGGCTGGGCCAGGGAGGCAGCGACGTACGGACTCCGGCTCGTCGAGGTGCCCATAAAGGAGGCGTGCTCCATCACGGACGTGAACCCGTTCCGGCGGCCGTACATCATCAAGCTGTCGGTGCCGCCGCCGAGCCAGCAGCCGGTAACGTACTACGAGCCCAACTCGTTGGCGCCGCAGACGGCGCCGGGCAAGCACTTTTACCAAAAGGCCATCATGCGGAAGCTCGACTTCGTCCTTGACATGGAGGCAGCCTCCAACTACCCGCGGGACGTCGAGGTCAGCTTTTCCTGGGGGCGGCCGGACTTCAAGTACTCGCAGTACATCCACCGGTCGGGCGTGCTGCTCGCCGAGATCACGGATGACGGGCACTTCCTCGTCCTCGCCAACAGGCTGTTTAGCAACCGCGCCTCAGCGGCGCGGGACAAGGAGCTCAAGGAGATGCGGGAGGCCGCCGAGCGCGGCGGGCGGAGCATGCCCGTCGGGTCGTACACGCCGTTTGGCATCTCGGAGCAGACGCCGGTGAACAGCCCAGTGGTGAAGCCCGTCTTCTACGCGGGCGGGAGCCCCGCGGTGCGGGCGTTGGACATGAAGTCTGGGGCCAACAGCTCGACGGGGATCGCAAACGGCGGCGGCGTCGGCGGCGCGTCTGGGCTGGGCGGGGCGGCAGATCCGATGTCGATACTGGAGCAGCTGGACGCGTTCTGCAGCGACGAGGCGGGGCTGGAGGAGTTTTACAAGGAGACGCTGGAGAGGGGACCGCCGGGGACGATGACGACGCCGGGGGCGATGAGGCCGACGACAATGGGGCTGGAGGCGGTGCCGGAGGCCAGCATCCCGACGTTGGGGCTGCCTGCCGGGGTGCTGGGGGACCTACACTCGCCGGGGCCGGGGCCGGGGGGGTCGGGAGGGCCGGAGGGGCTGCGGGGGCTGGGAGGGAGCCCGAGCCCCGTGCCTTGGAGCCTCATGGGCAGCCCGGCGGCGGGGATGCAATTCCTCAGGAGGGGGAGCGTGCAGGACGGACTAGGGCTGAGGGGTGGGGGCCCGAGGAGGGAGGCCCGAGAGAGGGAGCGAGAGTGAGAGCAGAAACGCGTGTGTGGGGAGGGCAATGTGTGAATACGTGAACGGGGGGGGGGTGGTATTGTTCCTGTGTAGATGATTACGAAGCTGATGAGAACATGTCAGAACGGAGGCATGCTGTCGTGTCACAGACATGTGTGAAGTGCCGTTGGCCCTGACTGCCCGAGACGGACAGCACAGGTAGCATCACCATCGATATGACCATTATTGAGGACTGACTATTGGTTTACCTGATTTGGATTTGACGCGGCCTAATGGATCTCTCTCTCCCTGTGGAACAATCCCCAAACTATTAATTATTTAGAGCTAAGGTTTACGCCATGATTGACTAATTCTAAACCCATCCTAGCCAGGTTCCGCATTAAGACTAAGAATCTCCTTAGCTTAGAGTCATCTTGCTGATAGACAGATGGTCATTCGGCAGCCCATGATGACAGTTCACCAACGTACAGGCCGACTCTACTAGGAGCAGCCCAACCAAGCCTACACCCAAGGCAAGGCCGAGGATCGCCAGCTCCCCCGCCAACACAACCGTGGCTCAAGGCGCCGTCTCAATCCTAACCGGGACCGACCAAGCCTCGGTGATGGGGATGGGACGGGCGGGAACTAGCTACGCTGGACGGGTGTGGCTTAGCAAGCGACGGAGGGTTAAGAGGTGAGACGGCCGCCTCAGCAAAGTCATCAATGCCCCGCCCCCTCCCCCCGGTGAGGCAGGCGCAGCAACGTCGGCTGTTGGCGTTTGTTTAACAGCATACGCATGTGGAGGGGGAACCGGGGATGGGGAAAGATGCGAGCCTGCGGTGATTTCTCATTGTCTACGTGGCGCACGCAGGTCGGCAGTTTTTTCGCCTCAGCCACATGATGTTTGCTGGGTTGGATCCTGGAGGGGCGGAGGGGCGCGGAGTGAGAGAGAGGCTGTCGGAACAAGCTCAGAAGCAAAAAGTCACAATTACAAATGGTGCGTGTTGTGGCGCATGGCAACCGCCTGGATCATCGGCCGGGGGGAAACCCGGGCCACATACTATGGAGGTAGGTACACGAGCGAGTTTACCGGCTTCGTGATTGGCGGTCCAACGATGCAGTGCCTCGCGCAGAAGAGAGAGAGAGTTGGGCGAACATCAGGCCAAGGGTAGGTGCTGTCAATGCATGAGGCTGGCGATGGTTCGATTCGAAGCGATGTCGCAATGGCGAGGGACGGCGAGGTCGAAAATGGTGGTGGTGGTGGTGCTGCTGCTGATGTCATTGTATGCACTTTGGGCTAGTTGGGGATCTCAAGTATGTACGGATACGACTACTGCCGCATCGGGGTTGATGCACGGTAACAGGCAGACAGGACTGAGCGCCACGAAGTGAATGTGAGTGTAGGTGGGTATGGATGAATGGATGGATGGATGGATGGTAGCCCGAGCAGATGCGCGATGATGAGCGTCGCGTCACACACACCTTTTCTTTTCTGTGTTGCATGGAATCTTGTTCCTCCAGCCAGTCCAAGGCACAGTTTGTAAAGCGGTTGGTTCCTCGGAGAAAAGAAGAAGCAGACAAGCAACAGCCAAGCAAGACAAGAAGGCCCTTGCCGCCTTGGCGGGGGAATCGATTGACTGACCTATCGCCTTGGCGGAAGCTTGTTCTGTTGGACTTTGGGTGGTGGTGCATGTAGCTGCGCAGGATTGCTGCATGTGGCGTCGGCTTGGCACGTCACCGGGGCTGCTGAACCCAATGGCCGTCTCAACGTCATCTGAGCGTACGTACCTATCGTATATAGGTACGCAGGTGTTGAGGCTTATATTGACTTTAGTTTTTATATACTTGTGCATATGCGATTATACCTATATTCTTCATTTGATATAGTTTAGATAGCACTTTCCCATTTCGCACTGACCTTTCCTCTCTCTCTAATCTGCCGGAAGGAGAACAAACAAAGGGAAGGTCAGGGATGGGAAAGGGGCAAGGACGGGTTGCCCCGCTTTCGGATTATGTTCTTGTGGCGGAAGGAGCATTGCACGTACTCAGCAGTGCAGTAGATACCTACAGCCAGGCAGGCAGGGCCGGGCCATCCAGCCAAGGAAAGGACGAAGGGTTGGGAGTACGGATACAGGCCTGGAGAGGTGGTAGGTAGGTGTCCGATTCAGGGAAATTAGCGCGGTACGTGCATACCTGAAGTTATGTAGGTAGGTAGGTGTTATTACTCCGTCCTCTGCACAACCTGCCCGAAGCTGCATCGATGGGGCAGCGCAGAGCCAGGCCAGCAGCCGATGCAGCTGACTGACGTATGTTTGCTACTCCTTGAAACCATCCCACCCTGAGGCCCGAAGAGTGCATGTCGCCTACGTAGTAATCCATACACCCATCCACCCATTCATTGTCACCCTTCGAGAGAGCGAGAGCGAGAGAGCATCATACACGTACTTGCCTAGTGTGCCTAGTGTACCTAGTGCAGGCAAGTACTCCGTACCTACCTACCTACCCAGGTACGTAGCGACGCAGTTTAATTACACAAGCGACGACCCATTGACAATCTATTCACTGACGGGGGCTATGACCAGGGAAAGCCTCCCTCACCTCATTCCTCCTCCCTTTATCCTTCTAAAATCATCCATCTCTCTTCTTTTCTCCCTTTCCTTCATCCCATCCGATCCCATTCATCGGCACTCTGCGCACTAGCTAACTCGAGACCGCCGCCGGCCTTGACTTCTTTCCGGCGCCTAGCCGACTCGGGTCTAACAGCTTGACTGAGCCACCAACAAACAAAGCTTGTCTTCCTACCAAGGTAGTCAAGTCAACAAGACACGACTCATACCCGCGTCCTCTGCTCCCACTTTTTTCTTTTCTTTTCTTTTTCCCCCGGCACTGCCCTCCCGAGCTGCACACGTTACTCCATCGATACAGCCGCCGTTGCGAATCCACCCCAAACTGTCACCGTCTAGGTAGACCAACACAGCCCAATCCCGCCCGGCAATACCTCATCATCATCGCCGTCGTCTTCGTCTTCGTTGACGTGTATCTTTTTTCTCCGCCTTCCTACCGGCAGTGGCCGCTCCCGGGCTTGCGTGTCACCCCGTCTCTGCCCTTGGCAAACGCTTGCACACCGCAGCAGCACCACTCAACCGAAGCAGCGACCCGCCCCGTCTCATTTCCGTCGCTCAGCACAGCCCGGCAACATCACCAAGGAGGCCTCTCTCCTGCACTCCTCCACAGCCTGTCAAAGTTGCAGCACCTCGGCCATAAGAGACAACAGCAATCACTGCACACCAACAAACCACGAATACGCACTCACTCTCTGCACGGTACGCACGTCGATTCTCCACCCAAGGGATACCGGAGTCAAGGACGTTACCAAAACCCCGGCACCATAGCTCGGTTCGCGTTTCGTCTCAACACCTTGGCGCTGATCTGAAGCGATCCGATCTTGGCCGCTCAGCACAAGCACTACCATCCCTCCAACACACCGACCTGCCGACCAGCCGACCTAGGCCATCATCATTGCCGTTGGCTAAACAGCATGAACACCTGTGAGTAGTGGGCAGCAGCTCTCCGGCCTTTTTTATTATTACTACCCGCACATCCTTCCCCCCTTGTCCCCGTCACCGTTGCATCGTCTCCCGGCGCCACACGAGAGAAAGAAATACCCTCGGGGGAAAAAATACCCTCGAAACACTTCTCACCCATCTGTTTCCCATATCGCCATTCTGATAATACCATTCCCACTCTTTGTTTTAATCAACCATCTTCTCCTTTTCTAGGTTTTCCAGCATGTGGGATACTATTTGCTAGACTACTCTAGTCTAACCCACCTTCCTCCATCATTTGCCCATCTGTCGACTCGAGTGCGTCGGCCGCCAACCTTCGTCCGTCCCCTAGTCCCTTTCACCCCCTTGCCATATCATTCCCACCCGTACTCCACACAGCCAGTTTCACGTCATTGTTCCCATCTCACCGAGAGATTCATTTCCACTCATAATACTACACCTTCCATTCGCCAATTTGCGCTCTTTCCTCCCAACCATCTCACAGCGTCAAAACGCTGCAAACACTTGCTGACCATGCCGCCTTTAATCGGTTCAGTCAATCACTTCGATATTAAGCGCAAAGCGCACGGTCTCAGCCGCCGGAGTCAGGAGCAGACATGGAACCCCTTTCGTCATGTATCGTGGGATAACCACCCCAATAAGCGGTCCACTTGGGACGGCGCAAACCTCGAGGCCCAGCGTGAAACTGTCGCCGAAGCCACAGAAACCGACGACGCGATACATCACGTCCAGAGTGAACCGGTCGCCAGGGATTCCGACACCGTACGCAACAGCTTGGGGAAAGAGGAGAGGTCAGGCTCAGGTAGCAGAAGCGCTGATACTGTGTACGAGAACAAGCCCGAAGATGGCGGCGTCTTGAGGAATCGCAAGTCCGAAACCGCACAGGATGAAGGGGTCTCGTCAGAGGAGGAGAGGGAAAAGCCCAAAAAGCAAAAGTCGGGCTTGATCAGACACGTCGAACCCAAAGCGCCCTTTACCGTCGCCAACCAACTGCAACGCACGCTGCTCAGCTCCTACATCAACATTTTGATACTGGCCGCTCCCGTCGGTATCGCCATCAGCTACGTAGGCTCCGTCAATAAGATCGCCGTCTTCGTCGTCAACTTCATCGCCATCATCCCCCTGGCAGCCATGCTGGGTTTCGCCACTGAAGAGATCGCACTGAGAACTGGTGAGACCTTGGGAGGTCTCCTCAACGCAACCTTCGGTAACGCCGTCGAGCTCATCGTCGCCATTCTCGCCTTGGTCGAGGGCAAGGTCTTGATCGTGCAGACGTCGCTCATTGGCTCCATTCTCTCCAACCTGTTGCTCGTCATGGGTTTCTGCTTCTTCTTTGGCGGTCTGAACCGACCCGAGCAATACTTCAACACGACCGTCGCCCAGACGGCCGCCTCCCTCCTTTTCATCGCCGTCGCCTCCGTCATCGTCCCTACCGTTTTCGACAAGAATGACCACACCGATAATCCTACCCACGTCGCCGCTCTTTCGCGTGGCACCGCCGTCATTCTCCTCATCATTTATGCTTCATATCTCTTCTTCCAGCTCAAGACGCACAACGCCGTCTTCAACGAAGAGTCGCAGAAGGTCGCCGCCAAGCCCTGGAGCCGCGGTGGCTTGAAGGAGGGCGCGCTTGCCCGTGGATTGGCTGGTACTGGAGCCCGCATGGCGCACACAGGTGTCCGCAACGATGGCGAGGATGATCGTCGGGAGCTCAGCCGAATCATGATGCAGCGCGAGGACGAGGAGGAGGACGAGGACGAGGGCCCGCAACTGCACTTCTTCGTGGCTGTCGGCACCCTCACCCTTGCTACTGTCTTAATCGCATTTTGCGCCGAGGCCATGGTCAGCTCCATTGACTACGTTACCAAACAGGGTGGCATCAGCGAGGAATTCGTCGGTCTCATTCTTTTGCCCATCGTCGGTAACGCGGCCGAGCACGCCACGGCTGTCACGGTGGCCATCAAGGACAAGATGGATCTCGCCATAGGTGTTGCCGTCGGCTCCAGCATGCAGGTTGCGCTGTTCCTGATCCCGATGTTAGTGATTATTGGATGGGGTATGGGCAACGACGCCATGACCCTCAGTTTCGACCAGTTCCAGGTTGCGGTGCTGTTTGTCGCCGTCCTGTTGGTCAACTACCTAATTAGCGACGGCAAGAGCCATTGGCTCGAGGGGTTGCAGCTCATTTGTCTGTATGCCATCATTGCTACGTGCTCTTGGTGTAAGTTGTTTTCTGCTTCGTTATCTCTCACACAAGCACTTGCTGACACTACCGAACAGGGTACCCCGCTAGCGGCGTTGCCGGCTAAGATGGTCGCTTCATGCCGTAACTTTATTTTATTGTTCTATACATGGGTCGAAAAACCCCCGTTTGATCAAGCGTTCGTGCGATAAGTTTCTATTTCCATAATGTCTTGTATTCTGAAGGGAGATTTCCCCCTTCTTTGTATATATTACAAACGCACATGATCTTCCACAGGTTTTAGGTATTGTACACCAAAATCTGCTATGTTTGAGCAGTCGGCTGTGCGCGATATGAGGTGGATTTTATGAGGAGAGATGATTCGGGCCAGAGGATAGCTGGCTCGCCTACTTAGGCATGCCGCCGAGTTTCCATGTCTAATTGAATGAATACAACAAGATTCTGATATTCAAACTGAAACTTTTGCTATCATCTCTAAACTGGCATTTCCCAAGTTTCCACACGTTGTGAGACGAATTACTGCAAATACCTAGTACAGGGAAGAGAAGCAAACTTATTCAGCCCTGTGCAAAATCCAATCACACGCACGTCCTTTGCTTGTATATTTACATATAGACATCCGTGCTCTGTTTCTTTACTGTCTATTCTACATCGGCAGAGGACGAGCACTGGTCGATCTTAAATCGCAAGCTTCCAGAGCAGAGTCCCCGCGACGACTCCATTGTGCGAATTACACGCCATTGAACCAATCAGTTTGACAGCCTTCCTCTGCGGAGCGACGGTCACGCCAGTGGAATTCCTCATTAAAAAAAGCCACGCTGAAGAGAACAGCGGTGAGAGGCAGTACGACAATCAACCCATGCTGCAAGGGGGGCTCGTCGAAGAAGTGGTTGGAGTTGAAGAGTCGGCTCAGATCCTGAGAACAGGCCATCCTCGATTGAGCCCTCGGAGGGGGGGTTACGTCGCCTCGTAGAGGAAGGGGCTGTTTGCCACATTCATCACATTGACAAGCTTTCTAGTTGCAGGCCGGGAGAAGGCCATGAGAGTCTCGGCGTGTTGGTTTCCTCGCGAAGAGGAAGTAAGGGAGGCCCCCTGCTGTCTGCAAACCGCAGGTTCGTAACACCCCAGATATGCTTAATCGAAACCGCCGCCATCCCTGTATACTCGGAGTTTTACGGCTCGTATTTTATTTTGAGGTAGAGACCCCATTCGACGAAGAGGCTTTGTAGCAGTGCATATTGAGTTGTGTACACAAACATGCTCTCACCCTTCGCAGCAGCAACAAAGACGACGGCGATGATGCGTATCATTGAGATTGCGCTCCCTCCACTGACAAAACAACGTCGAGGTCGCACTGCGCTGCGCCCGGTTTGCGGTTTCTCTTGGCTCTTGATCCAACACACCGAGACTATGGCAGTCGAGGCAGAGGCACCAAGAACTCCAGTGTCTTCAGCGGTCTAGTCTCGCGGCACCGGCACAGCTCGGAGGAGTAATCCGCGACATATCTTGTGGTACTTCACTTCGAGCACACGCCAGAGTGCCATGTTCATGTGGCCAGCTAAAGGGAAATCATTCAGGCCGTCGGGATACTCGCCCGATCTAGGGGTGGTTTGGGGGGCCTTGCCTTCGCCATCACCGGCTGTCACATCCGCTTGGCGCCCGCTCCTACAGTGGGCGAGAGCCATCGCAGCTCTGGCAGCCAGGTAGTTCATGCGGAGGACGTGTCGAGGAGGCACTCTTGGGAAGCCATTCTTCGCAATATATAAACCACAGCCCGTCCGCCGGATACCCGACGTTTCTTCTGCACTCTTCTGCATCACAAGTTCACTCTTCCCATCTTTTCATACATCCGCAGAGCTTCCGCTCCTAGCCGTCTACAACATATCCGTATAGGCCAGGCAGCAGCAGAACAGCCGCCATGAAGGTCCTCAGCATCACCGCGGTCCTCTCGGCCGTCGTCACCGTGGTCTCGGCCCGCGACTGCCCCCTCGAGTCCGACTGCATCCAGAAGTCGTGCAAGAACTTCAAGGTCGTAAAAGAGCCCCGCCCATCGACCATTATTTTTACTACCAAAGTGTGGCAGCTCCATGCCGACTGCAAGGACAACGCCGGCAAGAAGACCTTGGCCAAAGTCTTTCTGAACGACTGCCTTGGCAACTTGGACGGCGAACTGGTCTTTGTCCCTGGGTTGAGTGCCCCCATCCCCGTAGCATTCTCTAATAATCACTGCCCGCCATTCAGTTTTTTTATTCACTCCCTCTAGTGACGGAATGTTGACATGTGGAACTACCAAAACCAGAGGCGAGTTCAACTGCTCCGACTGCAAGCTCAAAAAAACGGACCCCGTCGTCATGGAGTGTTGGTGCAAGAACAAGGGGGGTAAGAACCGCGCCAAAGAGATCAACCTCTGTAAGTGGCACCTTCTCCATTCCTGTCTTGCATATTTTATGTAACTGCGCTGGTTCGCAAGTGGCTGTCGCTGACACGGTGTTTCTGTCTCCTCTTTCAGCCGAGGGCATCTGGGCCTACGATGGCGGCATGGGCTGCTACCAAAACGAGATTTACAAGTCCCCCGGCATCGGCGAGTTCTAAGTTCGGGACTCCCCGCCGGCCAGGACGTCCTCCTGAGTGTGCCTTGCGAGGGATGAGCAGGGACTCCGGAGGCGAGCCTGATACTATCACCGAGACGAGTCGAGGCTACGGAGGAACGCATCGGGTATTTAGAAGGCATGTAAACGCAGCATATCAGTCAGTCGGGCTACGACGTCACGCATGTAGCCTTGAACACTTGAATCAAAATCCAACTGCAAAGAATTACCGAGCACCGGGTATTGTGACTGCGATGTGTGCGCGTGCAACGAAGAGAAGACTTCCTGCCAGGTCCCAGGAGACGATCCTCGTGAGCATGAAAGAGCAAGGGGAAAAGATCCTGCCGTAGCTCACGCCAAACATTGCAGCTCTCAGTCGGAAACTTGTGCATGATCTCAAAGCTCTAGTTAAGGCAAGCTGACAGAAGTATCGTTTTGATGATGATGATGATGATGCTTTGCGTCTTTTACATGCCTTTTACCAGCGCCCCCTTCCCGTAGCCATGATCTTTTACGTTGATACATGGATTCACTCATACCACAAATTTGCCGCCGCACCCGCCACACATCTCCTCCGAAGCCTCCACCTTGGTATCGGGGCCCAGGTACTCCTGCGCGATCTTCGTGACCTCCTTGGCCACGAGGCAGCGGAGGCCACAGACGGCACAGGCCCTCGAGATTCCCGGCGCGAGGATGGCGAGACCGGTGGACGCGCAGGTGGCTGTCCGAAAAGCGTCAGCGGGCCCTCAGTTCTTCTTAGACAAGCAGGCCAAGACAGGCATCGCACGGGTGGTTAACAATAAGAACAAGGGAAAAAGAACTCACCAAAGATGTGACCCTTCTCGCAAACCGACTCCCTGCCCTGGTCTTCCAGGGGCGTCTGGCAAAAGACACACCGCTGCTTCTTCTTGACCCCCTCGAACCTCTTCCGCATCGCCGAGTCCCCGGCCCCCGCCCCCTCGCCGAACCCCAGCGTGCCGGGTACGGCGGGGCCGCCGGCGTACATCCAGTCCCACATCTTGGCCTCGGTGCTCTGTCTCGCCCAGAAGCCCAAATCCCTGCTCTCCTCTTCATCGACGTCCATCTCATCGCCCGTCGGCGCCGGCTGCGGCGACGCCAGGGTGCTGCCGGTCTGCCCACCAAACAGGACCTTGGTCTTGATGGTTTTCTCCGGCTTCTGCGTGCTGTGCTGCGAGACGAGCACGGCGCTCATGCCGCCCGCGGGCGACATGGCCATGCCCCACATGCGCACCCGGAGCGGGTGGATCTGCTCGCCCGCGTCCTCGGGGAGGTCGAAGTCGTCGTCGTCGTCGTCCTCATCGTCGTCATCGCCCGAGGCGACGGACTCGGCGTCCCCCGCCAACACCGGGCCCGCGCCGCGGCCGAGCATGGCGACGGGGACGGAGAGCTTGACGGTCGAGGAGATGGTCGCGGCCCACTGGGGCAGGGCCTCGACGGCGGCGGGGGAGTTAGAGGAGGGGTCGTTGGCGCTCCGCTGGAACCAATTGTCGTTCGCCGCCGTGGCGGAGAGACGGACGAGGGAATAGGCGGGCGACTTGCTCTGTTTCGACAAGTCAGGGGGGTGGATAATGAGGCCTAGAAAGGGGGAAGGGGTGAGGCTTGTCAGCGCGGGTTAGACTGCGGAAAGGGTTTGGCTTAGGGCTTACTTGTGATGGGGTTCGTGGCATCAAGCGAGGTTGTGTCTTTGGGCAACGTCGTGTTGCAGACGTTCGTGGCATGGGGGACCTTCGCCGTGCCCTTTGGTCCATTGAGCGCGACCTGGAAGGGCAGCGCCTTGAACGGGGTCGCGATGACGCCACGGCAGACCTTGGCCCCATCGCGGTCCCAGACGGCTTCCTCCCATTCTACAAAGGCGTCGGACAGGAGACTCGTGCATATGCCGGTGAGGTCCGCTTCCTCAACGGCGACTTCCACGCCCTCGCCCCGTGCCCAGTCGCTGGGGATCGTGATCCGGCGGAAGCCGACGTAGTTCCTGGCGCAGTATGCAAGAACGGCGGTCCTCGCGCCGTCGGAGTGAAGCCAGGGGCTCCATTTCAGGGAGAATGCCGAGGTGTAGGGGATATAGTCGGGGTCCATAATCTGCGTGCCGTCAGCTACTTCCGAGGAGTCTAGAGAAGTTGACGAGCAACACTCACATTTGTACTCGGGTGCGGCCCTCTCGCGTCGAACCTCGTGATCTCCTCGACCTCCCAGACGTGCGACCTAGCACCCGACTCGTCGCCGAGATGGTTCGGGAGGTAATACTGCACGCTCAGCACGACGACTTCCTCCTCGTCCGTCGCGTACGCCATCAGGGCCTGCCCGGGGCCCAGGAACCTGGCCCACGAGAACGACCGCACCTTGTCCTTTGGCAGGTAGGCGCCGTCCTCGCTCCCCGCGTCGGGGAGCGGCAGGTTCGCTCCGACACCCCAGAGGATCCGCCAGTCCGTGAAGTTCCGCATCCGCGCCCCGAGATCCACGACCGCGCCGCCGCCGCCCTCGCCGAAGACAAGCAGCGCGCCGCTCGTCAGCATCACCGCCAGAACGGCGCGCAGATTCCGGCCCAAGCCCGCGGGTGACCACTCGATTGCGACGAGCTGGTTCAGGGAGGCGCCATAGCCAGTGACGGTGCCGGAGCCGACGCCCTCGAAGGCAGAGAACTGGTCCTCGACGGCGCCGCCGCCGGCTGATGGGACGTAGTCGTCGTCGTACGTGGGCGCATCGAGGCCTTGCGCGGCGAAAAGTGCAGCGTTCATGCGCGGATCGGGCTTCCGGGAGGTCGGGATGCGGAGGATGTAGGTGTAGAACTGCTGGCGGGACTCCTTGCCGCCGTCCTGGGCCTCGAGGACGGCGGCGGCGGCTACCTCCGCGGGGTCCTTCTCCGCCGCGTCCTGGGCATCGTGGCCCCTGGAAGCAGAGGGGTTGGTGGTTGTTGATGACGACTCCTCCGGCGTCGGGAACTCGGGGAGGAAGATGTGGACTGAGTCGTCGGCGGCGACGGCGAGCTCGGCGTCACAGGAGAAGGCGAGGGCGTGGCTAGCCAGAGGCCGGGACTTGAGGGTGAGCGTCTTGAGGGGTGGGATCTGGAAGCCCGGGGTGCGTGTCAGCGGTTCGTTGGAGAGGGCTTTTGCTAGGTTTTCAATGTCGCCCATGACGTCTGGACTCTTGAGTCTTTTCAACGACATGCGACAGAGAGAAGGGTATCTTCCGCAGCGATTTCTCAACGGCAGTTTCAACGTGGGCAGCTTCTCAATCACGACATGCTCGACTGGTGAGATGAGTCTCAGGCCGAAAGACAGATGAGGGAATGCGTCGAGGGGTGTGAGATGAGCTGTTCGGTTCAGATGTTGTGAAATGAATTTTGCAACTCGCTCATAAACCACTTATAAGAAGTTACGCACAGTTGGAGGGGACCAACGTAGGTGGGCATGGCAGGTGTAGACAAATGGTCGACAGGGAAGGGCTACCGCGAACAGGACACATTGGGAGAGCGGCTACACTGACCTTTGATTTATCCATTTTCACAGACTCTCGGGTGCCTGCCGACCTCCATGAAGAATACGCTGGAGGTGACGTGCCGCTGTTAGGTGGATTTGGCTTGACACGGACAAGATTTTCGGGAGTGGAATGAATCCTCGGTGAAAAGCTCGGTGAGCGAAAGGTGAGAGGACCCAGAGACTGGAAATACTCCGGGTAAATATCAACAACACCTGTCGACGAGCACTCAAACTTGTCTTTGCACCATGGTAGCGAAGTTTGTCGCCACGTTCTTCAGTATTTGGGGAGTCATGATAGTGGCAATTTTTTTCTTCTCAATCCAGTGCAAACTAATCAGACCTTAATGCCGCTGACAGACAAGGCGCATGCATCCCACGCCATCAATGTACGGTAGTATTCCCTTCCCTATCCCACTAAACGCCATGCTGGATGCAAGATCATATAAATCAAACAAAGACGCAGAAAAGGCACGAAAGTAAACAAGATGACTACGCTTTAACTGTGGCAAGACCATTCTGGCCGGTCGTCGTTTTAGTCTCCTTCTCCGTCTTCTTCGGAGTCTCAAGGTACGACCCCAAGGCCCACAAAAGGGCGCATCCGGCCAAGGCGGTGGCGCCGACAATCTTCTTCTCCCACCAGTTGTCGTTCGTGAGAGGCTTGGCCATCTTCACCCTCTTGGCCTGGACCTTCGCGTTCGGCGTCTGGACCTCGGGCTTGTCCGCCAGCGAGGCATTCTTCGCCGCGGCGTCGGCCTCTTCGGCCCGCCGCTTCAGCGCAGAAATCTTCCGGCTCAGTTCCAGCAACTCTTCGTCGAGGACCATGTTCTTGGCCCCGTCCACCTCGACATTCTGCACGTTGCCGAAGAAGTCGGTGATGCGACGGCTGCGCGCGGCGTCCGCGCCGCCAGGGAACAGATCGTAGCGCACGCCGGCGTGGGAATGAATCTTCTCGTAGGTGTAGCTGTCAAAGAGCTCGCCGACCGTCTTCTTGGAGCTCAGATCCTGGACTTGCGACTCGAGGAACTCGAGGTTGTAGTATGTGTACCGGTCGATGACGGCGACGCCGACGTCGTTGTCAGCGTGGTGGGAGTAGGATGATTGGTCGAGCTCCGAGGAGCCGGTGGCGATAATGTTGGGGGAGTAGAGCTTGCTGTACATTGTGTTCGCCTGGCAGGTGTCGATCATGAAGAGGATCTCGTGGTATCTAAACAGTCAACGGCCGTCACACAAGCCCAGCGGCTCTGCTTCCTTACCTCTTCTTCTCCCACATCTGCTCGAACGCATCGGCAAGATCAAAAGCGCCGATCTCCTCGGCGTCCTGGAACTTCAGGAACTCGTTTCCGCCGTGGCCCGTCATGTACACGAGGATGTTGCTCCGGTCGTCGGTCAGGAGGCGCTTGCTGCGAGGCATTTCGTCGCCGACGCGGTCGGTCAGGAGCCGGATAAAGTTTTCGACGGTGACTTCGTAGCCGCGGTAGTCCACCTCGATGTTGTCGCCATACAGATCAACCGCGCGATCCGAGTTGCTATAGACGGTGCCGGGGAAGGCGTTTCGCGGGTTGCAGGCCATGTCGTCGGGCAGCATGAGGATGATCTGCGAGTCGGGGATACCGAGGCGTTTGACGGTGCGGTAGATGGAGAGCACATTGGCTAGGTGCCGGTAGTTGAACCAAAAGCGGGATGTGCAGACGAGGACGGCCCAGTTGCTCGTGTGTTCAGCCAGCACCGCCGGGGCGAGCGTCGCGGCGGCCAGCATTACAGGCAGTTGTAGGAGGCGTGAGAGCTTCATGACGGCGTCGGGCTGTGATTCGGAAGTTGCGAAAAAGAAAGGAAGATTACAATGTTTTACAGGGTGTGGCAAGGGAGACGAAGGGATCGCGTTGAATTGAAGGATGCTTATGAAAGTCCGGCTTGGTCAGGGGGGAGCGAGCGCCCTCCACAGAGCTTCACCCTCATGAACGTTAGTCAGCCCGCCCTTCACGATCCCCATGCACGGACCATTGTCACCTGCTAGACGGAACTGCAATCTTGCCGTTCCTGCAAGACATATATGCTTTACCGTTTTATTCAGTGTAATACTCATGCTTTGGCAAATTGATATAAACATGGTACTCTAGTGGTACAGAATTCAGTCAAAATGATTCTGCGTGGTCACATCTGTGATCGTAAGAGGCATTGAGATATCTTGAGGTTAGGTACCTTGAGCTAGGTGGGTACATACATAATAATTACCTATAGGTATCCGTACTTAATCTGCACCCCGTTTAAGCACACTGCCTAGGTACCCACCGAAGTCAGTAGGTAGGTACCTTGTACCTGAGCTAACATATTCCCACTCCGTCGCTACCAATTCCGTCCAACCACTTTGCCGCCCGTCATGTCTGATTCAAAGAGCTTTTGGTGAAATTCTTAACATCATCTAGGCCGTGGCTGTTTGTTCGATGCCTATTTCTTGGCCAGAACCCATAGAAATTTGGCGTCCACAAGGTCGTTGATCTCGTCTTGCAAGATGATCTCCAGCCCTGCCTCTTTGATGCGGGCTAGGGTGCCCTCGGTGCCCCAGCCGCTCCAGTACATCCAGCCCTTGTCATGGAGCCACTTGTCCATGACAACCTCGGCCATATCCTCGGCGGCGAAGTTGACGAGCATCAGGCCGCCGGGCTTCAGCCACTTTGCGATGCGGCGAATCATCTCAGTCTGCTCGTCGCGGGGCAGGTGGATGATGCTGTACATACCGACGACGGCGTCGAAAGAGCCCTCGGAGAACTCGAGGCCCATCATGTCACCCTCGACGAAGGTGATGCGGTCGGCGCCGTGTCTGGCGAGGCTCTCCCTGGCCAGCTGGATCTGGGTGCTTGACAGGTCGTTGGCGGTGACGAAGATATCCGGGGTCGTCAGCAGCCTCTCGGTGACGGGGAGACCGCAGCCACATCCCAGCTCGAGGACGCGCGACATCTGTCCGGACAGCGGCTTCGCGGTGACGAGCTTTTCGAGAAGCTTCTCAAGGTATTCGATGCGGAACCCCGACTGCTGGATGGTCCAGTCATTGTAGGCCGGGGCGATGATGTCGTATGAGTCCTTGAGACGCGACTTGAGCTCCTCGGAGACGAAGGTGGCCCGGTTACCATCCTCCAGGGAAGTTGCCATTGTATATGCTTCTCTTTTATTTTAAATCCCACTTTGCGTCTATATATGTGTGTATTCCCAAGACATGCATGCAAAATGTGCTTTTGGCAGCTTGATAATGCAAAGGGGAAAGGAAAAGGATTCTGTAAGAAGACGGGCAGTATTACGATATTAATATGTCGACTGCGACGCCGGATGACTCTGAATGAATGCTACGCTGAGCTGACACTGGACGCCGAACTGGGGTCGTGGAGGGAGGGGTTTAGGGTCTATCCCTGCAGATATAGGGGATGTGGCTTCGCCGCTGACAACACTCTTTTGTTCTGGACTAGGTAGTGTACTAAGGCGGTTGGTTCCTCTTGACGTCGACAGGTATACAATAATAGCGATACAGTTGGAAAAACACGGTATAAGTATGATGCCCAATAGGTACTTGACACAATAGACTAGGTAATAAACCTAGGCAGCCCAGCCTGTCGAACTGTGTGGCTAGTGAAGTCTACTTCGTACGCATCCAAAGGTCGGTCGGCGGCGGGGGAAGGAGCCGAAATGGAGGGGTCCTGGACCGAGCAAGAGTCTGGATGAACCCGGAGTTGGTGCCCGAGTCCCCTACTACCTAAGGTACCTAGGTAGGTAGGTAGGTACCTTGAGTTGAGCGAGCCCCCCCGGTCGTATCAGTCGCCGCGGCTGTCACTGATCCCGATTGGCGGTCTCAAGACTTGCGTCGAATTCGTCTGATTTCAGGCAGAATGGTTCAACTACATACCTAGCAAAGTTAGCCAGCATCGCGTCTCTTGCTCAGGCGCGTCACCCGTATTGAATGCTGCCCAGGATACAAATCACCTTAATCACCAAGGCGGAATTGAATAATCATTCCTAACGGAAGGCATGTCGTACAATAACAACAACAACATTATTCCTTCGTCACCCACGTTTCCATGACGTCTACTCTTAATCTAGTAGCTTCTTCAGGCCATCGGCAGCATGCCTTCCTAATGCATACAGATTACCCATGCCCAACAGCTCCAGCACCGTGATATCAAACACGAAAGCCTGGCGCCACCGGTTCCTCATGCCCATCACAACCAGCGAGTCCATGCCCAGCTGCGACAGCGGTACAGACATCGAAGCATTCAGGTCCTTCCTTATTTCTGCGGAGGACGATGAACAGCTTGCGACCAATCTCACGACCGAAAAATGATGCCGCCTCGTCGGCCGTCGCAGCGGGGCCGACACGACTGGCAATGCCGCAAGCCTCAAGGCCAAGACCTTCCTCGGGAAATGGGACGATGCCCAGAGCGCACAGGACATCCTGGTGAACCTCGTATTAGAAAAGTGACGAAAAGGGGAGTTCCAAGAACCGGTGATGGAGTGGTTATGTGTGTTGACGCTTACTACAAAATCAACATGCAATCGGAGTCTGTAACAAATAGCTTGAAGTCACAAATCGAAGTCCATCCTAGTATTGTTCTTATTGTTGTTAATGATATTGCAGTTGTAAGTCCAGGGGCCCACTTTCGATCATCCAAAAATGCCACTATCGCGATCCACCCATACCCATTTCAAGTCGCAACCTCTAAGACTTGGATGCAGCTACAATACAGGGTTCAGCCTCATTATGGTAATCAAAGACATCAGATTCGCCCAAGCTATCATTAACTTCACCAGCTCCAGTTCGAGCTTGCCGGATATCTTTGATGTGAGCAAACTTGCATTCTAGCAGCATAGATCAGTCTTGCCGATTACACTGCCATTGTGCGAGTTGATTTTAGGCGCTATTTTCGTCCGATGTTAGGGATAGTCTGGGTTGTACGCGTGTTATGTTGCATTGGGATAATTTCGTCCGGCTTAAATCGGAGACCTTCAGCGTGTTAGACGGACGTGATAACCAACTACACCATGAAACCATTTGTTGCTTACGGCGTTAAATGCAGCAGCAATAACATGCCTCCAGTGTTTACATCAGTCAGGAGCCGCGATACCACTGCAGCTTGATACAAATAACCTAGTAGATGCCGGGAACAATCTTCCACTTGGCAATCTTCGTATATTTGTCCCAGTCTTGGCCATATTTCAGGGCATAAGCAGCATTGTCCTGTCTCTCTCGATGAATCAAAAGGGTGGCAACACATAGGATATAAAAGTGTGTGAAAACCATGCCCCAACTGCGAGCTGTGTTCTGTACGACTTCACGGCCATCAAACGTAGTGATAGCGCCAGAAACATCGCTGCCAGCAGACAGGATAATATAGGCGGACACAGCAGTCGGCAGGCTCAACGGCAATGCCTGAAGCCAACCACCAAGGTAGTTGATGTGACGAGAGATGCCCCACCGCCCTCCAGTTAGAAACCTTGTGCCTCTCTTGGTTGAATATAAGACATGTCTTTGACGCTAGGATGGTCTGGCTGCACGCGGAAGATTCTCTTTTGGGCGTTAGAAGAGCAGAAGATGCAAAGGCCAATAGCAAACATAAAAGCCATAGCGGTAAGACTAGGCCAGCCGAGGCGAACAGGATGGATGGAGAGGTAGCGAGTTTGGGTAGAGTAGAGGAAAGGGACCCAGGCTACATCGCCAAAAGCCAGCATAAAGCCCATGTCGTCCTGGATAACGTCCTTCATGGTAACAAGGTCAGTGTTGCACACGGATTGAGTTCGCGGCCGATCCAGAAATCGTAGATAGCACCGCTAGTGTTACCATCAGCAGCAATCTCGCGGTTGTCATTGTTATCAGGCTTGACGCTAAAGTTGGCGATATAGATGTATGTAGATAGGTCGAAGCTAAGGATGATGTTGGCGGTTAATAGTTGAAGGTAGTTATCAAAGATAAAGGTCCAGACACCAAAGTGGGCGCCCTTAAGGTATCCGATGGCTAGGCCGACGAGCTGGAAGATTGTGGTGCTAAAAGCCAAAGAGATTTTATGTAAGCCTGGGGTCAGTCGACGGGGCAAGAGTGGTCTCACTATTAAAGCGGTACTTGAGGGCGCGGCCAGACTGAACAAGCTTCATGCCGAATACCTCGTGAGCAGGTAGAATGCGGTGGAGGAGCAAGGTGAAAAGGTAGCAGGCGATGGTCCAGCCGAAAAAAATACCAGCTGCAGAAACCCAAGATGCCATCGGCGGGCCATGGTAATTCGGCTTTCAGGTTCGCCAGAGTCAGGTTGCGTGTGCGTGGGTGTAAGAGGAACGGGGCCGGGCAGCCAGTTTTTTCGTTGCAAATGAAGTAGAAAATCCAAAGGAGAAGCGGTAGGCCGAAAACAAGGCGGAAGGCATCGGAACTGAGAGGCCGAGTCAGCCATGATGAAGTTTGGATGGCCAGAGAGGGAGGTGCGACCTGCGGCCCTCCAAACTGGTAGATGTGCTCCTTGGCGGACATGATTCTGTCGAACGAGTTCCAAGTAAGTCACAGTCACACTAGAAAGTGTTATTCGACACTGGATTAGTTGGTTGGTGAAGTGTTGGAAAGCGACGAGTCTGTGAAATAATGAATACCATCCGGTGGCTGTTCGCGGCCACTGGTTGGTCCCATTGAATTGTGATTTGTATCGTACGAATAAAATGTATCTCTCTTCTGGTCGTGCTCGGGTTGCTGCCGCCCCTGCCTCGACTTCGTACCATGGGAAGAAGTGCTGACCATGCAGTGTAGGCATGTAAGCGTCGCTTGCGGCTGAGGTGTGACGCCTCCCGCATGTAGAACGAAACTTCTTTTTGAACTGGCTGCCAAAATCGGGTTGGAGATGGGATGACAGGCCTCTGATGGGCCCAGGCTCAATAGTCTACCTACCTACCTATACAATACGTTCATGCATGGTGGCTCTTACCCCTGGTCGCTCGCTGATCGGACAAACGACGGGAACAATCTCGCATCAGACAATGTAGTATTCCAAACTTCAACAGTCAACAAGAATAACACGATCATCACCAGCAGTCTCAGCTACCGAGGGCTCCTGTCGCTCGATCCCTCCCTCTTCGCCTTCAACACAGACACGACGACACACCTTTCTCGTCCATCATAGGTAGTTTGACTTTCAGCCAGGGCCACCCATAATTAGAGCCTTTGCTTTGAACCTAAACCAAGCCTGTTCGTCACGGCAGGCCCGGCTCTCCTTCTTATCGCCTAAAAGCTAAAGCAGTATTCAAGATGCCGGGCTTAACTATCGTGGGAGGGAACGGCTCCTGGACAGAGCATCAGGCATACCGATTGAAAATGAGTCAAGGGTCTTCTGGTACTAACACTTGAGGATATAACTGCTTATGCTTCCTTGATCCTTACACATGACATTGAGGTCGACGGTCTACTGAGGAAGGCGCTGTGAATCTCTGCAAATCCATGGCGCTCCTTATTATTGACCTTTAAGTGTGCATTTTGGCTTTCACCTATGCCGTGTCACTTGCGTTCTTTACATAGACTTCAAAGGACGACAGGTCAGCGTCTACGCTTCCCTACTTCTTTCCAGGTACCTGCTACGGCTTCAGCCTGGAATGGAGCATGGCGGACTTCCTGTCAAACATCATGTACCTTAGTCCATCTTCAGCAAAGAACACACACACAAGCAAGTCAAACGGTTCAAGTAAACTTTATACTGATGATCCATGGGCAATATCTTGAAGATAGTTGCCGGATCGTTTGGTTTCGTCAGGGTCACAAACCCACAGCACTACTTAGTCCAAGGGACCCCCCCATCGCGGGCGAGAGCGAGGGGCCGTGGCTGGAGATCTCGGATTTCTATACTTGGTTCCGCGGTCAAGTTACGTCAATGGCCATCGAGGTCATGTTCGGTTCGCGCCTTGTCGAGATCTAGGTAGCCGGATATTACCAGGCTTTGGGGGCAACCAATTCACGGTTTTAATTTTTACTTTTGGTTTTTTTTGGGTTGGCCCGAGCGGTTCCTCATCTACAAGGGCAAGGAGGCATCATCCCAGCCCACCTTCAGTCTGGAGGGGCTGACAGAGTGCTGGATGCCTCATGAAAGCGGGCAGAGGATGTGCCCTGGCTGCCATGTTGCCAAGTCCAAGATTCAACATGGGTCTCTGGGCGTGCTCTTGGACAAGTTTGAGATGGAGTTGATAGCTGACGAGAGATGGGTTCTGTAGCTACCTACGTACCGATGGAGCCTTGCCGCGGTCTGGTCTGGCTGGCCGTTGGAGTTTGATTATCTAAGCTTCATTTGCGAAAGCAAGCAACCTATGCTGCACCTGGCATTTTCGGACATTGTCTCGTCCAACTCTGTTCTCTAGGTAGGTATTGCACCCCCCACGTGCCATCATGACGTTTGGCGCTAAAACTGGGGCGGGACAATCACATGCGAGCTGCTGTCGCTTTCCAGTTTCCCCTCATACGACCATAAATTACAAGAGGAGGAACGCGCTGACGGCAGGCAACGGCACTTGCAAGTACCTGACCAGTGCTAATTTAATTACCAGTAACTAGACATACTTTGTATATGCTGGCAGGACCCAATGAGAGGCACCCGGACTGCAGGAGAATGAAGAGTCATCTTGAGCGGCTGACGCGCCTGACGTAGCAGCAGGTAACATCCTGTCTGGCAGGTGCAGCGCAGTGCAGGGAAGCTCCAGCAAACAGTGACAGTGACATTCGCGACCTGATAGGTAGGCTGCTTGGTTGGGATGGGGCCATCTTCCCCCACCTAGTGTCATTCTACAGGCATCCAGCCTGTCACTCGCCGAGTCGCCCAAGCCTCTGCAACGATCCCCCTCGTTGGCACATTCGGCAACTGCCAAAACCAAACCACACCACACCACAACCGGCCCACCTGCTGGATGGACCCTTGCTTCTTGCTTCCTTGTTTGCTTGCTTGCCCCCTCGTGGGCTGGAGAGAAGGAAGAAGGGTCTCTCTGCATACCTAGGTACCTATCTTCTGGGGGGGGACGGGGAACGGAGGACTTGTCCAAACAACACATCAAACCAGACCACACTTGTTGTGTTTGGCACGGCCCCGTCGCCCTTGGATCATCTTCATGATATGTGACCATTTTACAGAAAACAAAGCAAAAACACGCCTGTCTCGCGTTGCCCATCCATGATCCATCCATGCACCGTCACCCCAGCCACACCGGCAGAGCAACAGCTGCGACAGCGCTTGGTACCTGTGTGCTTTCTTTTTATTTGATTAGTTCTGCGACCTGCGACCTGCGACCTGCGACCCGCGAACTGACTGCGGCCTCCAGCACCACCCACCGTGTGTGTGGTGTACGCCCGGACCAAAACAAACCAAGACAAGAAGGACCCTTTTCTACATAGTAAGGTAGCTTACCTTGGGTAGCAAGCCTGTGGTGTAGAATCCCAGCATACCTGGGTAGCAATCCACAGATTGGTTTATATCCCCCCTTCGCCGTCCGCCCGTCGTGGTCAATCTGCAACCGAGATACCCTCTAATTCCCCACGGCATCTTGCTCTATCTCCACCGGCCGGCCTCCGACCTGACCGACCGACCGACCGACCGATCCTGGATCTGGGTCCATCAGTCTCCATCCACCCCCCAGCCTCTTAGCGCTTGAGAGGTCGGTGCCCACTACTTCGTACCTACTTTGACTGGTCCAAGAGGGGCTTCAGACCGAAGCAAAACCCGTGGCAGAATTTCCCTTCTACAGTCGCTTGTTTGCTTGCTTGCTTGCCTGTTGTCACCTCAGGCTCTTCTTCAATCTATGCTTCAACCTCGACTTGCTTCTTCGTCACTCAAACCTTCTCCTTCCAACCCCATACCCGAAAGAGCCAACCAGCTGTACTCCGACCCGAGCGCACCTCGAGCGTGCGGCCACCATATCATTAAACCGTCATCGCCCGCCGCCGCCTGAAGCTTATTTCGCCTGTCCAGGCCGTCCGGGCCTCTGAGTTTACTGGCCTCTCTAGCTGCATTAACCGCCGTTTATTTTTATTTTCTTCCACTCTTCGACCGCTCTGTTTCCTCCCTAGGCCTGTCACGTCACGTACGCCGTTGGCCTTCCGCCGAACACCTCCGAGTCTGAATCCACACACGCACTCTGGGTGGGCATCTGCATTCTTCCTGCGTAGCCGAGAACATGGGGCGTCCGCCCGCGTACATTTTCGTCGTTAGGTAGGACTCTTCTCTTTCTCCATCCATTTGAGTCATGGGAAGCTGACGAAACTGCAGGCACGGCGCCCGTCTTGACGCCGCCGACAAAAAGTGGCACCTCACCTCTCCGACTCCTTACGACCCTCCCCTGACCTACGGCGGCTGGCAACAAGCAAAAGCCCTCGGAATCCGCATCGCCAACATCCTACGACAAGCCGAAGCAGACGGGATTGCGGAATCCAGCCTCTCCAATGGCCACAATGGCTCCGCCGACTCCCAGAAGAAGCGACGAAAGTTTAAGGTCGTCCTCCACAGCTCTCCGTTCCTGCGATGCGTCCAAACATCCGTCGCCATCGCCGCCGGTCTAGCCCAAGCGCCTCCCGCCGGTGTTCTCTCATACCCGCTGCCCTCGCCCAGCGTGAACCCGTCCGCCTCGCCATTTATTCTGCCCGCTACTGTATCCGAAGAAGTCGGCCCGTTGCCTTCCGACACGAACCACCACAAACCCGAGCATTCCAAAAAGAAAATAAAGAAGGCCGTTCTCCGGCTGGATGCCTTTCTTGGCGAGTGGCTTTCCCCCGAATACTTCGAGATGATTACACCGCCCCCTGGCTCTGCTATGATGCTGGCTGGCGCAAAGGCAGATCTTCTGCGGCAGGAGCATATTGGCGTCCACGACCAGGTTGTCGAGCATTCCCATCACCATGCCAACTCTGTTGGCCAAGCTCAGAGCCAACTGTGGAACAGTCCCGTCATCAAAGCAGCCCCCGAGCGGTCCGGCTCGATCGACTCGGAATCGCCGTCCATTCTGGGTCTTGACAACGTTTCCTCCATGGCCGGTGCTCTGCCGCGAAGCCGCGCTGATAGCGCAGCTAGCTCGTCGAGTCAGCGGGTGCGCTTTGCGCTACCAGAACCCGCAAACCCCAACGATGGATATGTTGCCCCGACTCCCAATTACGCCATCTCACCGAGCCACAAGATCCCCGACGGCTACGTGGCGCACGCGCGAGATGCCTGCGTTTCCGTTGACTACCAGTGGGACTCGATGAGGGAGCCCTTGGACTGGGGCGATGGTGGAAAGTATGGCGAGGAGTGGACAGCCATGCACCACCGCTTCAGGAAGGGTATTCAGAGGTTGGTGGACTGGTACACCACGGCCGAGCGCCCCGCCGAGATGGTCACCACGACGGTGAGGATGGCAAGGAACGGTGACACTGAGTGTGCCATTGAGGATGACGACGACGACGTCGAGCCCGTGGTGATCCTTGTTTCTCACGGTGCCGGATGTAACGCTTTGATCGGCGCCATCACCCACCAGCCGGTCCTCATGGATGTAGCAATGGCTTCCTTGACGGTAGCCGCGCGCAAGCCGGGCCGCGAATCCGAGCCCTCGGGCCTGGATACCCCCATGTCGGAGGTCGACATGGACCCAATGTCTGGCATGAAAGGCCTGGTTCCTGTTCACCACTACTACGATCTGAAGATGTTTGCGAATGTCGATCACCTACGGCAGCCTACCTCTGCCACCCACAACCTATCCAGAGCCCCGTCCACGGCGTCGAACCACTCGCAAAACGGCCAATCGAACCAACGGGGCCGTGTTCCGGCTCTGAACACTTATACGTCCGGCCCGATCGCTTTCAACCCTGACTCGTTTGCCTTTCCGGGCAGCCGAAGCAGCTCGGCGAACGCAAGCCTAGGCAGCATGCGCCGCACCGCGCACAACACAAGCTCCCTGCCTCGAGCCCCTGCATTAAGCACGGGCGGAATCACTGTGGGCAGCGGCGCCACGAGCTTCACGAAACCTTCACCGACGCTCTCCGTTGGGCTGTGGTCGCCCATTACACCGCAGAAGGAAGTGGAAGAGGAGGACGAGGATGATGATATTTTCCCAGACTTTGACCATCGCAAGAAGTTGGCGGCTCTATCCAAGCCTGCTCAAGAGATTGTCAAGCCTCCTACTCCTGAAAGGAAGGAGCAGCAGATGGGGGGCCCTGCAAAGGTTCCCCATAGACTACAGGAGATTTCTCGACCTACCTCGAGTGACGGGACCGACGAGCAGAACGAAATCCCTCAGCTGGGCACATTTAACAAAGGCGGTCTGTGGGGATCGCCGCGTCCGCTGTTACAGACGGAAATCATGCGCGACATGACGACGTCGAAGCGGCGATGGACCGTCAACGAACGCGCCTAGGGTTGTGTGTCTCATCCCAGGAGGTGCATGCATACACTGCGATGCGGAACGGGTGGAACGACAAAGAGTCTGAAGAGCCCATGATATTGCACACAAAACAGCACAACAGGACACAACATGAAAGTGCCACAACAGCCGTACACAGACACGAAACAGGATCAGACGTACATTTGGGTGGTAATGAACAACATCTCAACTTCATCAATTCTATTTTTTTCTCCTTTCTTTTGGCATGGCGTAAATGGCACCAGGGGGCCAAAAAAAATCAAATCATCGAAAGGATAATTGCGGGTGGCTTCAAAAACATGATGTATATTTTTAATAGCACAAGGGACACTTGCGGAGGAGGCCGTCTTATTTCTCTCCGAAGCCGCGAATCTCATTTCTTACAAAGCACGTTTAGCATAGCCGAATGGAAAAACAAAAAAGTGTCTAGCGTGACCTTTGCATATATGTAATATGTCTATGACAACGGTTTCTGACCTAGGGGTAGCTGCATGGTGCAGTCAACCCCGTGCTCCTACTCTTGTTTTGACGTAAGAAACTGGGGCGAAAGTGTGGCATAGCAAAAAGAGCAAAAAAAAAAAAAAAAAAAAAAAAAACCAGAGCTCCAGGAGTGCCTCCGTCAAAACGCCCGTTGTATAAGTCTCGTGGTTTCCGATTAGGTCCCGTTCGTATCCGTTCATTCTACCAAATCGCACCCGCACCGTCTCGTCCTCCTCCACCTTGTCTTCCTCTGCTTCGCCTCCCCGTCACCTCTCGTTTACCCAAAAGCCTTGTTCATGGCCTGGTGGGCCAGCTCGACGCCAAGGAAGGTGGCGGCGTTGGCGGGCACGGCCCTCGCGAGGGCAGGCCCGAAACCGGGGAAGAAGGCCTTGAGGCCGCCGCGGCCGTAGACTTCGCGGACGACGCCGCCGAGGGTGACGTTGCCCTCGGCGGTCTGCAGGCGGGACTTGACGGTGTCGACGGGGAAGACGGGGATCCACATGGCGACGCCGGCGGCGGCGCCGGCGGCGGTGATGGCGAGCAGGCTGAGGTCGCCGGTGGGCTTGCCGGTGAGCGGGTCCTTGGGGGTGAGGCGGCGCTTGATGTACTCGTAGGCGGCGAAGTAGGCGGCGCTGCCGGGGCCGTCGCGGGCGAGGGTGGCGGCGCTGCCGCGGAAGACGGAGCGGAGGCCGCCCTCCGCGTAGAGCTGGCGGACGACGTCGGCGCCGCCGGCGTACTTGGGGGCCTCACCGGGCTTGAGGCGCTGGGACTGGACCTGGAGGATGACCTTGACGCGCTCGAAGGGGGCGGTGATGGCGGTCATGGGCACGGCAGAGAAGAAGCCGGCGGCCGAGACCTGGGCGATGCTGAGGGGGGCCGAGGGGTCGGAGGAGGAGGAGGAGGCGGAGCGGACGAGGGTCTTGCCTACGTCGTAGCCCCAGAAGGAGACGGCGACTGTTGCGGGTCGCGGGGGTCAGTGTGGGTTCTGTCCGCGCGGCGCGGTATGAGAGGAGGCGGAGGAGGAGGAGGGAAACGTACACATGGGGGTGACGCCGACCAATGGCGCCGAGACGCCGGCGTACAGGCCCCTGCGCAGGCCATCGCGGGCGATGCTCTTCTTGACGACGTCGATGGCGGACGAGTAGACTCCCTTGTCGGCGGTCTGCAGGCGGACCTTGACGAGGTCGAAGGGGTGGCCGACGACGACGGCGCAGACGCCGCCAAAGCCGCCCGCAGCGAGGGAGCGGAGCTGGGAGGCGAGGCCGGAGGCGGCGGCCTTCGCGTCGGCCTCAAGCTCGCCCTTGGACTCGGGGACGTGGGGGATCTTGTCGGCGATGGGGTTCGGGAGGGCGGACTGGAGCTTGGCGTTGAGGCCCGCGGCGGCTTCCGAGGTCGAGGGCGCCATTGTGCGGGGGGGGGGGGGGGGGGGGGGGGGGGGGGGGGGGGGGGGGGGGGGGGG